>CAJQUW010006686.1:0-250163 GCA_907163375.1 Prostheceraeus crozeri
GGCACGACAAAATCCGTCCACTGGAAGCCAAGATCGAAGCGAGCTGTCCAGAGGGGGGGGACGTCAGCGAAAATTTTTTCTCTCCGATGGCGTTCAAATTCACCATACCGATGCAGAATTTCACGCTGAATCCGAATCTGGCCTCCGTTTTCTCATCCGATGGTTCGTTTTGGCGCTACACACCAAAACGTCCCAAATTCTAACTCTGTCGTTTTTTCGAAAAATGTTGAAAATTTTTTCTCGTCGATTGCCTTGGAACTCACCATACAGATAGAGAATTTCACGCTGATTCCAAATCTGAAATCCGTTTTCCAATCCGATGCTTCGTTTTGAAGCTACAGCCCAAAACGTCCCAAATTCTAACTCTGTCGTTTTTCGTCAATGTCCCAAAATCTTAAATGGCGTCTCACATCTAAACGAAGACAGATAGGAACAAGCCGATTCTTTCAGTGAATTTGTCTCACTCTTAGCTTTCAAACGAGCTATGGCACGACAAAATCCGTCCACTGGAAGCCAAAATCGAAGCGAGCTGTCCAGAGGGGGGGGGACGTCAGCGAAAATTTTTTCTCGTCGATTGCCTTGGAACTCACCATACAGATAGAGAATTTCACGCTGATTCCAAATCTGAAATCCGTTTTCCAATCCGATGCTTCGTTTTGAAGCTACAGCCCAAAACGTCCCAAATTCTAACTCTGTCGTTTTTCGTCAATGTCCCAAAATCTTAAATGGCGTCTCACATCTAAACGAAGACAGATAGGAACAAGCCGATTCTTTCAGTGAATTTGTCTCACTCTTAGCTTTCAAACGAGCTATGGCACGACAAAATCCGTCCACTGGAAGCCAAAATCGAAGCGAGCTGTCCAGAGGGGGGGGGACGTCAGCGAAAATTTTTTCTCGTCGATTGCCTTGGAACTCACCATACAGATAGAGAATTTCACGCTGATTCCAAATCTGAAATCCGTTTTCCAATCCGATGCTTCGTTTTGAAGCTACAGCCCAAAACGTCCCAAATTCTAACTCTGTCGTTTTTCGCCAATGTCCCAAAATCTTAAATGGCGTCTCACATCTAAACGAAGACAGATAGGAACAAGCCGATTCTTTCAGTGAATTTGTCTCACTCTTAGCTTTCAAACGAGCTATGGCACGACAAAATCCGTCCACTGGAAGCCAAAATCGAAGCGAGCTGTCCAGAGGGGGGGGGACGTCAGCGAAAATTTTTTCTCGTCGATTGCCTTGGAACTCACCATACAGATAGAGAATTTCACGCTGATTCCAAATCTGAAATCCGTTTTCCAATCCGATGCTTCGTTTTGAAGCTACAGCCCAAAACGTCCCAAATTCTAACTCTGTCGTTTTTCGTCAATGTCCCAAAATCTTAAATGGCGTCTCACATCTAAACGAAGACAGATAGGAACAAGCCGATTCTTTCAGTGAATTTGTCTCACTCTTAGCTTTCAAACGAGCTATGGCACGACAAAATCCGTCCACTGGAAGCCAAAATCGAAGCGAGCTGTCCAGAGGGGGGGGGACGTCAGCGAAAATTTTTTCTCGTCGATTGCCTTGGAACTCACCATACAGATAGAGAATTTCACGCTGATTCCAAATCTGAAATCCGTTTTCCAATCCGATGCTTCGTTTTGAAGCTACAGCCCAAAACGTCCCAAATTCTAACTCTGTCGTTTTTCGTCAATGTCCCAAAATCTTAAATGGCGTCTCACATCTAAACGAAGACAGATAGGAACAAGCCGATTCTTTCAGTGAATTTGTCTCACTCTTAGCTTTCAAACGAGCTATGGCACGACAAAATCCGTCCACTGGAAGCCAAGATCGAAGCGAGCTGTCCAGAGGCGGGGGGGACGTCAGCGAAAATTTTTTCTCTCCGATGGCGTTCAAATTCACCATACCGATGCAGAATTTCACGCTGAATCCGAATCTGGCCTCCGTTTTCTCATCCGATGGTTCGTTTTGGCGCTACACACCAAAACGTCCCAAATTCTAACTCTGTCGTTTTTTCGAAAAATGTTGAAAATTTTTTCTCGTCGATTGCCTTGGAACTCACCATACAGATAGAGAATTTCACGCTGATTCCAAATCTGAAATCCGTTTTCCAATCCGATGCTTCGTTTTGAAGCTACAGCCCAAAACGTCCCAAATTCTAACTCTGTCGTTTTTCGTCAATGTCCCAAAATCTTAAATGGCGTCTCACATCTAAACGAAGACAGATAGGAACAAGCCGATTCTTTCAGTGAATTTGTCTCACTCTTAGCTTTCAAACGAGCTATGGCACGACAAAATCCGTCCACTGGAAGCCAAAATCGAAGCGAGCTGTCCAGAGGGGGGGGACGTCAGCGAAAATTTTTTCTCGTCGATTGCCTTGGAACTCACCATACAGATAGAGAATTTCACGCTGATTCCAAATCTGAAATCCGTTTTCCAATCCGATGCTTCGTTTTGAAGCTACAGCCCAAAACGTCCCAAATTCTAACTCTGTCGTTTTTCGTCAATGTCCCAAAATCTTAAATGGCGTCTCACATCTAAACGAAGACAGATAGGAACAAGCCGATTCTTTCAGTGAATTTGTCTCACTCTTAGCTTTCAAACGAGCTATGGCACGACAAAATCCGTCCACTGGAAGCCAAAATCGAAGCGAGCTGTCCAGAGGGGGGGGACGTCAGCGAAAATTTTTTCTCGTCGATTGCCTTGGAACTCACCATACAGATAGAGAATTTCACGCTGATTCCAAATCTGAAATCCGTTTTCCAATCCGATGCTTCGTTTTGAAGCTACAGCCCAAAACGTCCCAAATTCTAACTCTGTCGTTTTTCGTCAATGTCCCAAAATCTTAAATGGCGTCTCACATCTAAACGAAGACAGATAGGAACAAGCCGATTCTTTCAGTGAATTTGTCTCACTCTTAGCTTTCAAACGAGCTATGGCACGACAAAATCCGTCCACTGGAAGCCAAAATCGAAGCGAGCTGTCCAGAGGGGGGGGGACGTCAGCGAAAATTTTTTCTCGTCGATTGCCTTGGAACTCACCATACAGATAGAGAATTTCACGCTGATTCCAAATCTGAAATCCGTTTTCCAATCCGATGCTTCGTTTTGAAGCTACAGCCCAAAACGTCCCAAATTCTAACTCTGTCGTTTTTCGTCAATGTCCCAAAATCTTAAATGGCGTCTCACATCTAAACGAAGACAGATAGGAACAAGCCGATTCTTTCAGTGAATTTGTCTCACTCTTAGCTTTCAAACGAGCTATGGCACGACAAAATCCGTCCACTGGAAGCCAAAATCGAAGCGAGCTGTCCAGAGGGGGGGGGACGTCAGCGAAAATTTTTTCTCGTCGATTGCCTTGGAACTCACCATACAGATAGAGAATTTCACGCTGATTCCAAATCTGAAATCCGTTTTCCAATCCGATGCTTCGTTTTGAAGCTACAGCCCAAAACGTCCCAAATTCTAACTCTGTCGTTTTTCGTCAATGTCCCAAAATCTTAAATGGCGTCTCACATCTAAACGAAGACAGATAGGAACAAGCCGATTCTTTCAGTGAATTTGTCTCACTCTTAGCTTTCAAACGAGCTATGGCACGACAAAATCCGTCCACTGGAAGCCAAAATCGAAGCGAGCTGTCCAGAGGGGGGGGGACGTCAGCGAAAATTTTTTCTCGTCGATTGCCTTGGAACTCACCATACAGATAGAGAATTTCACGCTGATTCCAAATCTGAAATCCGTTTTCCCATCCGATGCTTCGTTTTGAAGCTACAGCCCAAAACGTCCCAAATTCTAACTCTGTCGTTTTTCGTCAATGTCCCAAAATCTTAAATGGCGTCTCACATCTAAACGAAGACAGATAGGAACAAGCCGATTCTTTCAGTGAATTTGTCTCACTCTTAGCTTTCAAACGAGCTATGGCACGACAAAATCCGTCCACTGGAAGCCAAGATCGAAGCGAGCTGTCCAGAGGCGGGGGGGGACGTCAGCGAAAATTTTTTCTCTCCGATGGCGTTCAAATTCACCATACCGATGCAGAATTTCACGCTGAATCCGAATCTGGCCTCCGTTTTCTCATCCGATGGTTCGTTTTGGCGCTACACACCAAAACGTCCCAAATTCTAACTCTGTCGTTTTTTCGAAAAATGTTGAAAATTTTTTCTCGTCGATTGCCTTGGAACTCACCATACAGATAGAGAATTTCACGCTGATTCCAAATCTGAAATCCGTTTTCCAATCCGATGCTTCGTTTTGAAGCTACAGCCCAAAACGTCCCAAATTCTAACTCTGTCGTTTTTCGCCAATGTCCCAAAATCTTAAATGGCGTCTCACATCTAAACGAAGACAGATAGGAACAAGCCGATTCTTTCAGTGAATTTGTCTCACTCTTAGCTTTCAAACGAGCTATGGCACGACAAAATCCGTCCACTGGAAGCCAAAATCGAAGCGAGCTGTCCAGAGGGGGGGGGACGTCAGCGAAAATTTTTTCTCGTCGATTGCCTTGGAACTCACCATACAGATAGAGAATTTCACGCTGATTCCAAATCTGAAATCCGTTTTCCAATCCGATGCTTCGTTTTGAAGCTACAGCCCAAAACGTCCCAAATTCTAACTCTGTCGTTTTTCGTCAATGTCCCAAAATCTTAAATGGCGTCTCACATCTAAACGAAGACAGATAGGAACAAGCCGATTCTTTCAGTGAATTTGTCTCACTCTTAGCTTTCAAACGAGCTATGGCACGACAAAATCCGTCCACTGGAAGCCAAAATCGAAGCGAGCTGTCCAGAGGGGGGGGGACGTCAGCGAAAATTTTTTCTCGTCGATTGCCTTGGAACTCACCATACAGATAGAGAATTTCACGCTGATTCCAAATCTGAAATCCGTTTTCCAATCCGATGCTTCGTTTTGAAGCTACAGCCCAAAACGTCCCAAATTCTAACTCTGTCGTTTTTCGTCAATGTCCCAAAATCTTAAATGGCGTCTCACATCTAAACGAAGACAGATAGGAACAAGCCGATTCTTTCAGTGAATTTGTCTCACTCTTAGCTTTCAAACGAGCTATGGCACGACAAAATCCGTCCACTGGAAGCCAAAATCGAAGCGAGCTGTCCAGAGGGGGGGGACGTCAGCGAAAATTTTTTCTCGTCGATTGCCTTGGAACTCACCATACAGATAGAGAATTTCACGCTGATTCCAAATCTGAAATCCGTTTTCCAATCCGATGCTTCGTTTTGAAGCTACAGCCCAAAACGTCCCAAATTCTAACTCTGTCGTTTTTCGTCAATGTCCCAAAATCTTAAATGGCGTCTCACATCTAAACGAAGACAGATAGGAACAAGCCGATTCTTTCAGTGAATTTGTCTCACTCTTAGCTTTCAAACGAGCTATGGCACGACAAAATCCGTCCACTGGAAGCCAAAATCGAAGCGAGCTGTCCAGAGGGGGGGGGACGTCAGCGAAAATTTTTTCTCGTCGATTGCCTTGGAACTCACCATACAGATAGAGAATTTCACGCTGATTCCAAATCTGAAATCCGTTTTCCAATCCGATGCTTCGTTTTGAAGCTACAGCCCAAAACGTCCCAAATTCTAACTCTGTCGTTTTTCGCCAATGTCCCAAAATCTTAAATGGCGTCTCACATCTAAACGAAGACAGATAGGAACAAGCCGATTCTTTCAGTGAATTTGTCTCACTCTTAGCTTTCAAACGAGCTATGGCACGACAAAATCCGTCCACTGGAAGCCAAAATCGAAGCGAGCTGTCCAGAGGGGGGGGGACGTCAGCGAAAATTTTTTCTCGTCGATTGCCTTGGAACTCACCATACAGATAGAGAATTTCACGCTGATTCCAAATCTGAAATCCGTTTTCCAATCCGATGCTTCGTTTTGAAGCTACAGCCCAAAACGTCCCAAATTCTAACTCTGTCGTTTTTCGTCAATGTCCCAAAATCTTAAATGGCGTCTCACATCTAAACGAAGACAGATAGGAACAAGCCGATTCTTTCAGTGAATTTGTCTCACTCTTAGCTTTCAAACGAGCTATGGCACGACAAAATCCGTCCACTGGAAGCCAAGATCGAAGCGAGCTGTCCAGAGGGGGGGGGACGTCAGCGAAAATTTTTTCTCTCCGATGGCGTTCAAATTCACCATACCGATGCAGAATTTCACGCTGAATCCGAATCTGGCCTCCGTTTTCTCATCCGATGGTTCGTTTTGGCGCTACACACCAAAACGTCCCAAATTCTAACTCTGTCGTTTTTTCGAAAAATGTTGAAAATTTTTTCTCGTCGATTGCCTTGGAACTCACCATACAGATAGAGAATTTCACGCTGATTCCAAATCTGAAATCCGTTTTCCAATCCGATGCTTCGTTTTGAAGCTACAGCCCAAAACGTCCCAAATTCTAACTCTGTCGTTTTTCGCCAATGTCCCAAAATCTTAAATGGCGTCTCACATCTAAACGAAGACAGATAGGAACAAGCCGATTCTTTCAGTGAATTTGTCTCACTCTTAGCTTTCAAACGAGCTATGGCACGACAAAATCCGTCCACTGGAAGCCAAAATCGAAGCGAGCTGTCCAGAGGGGGGGGGACGTCAGCGAAAATTTTTTCTCGTCGATTGCCTTGGAACTCACCATACAGATAGAGAATTTCACGCTGATTCCAAATCTGAAATCCGTTTTCCAATCCGATGCTTCGTTTTGAAGCTACAGCCCAAAACGTCCCAAATTCTAACTCTGTCGTTTTTCGTCAATGTCCCAAAATCTTAAATGGCGTCTCACATCTAAACGAAGACAGATAGGAACAAGCCGATTCTTTCAGTGAATTTGTCTCACTCTTAGCTTTCAAACGAGCTATGGCACGACAAAATCCGTCCACTGGAAGCCAAGATCGAAGCGAGCTGTCCAGAGGGGGGGGGACGTCAGCGAAAATTTTTTCTCTCCGATGGCGTTCAAATTCACCATACCGATGCAGAATTTCACGCTGAATCCGAATCTGGCCTCCGTTTTCTCATCCGATGGTTCGTTTTGGCGCTACACACCAAAACGTCCCAAATTCTAACTCTGTCGTTTTTTCGAAAAATGTTGAAAATTTTTTCTCGTCGATTGCCTTGGAACTCACCATACAGATAGAGAATTTCACGCTGATTCCAAATCTGAAATCCGTTTTCCAATCCGATGCTTCGTTTTGAAGCTACAGCCCAAAACGTCCCAAATTCTAACTCTGTCGTTTTTCGCCAATGTCCCAAAATCTTAAATGGCGTCTCACATCTAAACGAAGACAGATAGGAACAAGCCGATTCTTTCAGTGAATTTGTCTCACTCTTAGCTTTCAAACGAGCTATGGCACGACAAAATCCGTCCACTGGAAGCCAAAATCGAAGCGAGCTGTCCAGAGGGGGGGGGACGTCAGCGAAAATTTTTTCTCGTCGATTGCCTTGGAACTCACCATACAGATAGAGAATTTCACGCTGATTCCAAATCTGAAATCCGTTTTCCAATCCGATGCTTCGTTTTGAAGCTACAGCCCAAAACGTCCCAAATTCTAACTCTGTCGTTTTTCGTCAATGTCCCAAAATCTTAAATGGCGTCTCACATCTAAACGAAGACAGATAGGAACAAGCCGATTCTTTCAGTGAATTTGTCTCACTCTTAGCTTTCAAACGAGCTATGGCACGACAAAATCCGTCCACTGGAAGCCAAGATCGAAGCGAGCTGTCCAGAGGCGGGGGGGACGTCAGCGAAAATTTTTTCTCTCCGATGGCGTTCAAATTCACCATACCGATGCAGAATTTCACGCTGAATCCGAATCTGGCCTCCGTTTTCTCATCCGATGGTTCGTTTTGGCGCTACACACCAAAACGTCCCAAATTCTAACTCTGTCGTTTTTTCGAAAAATGTTGAAAATTTTTTCTCGTCGATTGCCTTGGAACTCACCATACAGATAGAGAATTTCACGCTGATTCCAAATCTGAAATCCGTTTTCCAATCCGATGCTTCGTTTTGAAGCTACAGCCCAAAACGTCCCAAATTCTAACTCTGTCGTTTTTCGCCAATGTCCCAAAATCTTAAATGGCGTCTCACATCTAAACGAAGACAGATAAGAACAAGCCGATTCTTTCAGTGAATTTGTCTCACTCTTAGCTTTCAAACGAGCTATGGCACGACAAAATCCGTCCACTGGAAGCCAAAATCGAAGCGAGCTGTCCAGAGGGGGGGGGACGTCAGCGAAAATTTTTTCTCGTCGATTGCCTTGGAACTCACCATACAGATAGAGAATTTCACGCTGATTCCAAATCTGAAATCCGTTTTCCAATCCGATGCTTCGTTTTGAAGCTACAGCCCAAAACGTCCCAAATTCTAACTCTGTCGTTTTTCGTCAATGTCCCAAAATCTTAAATGGCGTCTCACATCTAAACGAAGACAGATAGGAACAAGCCGATTCTTTCAGTGAATTTGTCTCACTCTTAGCTTTCAAACGAGCTATGGCACGACAAAATCCGTCCACTGGAAGCCAAAATCGAAGCGAGCTGTCCAGAGGGGGGGGGACGTCAGCGAAAATTTTTTCTCGTCGATTGCCTTGGAACTCACCATACAGATAGAGAATTTCACGCTGATTCCAAATCTGAAATCCGTTTTCCAATCCGATGCTTCGTTTTGAAGCTACAGCCCAAAACGTCCCAAATTCTAACTCTGTCGTTTTTCGTCAATGTCCCAAAATCTTAAATGGCGTCTCACATCTAAACGAAGACAGATAGGAACAAGCCGATTCTTTCAGTGAATTTGTCTCACTCTTAGCTTTCAAACGAGCTATGGCACGACAAAATCCGTCCACTGGAAGCCAAGATCGAAGCGAGCTGTCCAGAGGCGGGGGGGGACGTCAGCGAAAATTTTTTCTCTCCGATGGCGTTCAAATTCACCATACCGATGCAGAATTTCACGCTGAATCCGAATCTGGCCTCCGTTTTCTCATCCGATGGTTCGTTTTGGCGCTACACACCAAAACGTCCCAAATTCTAACTCTGTCGTTTTTTCGAAAAATGTTGAAAATTTTTTCTCGTCGATTGCCTTGGAACTCACCATACAGATAGAGAATTTCACGCTGATTCCAAATCTGAAATCCGTTTTCCAATCCGATGCTTCGTTTTGAAGCTACAGCCCAAAACGTCCCAAATTCTAACTCTGTCGTTTTTCGCCAATGTCCCAAAATCTTAAATGGCGTCTCACATCTAAACGAAGACAGATAGGAACAAGCCGATTCTTTCAGTGAATTTGTCTCACTCTTAGCTTTCAAACGAGCTATGGCACGACAAAATCCGTCCACTGGAAGCCAAAATCGAAGCGAGCTGTCCAGAGGGGGGGGGGACGTCAGCGAAAATTTTTTCTCGTCGATTGCCTTGGAACTCACCATACAGATAGAGAATTTCACGCTGATTCCAAATCTGAAATCCGTTTTCCAATCCGATGCTTCGTTTTGAAGCTACAGCCCAAAACGTCCCAAATTCTAACTCTGTCGTTTTTCGTCAATGTCCCAAAATCTTAAATGGCGTCTCACATCTAAACGAAGACAGATAGGAACAAGCCGATTCTTTCAGTGAATTTGTCTCACTCTTAGCTTTCAAACGAGCTATGGCACGACAAAATCCGTCCACTGGAAGCCAAAATCGAAGCGAGCTGTCCAGAGGGGGGGGGACGTCAGCGAAAATTTTTTCTCGTCGATTGCCTTGGAACTCACCATACAGATAGAGAATTTCACGCTGATTCCAAATCTGAAATCCGTTTTCCAATCCGATGCTTCGTTTTGAAGCTACAGCCCAAAACGTCCCAAATTCTAACTCTGTCGTTTTTCGCCAATGTCCCAAAATCTTAAATGGCGTCTCACATCTAAACGAAGACAGATAGGAACAAGCCGATTCTTTCAGTGAATTTGTCTCACTCTTAGCTTTCAAACGAGCTATGGCACGACAAAATCCGTCCACTGGAAGCCAAAATCGAAGCGAGCTGTCCAGAGGGGGGGGGACGTCAGCGAAAATTTTTTCTCGTCGATTGCCTTGGAACTCACCATACAGATAGAGAATTTCACGCTGATTCCAAATCTGAAATCCGTTTTCCAATCCGATGCTTCGTTTTGAAGCTACAGCCCAAAACGTCCCAAATTCTAACTCTGTCGTTTTTCGTCAATGTCCCAAAATCTTAAATGGCGTCTCACATCTAAACGAAGACAGATAGGAACAAGCCGATTCTTTCAGTGAATTTGTCTCACTCTTAGCTTTCAAACGAGCTATGGCACGACAAAATCCGTCCACTGGAAGCCAAAATCGAAGCGAGCTGTCCAGAGGGGGGGGGACGTCAGCGAAAATTTTTTCTCGTCGATTGCCTTGGAACTCACCATACAGATAGAGAATTTCACGCTGATTCCAAATCTGAAATCCGTTTTCCCATCCGATGCTTCGTTTTGAAGCTACAGCCCAAAACGTCCCAAATTCTAACTCTGTCGTTTTTCGTCAATGTCCCAAAATCTTAAATGGCGTCTCACATCTAAACGAAGACAGATAGGAACAAGCCGATTCTTTCAGTGAATTTGTCTCACTCTTAGCTTTCAAACGAGCTATGGCACGACAAAATCCGTCCACTGGAAGCCAAGATCGAAGCGAGCTGTCCAGAGGCGGGGGGGACGTCAGCGAAAATTTTTTCTCTCCGATGGCGTTCAAATTCACCATACCGATGCAGAATTTCACGCTGAATCCGAATCTGGCCTCCGTTTTCTCATCCGATGGTTCGTTTTGGCGCTACACACCAAAACGTCCCAAATTCTAACTCTGTCGTTTTTTCGAAAAATGTTGAAAATTTTTTCTCGTCGATTGCCTTGGAACTCACCATACAGATAGAGAATTTCACGCTGATTCCAAATCTGAAATCCGTTTTCCAATCCGATGCTTCGTTTTGAAGCTACAGCCCAAAACGTCCCAAATTCTAACTCTGTCGTTTTTCGTCAATGTCCCAAAATCTTAAATGGCGTCTCACATCTAAACGAAGACAGATAGGAACAAGCCGATTCTTTCAGTGAATTTGTCTCACTCTTAGCTTTCAAACGAGCTATGGCACGACAAAATCCGTCCACTGGAAGCCAAAATCGAAGCGAGCTGTCCAGAGGGGGGGGGACGTCAGCGAAAATTTTTTCTCGTCGATTGCCTTGGAACTCACCATACAGATAGAGAATTTCACGCTGATTCCAAATCTGAAATCCGTTTTCCAATCCGATGCTTCGTTTTGAAGCTACAGCCCAAAACGTCCCAAATTCTAACTCTGTCGTTTTTCGTCAATGTCCCAAAATCTTAAATGGCGTCTCACATCTAAACGAAGACAGATAGGAACAAGCCGATTCTTTCAGTGAATTTGTCTCACTCTTAGCTTTCAAACGAGCTATGGCACGACAAAATCCGTCCACTGGAAGCCAAAATCGAAGCGAGCTGTCCAGAGGGGGGGGACGTCAGCGAAAATTTTTTCTCGTCGATTGCCTTGGAACTCACCATACAGATAGAGAATTTCACGCTGATTCCAAATCTGAAATCCGTTTTCCAATCCGATGCTTCGTTTTGAAGCTACAGCCCAAAACGTCCCAAATTCTAACTCTGTCGTTTTTCGCCAATGTCCCAAAATCTTAAATGGCGTCTCACATCTAAACGAAGACAGATAGGAACAAGCCGATTCTTTCAGTGAATTTGTCTCACTCTTAGCTTTCAAACGAGCTATGGCACGACAAAATCCGTCCACTGGAAGCCAAAATCGAAGCGAGCTGTCCAGAGGGGGGGGGACGTCAGCGAAAATTTTTTCTCGTCGATTGCCTTGGAACTCACCATACAGATAGAGAATTTCACGCTGATTCCAAATCTGAAATCCGTTTTCCCATCCGATGCTTCGTTTTGAAGCTACAGCCCAAAACGTCCCAAATTCTAACTCTGTCGTTTTTCGTCAATGTCCCAAAATCTTAAATGGCGTCTCACATCTAAACGAAGACAGATAGGAACAAGCCGATTCTTTCAGTGAATTTGTCTCACTCTTAGCTTTCAAACGAGCTATGGCACGACAAAATCCGTCCACTGGAAGCCAAGATCGAAGCGAGCTGTCCAGAGGGGGGGGGACGTCAGCGAAAATTTTTTCTCTCCGATGGCGTTCAAATTCACCATACCGATGCAGAATTTCACGCTGAATCCGAATCTGGCCTCCGTTTTCTCATCCGATGGTTCGTTTTGGCGCTACACACCAAAACGTCCCAAATTCTAACTCTGTCGTTTTTTCGAAAAATGTTGAAAATTTTTTCTCGTCGATTGCCTTGGAACTCACCATACAGATAGAGAATTTCACGCTGATTCCAAATCTGAAATCCGTTTTCCAATCCGATGCTTCGTTTTGAAGCTACAGCCCAAAACGTCCCAAATTCTAACTCTGTCGTTTTTCGCCAATGTCCCAAAATCTTAAATGGCGTCTCACATCTAAACGAAGACAGATAGGAACAAGCCGATTCTTTCAGTGAATTTGTCTCACTCTTAGCTTTCAAACGAGCTATGGCACGACAAAATCCGTCCACTGGAAGCCAAAATCGAAGCGAGCTGTCCAGAGGGGGGGGGGACGTCAGCGAAAATTTTTTCTCGTCGATTGCCTTGGAACTCACCATACAGATAGAGAATTTCACGCTGATTCCAAATCTGAAATCCGTTTTCCAATCCGATGCTTCGTTTTGAAGCTACAGCCCAAAACGTCCCAAATTCTAACTCTGTCGTTTTTCGTCAATGTCCCAAAATCTTAAATGGCGTCTCACATCTAAACGAAGACAGATAGGAACAAGCCGATTCTTTCAGTGAATTTGTCTCACTCTTAGCTTTCAAACGAGCTATGGCACGACAAAATCCGTCCACTGGAAGCCAAAATCGAAGCGAGCTGTCCAGAGGGGGGGGGACGTCAGCGAAAATTTTTTCTCGTCGATTGCCTTGGAACTCACCATACAGATAGAGAATTTCACGCTGATTCCAAATCTGAAATCCGTTTTCCAATCCGATGCTTCGTTTTGAAGCTACAGCCCAAAACGTCCCAAATTCTAACTCTGTCGTTTTTCGTCAATGTCCCAAAATCTTAAATGGCGTCTCACATCTAAACGAAGACAGATAGGAACAAGCCGATTCTTTCAGTGAATTTGTCTCACTCTTAGCTTTCAAACGAGCTATGGCACGACAAAATCCGTCCACTGGAAGCCAAAATCGAAGCGAGCTGTCCAGAGGGGGGGGGACGTCAGCGAAAATTTTTTCTCGTCGATTGCCTTGGAACTCACCATACAGATAGAGAATTTCACGCTGATTCCAAATCTGAAATCCGTTTTCCCATCCGATGCTTCGTTTTGAAGCTACAGCCCAAAACGTCCCAAATTCTAACTCTGTCGTTTTTCGTCAATGTCCCAAAATCTTAAATGGCGTCTCACATCTAAACGAAGACAGATAGGAACAAGCCGATTCTTTCAGTGAATTTGTCTCACTCTTAGCTTTCAAACGAGCTATGGCACGACAAAATCCGTCCACTGGAAGCCAAAATCGAAGCGAGCTGTCCAGAGGGGGGGGACGTCAGCGAAAATTTTTTCTCGTCGATTGCCTTGGAACTCACCATACAGATAGAGAATTTCACGCTGATTCCAAATCTGAAATCCGTTTTCCAATCCGATGCTTCGTTTTGAAGCTACAGCCCAAAACGTCCCAAATTCTAACTCTGTCGTTTTTCGTCAATGTCCCAAAATCTTAAATGGCGTCTCACATCTAAACGAAGACAGATAGGAACAAGCCGATTCTTTCAGTGAATTTGTCTCACTCTTAGCTTTCAAACGAGCTATGGCACGACAAAATCCGTCCACTGGAAGCCAAAATCGAAGCGAGCTGTCCAGAGGGGGGGGACGTCAGCGAAAATTTTTTCCTTTCGTTTGCCTTGGAACTCACCATACAGATAGAGAATTTCACGCTGATTCCAAATCTGAAATCCGTTTTCCCATCCGATGCTTCGTTTTGAAGCTACAGCCCAAAACGTCCCAAATTCTAACTCTGTCGTTTTTCGTCAATGTCCCAAAATCTTAAATGGCGTCTCACATCTAAACGAAGACAGATAGGAACAAGCCGATTCTTTCAGTGAATTTGTCTCACTCTTAGCTTTCAAACGAGCTATGGCACGACAAAATCCGTCCACTGGAAGCCAAAATCGAAGCGAGCTGTCCAGAGGGGGGGACGTCAGCGAAAATTTTTTCTCGTCGATTGCCTTGGAACTCACCATACAGATAGAGAATTTCACGCTGATTCCAAATCTGAAATCCGTTTTCCAATCCGATGCTTCGTTTTGAAGCTACAGCCCAAAACGTCCCAAATTCTAACTCTGTCGTTTTTCGCCAATGTCCCAAAATCTTAAATGGCGTCTCACATCTAAACGAAGACAGATAGGAACAAGCCGATTCTTTCAGTGAATTTGTCTCACTCTTAGCTTTCAAACGAGCTATGGCACGACAAAATCCGTCCACTGGAAGCCAAGATCGAAGCGAGCTGTCCAGAGGCGGGGGGGACGTCAGCGAAAATTTTTTCTCTCCGATTGTGTTCAAATTCACCATACCGATGCAGAATTTCACGCTGAATCCGAATCTGGCCTCCGTTTTCCCATCCGATGCTTCGTTTGGGCGCTACGCACCAAAACGTCCCAAATTTTAAGTCTTTTAAAATTTTGAAGAAAAATTTTTTCTCGCCGATTGAGCTGGAAATCACACCACAGATGCAGAATTTTACGCTGAATCCGAATCTGGCAGCCATTTCACCATCCACGACAACCTAGACGGTCGCCCACGTCAACCTAGACGGTCGCCCACGTCAACCTAGACGGTCGCCCACGTCAACCTGGACGGTCGCCCACGTCAACCAGGCGGTCGGACCAACTCACCCGAGTCTCACACTCTGTCGTTGCAGAAGGGGGGGGGAGTCAGCGAACATTTTGTGAACGTGGACCAACCTGGTCGGCACACCACGACAGACTTCAACCTCTGTCGTTCCAGAGGGGGGGGGAGTCAGACTCGAAGCACCACGGCGGCCGACCACGACACTCTGCCGTTCCAGAGGGGGGGCGCGCTGTGTTTATTATGGACCTTTACTTACTACTTTGCTTCATCACGCCACAAAATTCCAAAGGATTATGCGAGTCAGCTTGTTTAATATATCTGTCGCCGGTGAAGAAGACTGAATCTGCACCGGCAGCAACCCAGCTCCATCCAGTCGTGACCATCAGTATTGTTGAATGCCATCTCTAGACGCTCACATGCAGACGACGCAATTTATCCTTGTGCTACGAGGAACACATCAGATTCAATGAAATCTGAAACACACGGGAAGCTATCAGCCATCAGCAATAAGCCGCGACATCTGAATGAACTATTTGTTCAAACGACTTATGGCTTGCGCTTCATGATTGTGTGCCTCCGGGATTGTTGATAGCTAAGAAATTATATCAACGTACTGTTTGCGCACTGGAGGTAAGATTGAAGGCCGATTCGATCTTCTTGAGCGGTGAAGACATGACACTGACATTCGTTCAATATAAAAAATCCAAAACTGCAAAGTCCGATGCAAAAATTAGTGGGGTCTATTATAATGGGAACAAAATAGCAATCGAGTTTGAAAAGGGTTGCGTTCAATGAAATTTCGTATGCAGTTATTTCATCGGTTTCATTATTGAGACGAAATTATTTTCAACAGTAAAATATTCACTTGTTTTTCATTGGCACATTGTGACCCCTGCACACGAATCCTGTCAGCTCATCAATGTATGTTCGAAGATGAAGATTTGAAGACTTAGAAATGATGTCGCGTGATATCTCACACACCTTCATGACCTTATCTCCCGTCAAGGAAAGACAGAAGGAGTCCGTTGACGTTCGCAGGAATATTGCTCCAAATGTGAAAGTTTGAATCGACGGTTGAGATTAGCGGTCGTGGTTGTACATGATTCTATCCACGTCCCTGCAAGCATCGCTCAGAATTACATGAAATGTCAGTGCACAATGAAGTAAGCGTGCGAACTTCCAATAGTGAGGTTTATTTGCCCAATCAAATTAAATTCGAATTTTAAGCTTTCTTGAAAACTTTGACGTCTTTGGCACATTTCGGCTCTCACTCTCAATGTTGACTTTCAGTTATGACATCAAAATGCTGAAAATAAGCTGAGAAGTCACGTGTCAGTGCAAGAGGTTGATTTATGATTCGTGCTGTAGAAGACATTTTCAATAAGTCATATTTAATTAACATAGTATTCGAATTTCACAGGACTCTTTTCGATGCGTGATACTGAGCTCAAAGAAGATTGATGCGCTTAATTGAAAGTTCTCCTAAAACAAGCTTGAAAATAGTCACAAATATTCATCAACACCTTTGATAGGTAATATCCAAAAAAAGGTGAAAATTACCAAAGAAATTTGCAGGAAATTTCCAATTCTCGGATGCAAATTTATTATTAACAGCCCGGCGTTTCGGCTTGCGCGTTACTCATACGTGATTCAACTGAGTTGAATACGTGCAGAAATTCCTCCATATCATTATGTCCAAAAAGGGTTCCAGTGACCTAAAATCATGTTTGTGTGGAACTCGTCGAGAATGCGCATAAACTAAAGGTTGCGAAACCGTAGAGAGGTCTAGTTTTAAAAGAAGTTCAACAAAAATCCATCGCGTTGACCGAATTGCCAGTTCCCCGGCAATTCGTGCTATTTGTGCTTCCAAACTGAGCTGCATTCATCATTAGAAAATAAATTCCCCTAGGCAGCATTACTTAAAGGAAATAAAAGTTTTCAGGAACTGAAGCAGCATCAAATGGATTTTACTTCTTTTGTAGGATTTACTCTGATTATTCCTCCGACATTGCGATGAAAAGTTGCGAGAAACTTGCTGATTTTTGTTATCAATCAATATGAAAGCTTTGCTCAAGCAATGTACAAGATTGTTGAGAAATCTACAGAAAAGTATAATTCATTTTTTTATGTATTATTATCATAAAGCGCCAACACATTGCGATATTTGAATCTAATTAAAACATTTTCATTTATACAGCAGAATCGAAGATGATTTGTGGTCCATGTTATTGAATGTATCCATCCGAAGCCATGTGAAAATTCAGGCCAATGTATTCAAATTCAGACTGAACAGAAGACAGACACCATATTACTCTTCTTTTAATTAAGTTTCACAAAAACTTTTATGCGAAATGTGTAGGAAGAGGCAGTTAGCGAGCAATTAAAATTAATTTAAATTTTAGTAAAGAATAAGAATATTATAAGAGTGATAATAATTAGTATTATCTTAAGCGCTTTCGATGACTCTATTCATGTAATAACGTCATTTACAAAAGGACATTTAATAATCTTGCACTGAAAGTTATAGACATTCAAATTACATAGTTATGAAAAGAGATTAAGTAAAAACAATTATGCATACATGCTGAAATCGAAACATTGGACTATAGGAAATTAACAAGGATAAGATGAAGGGTAAAATCGGCTAAGTCTATGGCAGGAACAATTCACTTAAATATTCTTTCATGATATTGGATGGATGATGATTAGTCATCGAAATCGCTCTAAATAATACTTATTATTGTGACCTTGTTTTTACTTTCTTTACATTAAATTCAGTGGAAGAAAAGGCTGTTTTAAATCCTTTTTAATTTAAATGACTAAATTACTTATTTGATGCATTTAAAACAACAGCATTCTAAGTAGTTTCAAATACAATTCGAAGATCGAAAATTCAGCGGAAGTAAAAGCACACACACTTCAGATAAAAGAATAATCGCGTCTCGATGTTTGTCTTGTCAATTGAAAACTTCATTCATGTGACTGAAGTTACTTGCGCTTTCAAAACGTTTGAAACAAGAGACAGTCGTGTAATCGCTTCATCAAAAAAGTATTGCATTTCTCTCACTATCAGTAATCCAAAATATTCTGTTTGATACAATTCGAAACAAAATTAACAATTTCAGCGATCATCGCTGAAAGGTGAATTCAACTTATCCGACGCTTTGCAAGCATTTTCAGAATCAAGCTCACTTTTCAAGTCCATAGAAAATGGATTTCACAACGCAAACAAATTTTCATCCGATTTTGCTACATATCTCTACAGACTGTCACTTGCAGCTCGAAAATGAAGCCGCGCCAGTTCATTGGCATCTTCTCTGAAGCTGTAATGTCTTTGTAAAGAAATATAGAAATAGCCATTTCGATTGACGATAAAGTGAATTTGTTTCACGAATATTAACACTAAAAATAGCATGTCATTAATTGCACGAACAAGTCTGTATTCTATGCTACATAACATGAAATTATCACACACGCAGGTATTCATGCATTTCACTGAATTAGAAGGTGAATCTGATTAAATTCAAAATCCAGTTGGAGAATATTGCAGATAAAAAAGTGAGATTCTTTTCACAGAAGATGGCATGTGTCGCATGTGCTGTATCTTTGCAGGACCCAGCTAATGAATAAATCATGTAGGATTTCGATGCATCTATTCTATAGATTTAATTTGAATATTAGAACATGAGCTTTCAAATAAACCGAGAGGCATACAAAAGTAATGAACAAAGGAGAATGAAACTCCGTTATTAGCAACATCGTTGATTATAATGGTGAAATGAGAGCCAAAGCGGCCTATAAAATTAACAATTATATCTGCCGCTTGCTACAATGCGACGCAAATCCAATGTATTGGATCTAAACTATGAGCTGGCCTCCTTCGAGGAATCAAGCGGAGGATTTTCATGCTGGGAATTCGCAATCTTCTCCATAAGTGTGATCATCAGCGTCCTATTGCCGTCATCTTCGCCGAAGATCGTCGTCTAAACGTGTCTCTCAAACGTCTGGTCCAGTTTTTCCTCGAACTCGCTTTCTTCGCCCACTGAGAGATTTAAACCAGCTACGTATCCCACAATGTCATAATTTCCCACCAAATATTCTTTATTGCAATGCAAGATCTTTGAGGCATAAAACCAATGAATTATCTGCTTGTGCAATCTCCAACGCTACCGACATAATTGGTGTAACAGAAATCTGGTTCGACAACTCCATTGACGACGAGTCCATTTCCATCCATGGCTACAGCGTCATTAGATGTGATAGACCAAACCGGATGGGTAGTGGTTGCTGTCTCTACATTCATGACAACATAAGTTACAAAGAATTGAGTGAATTCAAGACCAATGCCATATCTATCTTAATAATCATGATCCAATATCCATCGAAAAAACGAAACGCATTATTTGTCACAAATTATATGCATGCGTTGCGATTATTGGTGACTTTAAAAGTATGAACTACGAAGAATTTCAGGAAACGCATTATTTGTCACAAATTATAAACTTCCCCATCAGAGGAAATGCTTGTATTGACCTCATGTTTTGCAACATAACTCATATACCATGGATTGTAGCTAAACTGAGCCACGTAGGACTTGTCACGCCTGTTCTTGTGCAACTGCAACACACGACCGAAAACTCCATCTGCCACGCGAACCTCGGAAGAAAACCAACAAAAGCCTAGCACTTAATTTACTCGCATCGTGTGACTGGAATAGCGTCCTTAGTGAGACGATCGAATGTCGAGATGTAGAGTGCGTTGTTGAATCAAACATTATCAAGTATTCTCAAAAAAGCATATGAACATGAAATCGAAGTCAAAACGTCATCCGCCAAAGATTGATGAAACCATCCTGAAATGGAGGCGCGCAAAAACAGGGCTTTATCGCCAAGAAAAGTTCGAAAAAGTCAAATTCTTCAGCTTACTTATTGAAACACGGATAACTGAGAGGAAGTCTAATTTTGTGAACTCTAAACTTAACATGGAGTTGAATCCAAGACAGTGGTAGATTCACGTCAATGTTCTTCTAAATCAGAAGCCGAAGATTGATTCAAAAGTGTCGCAATGTAAACAAACACATCTTGACGACGAATAGGTTAATGATGTTGAAGCAGCAGAGAAGCTGTGGGCGTACTTTGCTTCAATAACGAACAAAACAACTATTAACGAACCCAACATTGACATTACACTTGGTAGCAGTGTCAAGCCTCTCACTACATACGAGGTCTCCAGGAACCTGTCAAATATTGTTGAGCACAAAAGTTCAGGAATATCAAACATCCCAGCGTGGCTACTCAAGAGCGGCAGTGGCTTCATAATTCAACCTCTGATGAGTATAATAGAAAACATATTTTCCAAGCGTCACTTTCCTAATATATGGAACTGTGCCAAAGTGCGCCCAATTCCAAAGAAAAATCTCCATCAACATGTGCGGATTTTCGACCTATATCCCTTCTCGACATTCTATCAAAAATCGTCGAAAAAACTATCTGTGACAGGTATCAACACGGTCTCTCATTGCCGAACCAACATGCATATGTTGCAAATGGTGGTACAATAAATGCTTTAATATCTATTTTTGACAAGTAAGTAAGGTGTGTGAGGTGAATAAGGCCCAGCTGGTAATAAGGCCCACTTGCTAGATCTCGGAAACTGCTTAACGAATTTAAGCGCAACAAAAAAGAAATGAAAATATATCTAATTTCAAATAAGTGTCAAAAGTTTTATCGATTTTGGTCCAGTGGATCAGATTCTACAGCATCTAAAAAAAAGTACATTGAAATGTCTTCCTTGATCTAATATTTGCTCTTCATTTGTTCAAGGATTTTATGACACAAAATATTGGTGTAGATGAGCTCTTAACATGGAAAATTATCTCTGGCGTATCCTCTCTATGACCTTATATAGTAGTTTGATTTTTGAGTTCGGGAGAGTACGAAAAAACAGTGATTATAAAACGATGTCAATTTAGCCAATAAGGCCCATGCAAAATGCTGGTAATAAGGCCCGGGCCTATCACAGTATAATCAGTACTCCGAAAATCCAACGAAAGTCAGATCCACGTAAACGTAAGCGCAGTCTTACGTAGAAAGCACAACTACTTACAAAAGAACATTTTACTGATAAAAAGCGCTTTAAGCAAGCACATGTTCTATCCAAGAAGCAAAACAGTAGGCCCAAGCTTAGTTGTAGAAAAGATGAGCAAGCTGGCAATGAATGGTGGGATTCAAAAGTCTGTGTTTATGACTGATAATATAATAGAGAGATTATACAATACCAAATACAAGGTTTCACCATCATATAGTTATCTTTTCCTCATGTTAAAAATATCTTTTGTTTTTCAATAAAAGTCGATGTATTTGAATGAACAATTTTGGTTTTTTTTACATAGGGGCTTAACTTAAGTCCTAACTCTGAATTACAAGAACATATTAGATCTAACCTCATTATACCAATTTGCGTACCAAAAGGTGAATACAATCCATTGTATATAGCCAGATGTTCGGAATGACACAAGCTACGTAGATTGAATACATTAAATAAAAACAAAAGTGGGCCTTATTACCTACACGTGTCGGTAATAAGGCCCACTCGGTGATTTTTCATCTTTTTGCTCGTACACCAGAAGTTTCGCAATAATCGACATGAACTTCTCACACATGTCAACTGCGCCAGAAATAGAGAATTTGAATATGAATTCGTAGTATTTAATCAAAAATTCAAGACTGCAGAGCTCTAAGTCTGTTAGGTGGGCCTTATTCACCTTACCCAGAACTTTGTCTAGAACTTCAATCCAGTGGCTCGACCTTCGTAAGAGCCATCATGATCAACATGACACGGGCTCCTTCCACCTAAACAGCTGCACAACCACAATGACCCTGGTCTCATCGCCTGGACACAGGGCTATCTTGCAGGTCGCAAGCAAGTAGTCGTTTTTCAAGGCGCGACCTCGCAAGAGGCGGAAGTATCAAGTGGAGTGCCTCATGGATCAGTCTTGGGGCCTTGGCTGTGGCTAACTTATATTTCCGAACTAAATCCCAACAACGATTTTGACATTTACGCGGATGACGCAACAGTGAGCATTTCTTTTTCGAAAAACAAACAAGATCTTCACAACAATGCCCAGAACTCAATCAAAGCAATTCAACAATAGTGCATAGATAAAATATGTCCCTGAGTGCAGATAAAACTGTTGAACTCATCGTCAGTGTAAAAAAGGAACACCAAGTCGATCACATTTTCGATAGAGACACCTACATACGACAGGTGAACTGTTTGAAGCTTCTCGGTGTAAACATTTAACTTTCAATAATCACGTCGAACTCTGTAGAAAAAGAAAGAGAATATTATGGCTACGAGCGCTGAAACGTTATGGTGCAATAGTGAAGGACTAACTCGCCTCTATCACGTGCATTCTGAGCATTTTTGAGTACGCATCCCCAGCGTGGTTCCTATTCACGTCGAAGATGCTACGCTGGTCATCGAGAGAGTCGAAAAATGTGCTCTTAATGTCATTCATCCATCTTATCCCTGTCAGACAGGAAGACATCAGTCGGCGAGACACGAGAGGGTCGAACAGACTGCGAATCCCACGTCATCGTTTGATACTTCGAAGGAAATCCTTTGTAATGTATGCCACACAATTTTATAATTCAAACAGCTAACTTTTATTTTTTATGTGATCAGTAACTGTCTGTAACTACAAGTGATTGAATTCATTTGAGAATAAAACAACCCACTCCTTCTCTAATATCATATTTTTTTATTCACCCAATATTTGGGCTGTCACAGCCAACTTCAGGGGAGCAAAGGCTTACAAAAGCTTAGTTCGCATGATTTTTAAAAAATTATAAAAAGTGTATGGCAGATTTAACAACACATGTAAGGCTCATGGCACTGCAAAGGCTGTTGCCACCACAGACGCTAGCAACCATGATAGCCCAATCTCAAGATCAGATCAATTAGCCATGATTTTCTCTAGCAAATCACTAAGCAAATCTCTAACTGGCCACTAATCTACCAAAAGGATATCCAATTAATTTTGATCCAAATGTTGGAAAATGTCCGAACAGCTTCACTCAGAAGACGTCACATGAATTACTCTTCCAAATAGTGTGATTATAGGATTTGTGGATTATGTATCATGTGGATCTGAATTGTATTCCGATTTTTCGTCTATTTCTCTCATGAACGAGTTATCTGATAGAAATATCTGTGCTAGAAGAACTCTCAGAGAACACATGACAATGAAGTGCCCACATCGATTGATATATCACATTCTGCTTTGCGATATAACAGATAGATGGAGACGCACAAATAGGGAGTCGAAAATAATGGAATCCGTTGTGCCAATGAGACATTGCTGCGCATCGAAAAAAGCTGAAATATGAACTTTCTGGAGTTCATTGACCCTTCAGGACACCATTCATATACTCCTACATATTACATTGTAAATAGCCATTCTCCACTGATCCTTTTATCTCAAGCTTCATTACAAAAAGCTTCTTTTGCTTCTTCAGTTACGTGAATTTTGAATTTCCTCATTTTGATCTAAGAAGTTCAGCCCAATTTTTACGAAAATTAGGCAATTTTTACGAGACATTAAAGACACAAAAAACTGATAAATTTCCCGACGTTAAAGCGCTAATTGCAATTTTAGAAATTAACATTGATAGTAACTATTGCAGATTAAGCGCAACACACTCTCGAGTCTATGGTTATTAACATCTTTCTCGTAAAATTCATTCTAGTGGCAGTTGCGCAAATATCGGCATTCGGCAACTATAGTTGATAAAGATGCATGCCAATGCATCACTGTGTTCAACATAGAAAAGCACCCGATCATACAATTTCAATCCTCATAAAGGATTAACTGCCTGCATTAACACTCTGCTAACAATAAATGCAGCTCCTGTTGTGCGGAATATTGAAGTATCTGCACAGTAGTTTTCAATAAAAAAAGTGGCGTTCGGTTCATTTATCGTTGGAATGATTTACTGTTTGAACGAATTCCAATTCCTTTTCAGTAAATCACAAGTTAATCTAGACACTCCCGAACGATAAAATAATTTGGGACATGCAGAAAAGCTGCTTCGCATTATTATCAGCTTCCATGAAATTTTTAAGATTAATGGAGCATTATTTCTCTGTTTCGATGTTTATATAGTGATTTAACATCCAATAAAACTGATGAAGAATTAGTCAATCTACCTACTGTTGGTGTCATTGCTTCGTTATTATCTTTTTAGTCTGATGCTATGTTTTCTTTTTGTCAGACGGCATGGAAGTTCGACTGCAAGTAAAAAAAAACGGTTGGACTGTATCGAACAGGATAGCAAAATGTTTTAAATGTCGAAATAGGATAGAATAGAATAGAATAGAGATGTGTTTATATTCGGATGATTGAAAACCGAGCTGAACAATAGAAGTAACAAAGTGACAAACTACACATGACACGAAGAAGTGAAAGACCAGAAAATCAAGAGTTATACGAGTAGAAACTATGAAGTTACGTGTAGATTCGCCTGAATGCAGAACCACGGGAAAAACGAATGCAGACGCCTGGAAGTAGAACATCGAGGGATAGCAAAATAACCACTACGTGGCAAGCGATGCGGGACTGTTTCATGCAAAGGATGATTCACAGGACATTCACAACTTTTTAAAAACTTCAAACCAGTTTCATGGAAGCGGTCACAACCAACGGAAACCTCTTACAATGACAATCAATGCCACATATAGCCTAGTTCTGTGGGCTCTTCTTTGAAACTTTTCGAGTTTTTCCAATAACAATGCAGGAATACGACCATATACAGGAGATGCATATAAGAACATGGATGTCACAATAGCATGATAGACAATGACTAAATCCTTCACAGACAGAACTTTCTTTAATTTACGAATAAGATGAAGCACGTTTGATAAGTTCAGAAAATTGAAAGTCCCACGACAAAGAATTCGAGAAAAAGATTCCAAGAATCTTGACACAGTTGGCATTGCATATTGCACTATGCACTTGTGGTCCTGAAGGAAAAGCTTGAGCACGTCTGATAAGCATTTCTTTGCACTTCCTTGCATTGAGCTTCATGCCAGCGTCTCGAAATTGCTGGTCGATGTATGAAAGAGGGATAATTCTGCTGTCGCTGCGCACCACTTGAAGGAGAGTTGCGTCATCTGCATACTGTATTGATTCAACATCATAATCACGGAAGGAAAATAGACTCATGAAGGCCGCAAAAAGATGCGGACCCAATACAGATCCCTGTGGCACGCCTGATGGAATGCTCACAACTTGGTCTAATGAACCACTGACTTTCACTTGAAAACAGCGATGGGTAAGGTAGGAATAAAGCCATTTCAAAAACCGCAGTTCAAACCTCCTTCCCTCAAAAAGTTGATGAGGCAATGAAATTGCAGACCATCGAAGGCCTTTGACAGATCCAGACATATCACCCAAACCGCCAGAGTAATCTTTCTATCAAGAAACGAAGTGATCTTGTCGTGAACCTGAACCAAGACACTAGTAGTTGATCCAGACGGCTTGTAAACATGTTGATTGATGTCGTATAACCGAATCAAGTCGCTCCGCACATTATTCAAAATCAGTCTCTCGAACACTCTAGCTATCATGGACAAGATCGATATAGGCCTGAAATCGTAAACAGAAGGTTTTGCAGTCTTCGGGACAGGACAAACAAAGGCAACTTTAAAGAACTCTGGGAATTTCTTTTCTTCAATGGACTTGTTGAAAATGACAGTTAGTGGTTTGTGGATGGCATCGGCTCCAAACTTCAGAAGTCTTGCTGGAATCATATCGGGACCAATCGCCTTTCCAATCTTCAATTTCAAAAGCTTGTCTAGAACATCTTCTTCAGAGACTGAGAAGTTCAAGTCAGAGTCATCTAAACCACATGATTCAACGTCTTCACTGAACTTGTAATTATCACGAAAAATATCTGTTAGTTTGTTAATAAGTCCTTCATAACCAGAATACTCGGTTGAAAGTTTGCTAAAATAATCCTTTGCTGAATTTCCGCTACCTTCTCGCACAATATTCCAGACACCCTTGATAGATGCAATATGTCTTTTTGCCCAAATATGCTTTGCTTTTGGAATTTCCTCTCTGACTTTTGTCTTATTATGATTGAAGAGCTGCCAGTCTCTGGATCGGTAGGCCATCCATCTTTTGTTTATTAATGATTTAAGAACTGGAGTGATCCATGGTTTATCCTTGCTAGTCAGGGAAACAAAATCACAAGGAATAACTGACATGCATGATGTGAAAAGTCTGTAAATTCATAGAGCATATCATCCACAGACCCCAGAAAACCAAGCGAAGCAAAGTCGGTAGTCCTCAAACAATGCAAAAAATTTGCCAAAAAGGATTCACGGAAGTCCCACACAGGAACCAATCGGACAGGATTTAAACTTTCTGTGTTTGCAACAGGAGATTACAATACAGAGGAATGATCAGAATTCATGATTGGAGGACCAATAGTCGCAGAATTTTCATACAATAGTGATAGCTGTTCATCCACCAAAACATGATCTAAAATTGAGTTGAGACGGGTAGGAGAAAGTACTTTGTCGGTCAGATCAAAACCTTTCCACAAAAACCCAAACGAAAAATCATTTAAATCATCTGCGACAACAATATTGCAATCAGGGTCAGCGTCAAGTTTTTCATCCAGTGAGCCCATCAAAAACCTAGAAATTTCATCATGGTTGCAACTTGCAAGGCCAGGTGGAATGTACAAATTACAAAGCAGTATATGTAGGCCTATAGAACGAGTATAAATATCAATGAACAATGCTTCGATGCATGAAGGACAATGCACAGAAGGTAGAAAAGCAGAAGACCGCATTGTGTCCTTTATGTATGTACATACACCACCACCGCGGCGAAACAGTCTGTCACTACGATATAGCACAAAACCCGGTAATTGAATTAGACCATCGTCAATATCTTGAGTTAGCCAAGTCTCAGTTATTGCTATAACCTGTGGACCCAAATTACTTGCAGTCACACAAAGATCATCAAACTTAGGTAAGATCGATCTGGCGTTGAAAAGGAAGATTTTTGGAGGAGCATCCTCGTTGGACATAAAACTCATTGACAAAAATTTTGAATATTATCCCGGGGAATAACTTCACCTTTGAATTTGACAACATTTTCGCCATTCTGCCGTCTGTGGTATAATTCCTCTCTCAATCTCTTCTCATGAAACTGTTGCATTGGTGTAAGATCCGGTTTGATGTAACCTTACTCAACCTCAAGGAATTACGCAGCTGCCTCGACTTTTTCAAAATTACCATTTTCCCGTGAGAATTGTTCAGCTTGACTTTTAGCAATCTAGGCCCTTTCGAACTTTGCTTCCCAAGTCTCCGATAATCCAAGACAGAAACTTGATCAACATCCATCACCTTCATCATATCTTGAAATTTTGTTTCATCTGCGAGCTTCCTTTCATCCAAAGTGCCATCCTGCATCTCAGGCAGGCCCTGTATAATCACACAGTCCATCCTTGACATTCGATTTTGCATCTCAAGAACACAACTTGACAGTATCGATTCCCCCATACCACTGATATCATTCATGTCACTTCTGAGGGTTTGGAAGTCTTTCTTTAGGATCGAGTGTTCAGACTGAATGGCATGCATCACACCTTCAATGGCCTCAAACCGAGAGTGGAATGAGGATATCATGTCTTTAACTTCCTTTAATTCGTTTGTCAATGTTTCTTTTTTTGGAAACGTATATTTCATTGTAAAACGTTTAAGTAGAAACAAATTCATGCAAAATTATGTCGAAGTCACAGATACAAAATTGGTGTATACAAATAAAAAAAAGGGAAGCAAGTTCACAAGAGTGGGCTACGTTCTCATGCCCGTCACCGAGTTCACCATTCGCGATGACAGATGGTGGATCTCATGATTATTTGGACAGTCTTTGTATGCACGATGTCCTCGCAAACACATCTCCATCGATCGAATTAATGAGAAGCTGATCCTTGTTCGCAGCAGTGTCACTTCATGCGAATAGTTCGTGTTTCGCTTCAATGATAACAAGTGAGCAACACGTTTGATAGCTGCTCGAGCAGCTGGCCCACATCCCCCTGATGAGCAGAACACCATCGGGATAAAGCTCGCATGCTCCACTTCGCGAGCTCGCTCACCATATTGTCTCCTCTTCTCATTCTCATGGCGGGCATATGACTTCCTCGGTTCCATTTTATTGCTGCGACCGAACGGGGAGAACACTCTAATATCTAGGTATGTTCGATGATACCGATCCCCGTAAAGGCCTGATGCGCAAATGTCTAGTCTGGCTTCATCGCCGGTGATCGCTGTTCTATAATCGAAGAGCTCGTTGTCGAGTGGTTCAAGGGCAGGCTCAACCGCAACGTCATGTGTCACTTCCCGAAGCATGGTAGCGAAAAGATCTCGAAGGCTATTGTGCCTGAGGTTAATGAAACCTCCAACATGGCAGGACAGTGCATGTTCGACGTTGAACCCTGATCCACACACGCACTTCGATGGGAGTCGGATTGGTTGCCATCCGTATCGTAGGCATAAGGCATCCCGAAATGAGGTTTTGTCGAGGGAGAATCCATACCTTTCGATCGGAAGAGAAAGCAACCAAGAAGACGCTCCGGTTTCACTGGCAAGAGCTCTTAGATATTTCTGATGCTCAGACAACTGGGAGTGGAGTTCTTTGGCTCGGATAACTGCCCCTTTCCTTTTTTCGCTTCGCATTAGTGTTTTCACTCGCATTTGTTCTTCGTATGCTTGAGTTGGGTTGTCATGGCTGAGAGGCGCACACAATCTGATTGATTCATTGAAATGTTCGGAGCAATTTCGTAAATCAGTGATCGCCAGTCCACCATCTCTTACAGGTAAGCTCAATAAAGCCCGCTCAAGATCTCCAGGTGCTTGTCTCCCTGTTATTGCTGGAATCAATGTGCTCGATATCTTGCCCTCCAAATGGCTGAGTATCCACGCGTTGGGCGTTGTGCGCATGATGTAGCTCAATTTCGGCAATATGCCTCTAATCAGACAGCTATAGGATGGGTGAGGAGCAGATGCTGCAAATTTGGAGAGATTAGTCAATAATTTGTCAAATTTCTGCATCTTTCGCCTGAGAAAATCATCACATGAGGTCTTTGAGCCAATTGTAGATCCAAGTATTGTGTGCCCATCTGTAATTTGAACATTTGTGTCTTGAAATACAGTCTGCGCTGCTGTGACATGATCATATTTGACAACGAGATGAAATTTGATGGCATTTGGAAAATATCCATATCCAGGCCCCAACTCATTCAGATGATTCCACAGATGATTTGTCAATGTTTCTCGAGTTTCTGCTATAATCTTCTTTATTTCGTCTGAACCTGACAAAACAGATGTTGAGGAGTTTGATCTCAGTTATGGCTGCTTTGGTGTCTCCGGCATCATGCAAGTTGAATGTATGACCAGAGATTAGAACCAGCTGCAAAAATAACCCTGACAAAGCAGGACAAGCGCGTTGACCACTAGACCACAGTAGCACGGTGGTCAAGTCACGGTAGAGACAAGTCCAAAATCGAAAAATGTCTATTCAGAGTTGATGAAATGGCCTTGAATTACGTCAATAATATTCCACCAGCCGACCAGAGACCATAGAAATAAACTGTTTATTTGAAGTTCGCTAGAATGGAAATTGACTCAAGGTCGCGGCACATCCGAGGGAACTAAGTTGGGGCATGAAGAACCAATTAAAAGCTTCGATTTACTCATGTGACTGATTCTAACCCAATGATGCAGACGTTGGCAGGTGCATCTAAGTGAAAATGCGCGCGATTTATGTGCCGTTATTGTGCATTGCATGAAGCTTAATTTCCATTCTAGAGGTTTTATTGTTGTCAATTTCTATGCAAGAGACAGAAGCAAGGATTGCAACTCACCACGAATTGTCACTGGCAATAGACACATAAAGCTTCCATGGGAGATTTCGGACAATCCACGGCAAATGATAGCCAACAAAAATGATAGCACAGAAAGATAGATAAGGCGGAGACAATTCAGCAGGTACAAAAAATTCTAGGAATCGGACGACAGGCACAGAATAGCGACGAAAAAACGGATTACCACTTCCTGATGATCAGAGCGACGTCTGCACAGCTTGACAGTTTGACAGTTTGAGAAAATCATAGATGTCGTTGAGAATCATTGAAAATCTCTCTGGTATTTTCCTGCTTTAGCTATTAACGGGAAGGGGGTGCCGATTGGCCCTCCTGTCGCATCCTTGCTGTGGTCCGATTTACACTTCTTTGACTTTTACTTTCGGTGTGTTTTTGAACTTTTAACCAAAAATCATTGGATTTGGTTCACTGCAAAGTCAAATTATGACCTTCGCTTGATAGTTTGAATTTTGCCACTTTTTGCAAGCATTTTGTGTCATAACTTTCAGCGAAACGCTTCGACTTTCAGTATGGGTGCTTCATTTCATAGACAAGAGTCCATAAATTGATCATCTGTCATACCATAGACATACAATAGAAAATTTGAAATTCAAATTTCATGTCCTCAGAAGAAGTATTTGGCGAGCAGATGTCGGAATGAAAGGTGAAAGGCAAAGCATGCTGAAATATATTGTGATTTATCTTCGTGGCAGGAAATTCGATGAATTTTTTATTGTCTTGAAATAGGAATTTCAACTAATTTTCAATAAAATCAATTCGAATAACAGTCCAGTAGGCCTACATCATGAGAAATAAGTGGATGATCAAGTTTTAGCGGATAAAGTCGTTTCCTCTTCGATCAACAAGAAATTGAGTTCTCTCGTTGTATGCCTATCTGAACATGCATGTGGCTACTGTATATAGAAAATATAGATATTATATGCCAACAGAATGAACGAATACGTCATTGGTTGTGTTTAAGAAATAAAAACATATTCATATTGTTTGTACATATTCATAAAAACATATATAATATTGTTTTGGTCCAACTCGCTTTAATGCTTACCGTGATGGCAGCTGTTAAGCTGGAATCCATGCACGGCAACAGCCAACATTCCATAGCGCTTGCAGCTTCCACACTTCACGACACACAGTAAATCGTTGAATACGAAAATTGCATGCAACGTAATGCCGAATTTGCATACAAAAATAAAACAAATCAATATAGCAATTGATTTGCTGAAGACTTTTCTCTGAAGCCTAACAACTGATTTGCTGAGAAACTGAGCAACTGATGTATTTAATATATGCCGCAGAATATTTTGGTACATAGTCTATACTTCGTATCTGTTTGGTACTGAGCAATTTACAGTGCACTTTTGTCCAATTCTGTTCTATAACTTCGCTGAAATGTGCAGTTACATCCATAAACAACAAATTGTATAAAAAATCATTGTCCAACAACATAATTAGCAGCTTACAACATAATATTAGTGACTTATTTCATTTTCTAATTATTTGGTAAAAATTGAAATTTTGCTCAATTATACCCATGATTTTATGGTATGTATAATCATGTCTCATGAAGGAATATTTCAACAAATCATAGAATGTTGCACAATAGATACAAGCACTCGCTCTGGTATGTAACGATCAGATCATTTGGTCTAAAATGAATATTTGGTCATGAAAATTAAGTCAATGAAAATAATGAAATGTAATATTTAAATTTCATTCATGCACACTGTTAAACTTTATATCAAAATTGCATTTCTTCTTGCAGAAGTGACATACCTCAAACCTATGATCTCAAACCATATCTCTTTCAGAATGCTAAGTACTGATCTTTTGCATGATCCTTAACCTTGTATTAAATTGGTTAATTCTTAATTCTAATTTAGAGTGCTCGGGGTAGGTTGCCCATTATTTAATCAAATTGACTTCAAAAAATATGCCTAGCAAGCATGACCTTGACAAAGTCTCCAATCTAAATTGCTTTGCTGATCGGAAAAGCATACAATCCGCTATTACTTGATGTTGCCCTCGGAAAAAGAGAGGCAAACTTTAGGAACTTAAACTTAGTTGCTGAAAGGTGGTATTCTACCTTCATCTTCAGAAGAAACATCATTTACTAAACCCTTGGCTTTGATTTTCGGTCATGAAATCATCTTTCCTGAGTATGCACGTTTCAGAGGAAGTCTGTAACTGTTGTTTCACGACAAAAGTGTGCCCGTTGATGATGGAAGTCGGGAAAACAAGGTAAAATGATTATTGGGTTACAGAGATATAAAATCGTTCATGCCAAATACGCCCGTAATTGCCGATTTATTTTTTCCAATCTCTGATTGAGAGATCCTGTCACCATTGGGTGAGTTTCTCTTATCTGTTGAGAGACAGACTGCTCTCATGAATTCATATTGCTTCAGCAATTCTAGCCTCCAGTGGTTCGGAAATTTTCTCAAGAATTCTGTGGTAGAATCATCAAACTGCTTCATGGCTTTCGTCTGGCAGCTTGGTCGTTGTTTTCTTCATTACCCTTGCACGCCATCATCACAAATTGTATCCATAGTTATTAGTCTCACTTGCAGACGACAGAATAAATGAAACAATGTAATTAATTCTGGCCTGCTGTTGGTTTCAGAGAATGTAGATAGAGCAAGTTGGTGACATAACAGTTATTTGATCTCATTTAATCATCAGCGTTTGACAGTTCAGATCACGGGTTTCCTCTATATTTACAAGTGTTATCAATTTGCTGCAATCTTGGCCGACCAGCTGATTCGTGGGCTGTAGATCTCATCATGTTGTAATGTTAATACAGTTTCCTTTCTCTCACAATCAAAATCATCTCAAAATCTGCTGAAATGAAGTGATTGACGAAATTTCAAATTCAGTAAATCCCACAGAATTTAATCATTTAGGAACGACAGTTTACTAGAAATGTAAACTGATTCTAAACGATGGCACAGGCAGGAGCTTAGGCAAAAGGAAATTCTTGATGCGTTACTGAAATAGGGAAAGAAATCGCTCATTGCTTGCGGATTGCTGTGCATTCCTTCAAAATGCTTCGATCGCCATGATTCATTCAGATTCGAAGAGCACTGATAATTACGCAAATGTATTGGTCAAGCTAGTCTTGTTCGATGGTTGCGGAATGATGTCAGCAGCTTGTGCCTTTTCATTAGCATTTCATATTACGATGTTTCCTTTCTAGACAAGCATAGGTAGAGACGATTTGTCTAATTCTATGCAGGTCCTCTATACCAGTTTCTGCGGGGAACGAGACCGAAGATTAGACTTCCACATAATAATGTGCGCCATCCGGCTACTGTCGAGCTCTGCCCAGTTCCTCTTCATGACAAAGAATAGTACATGTAAATGTCCAATGGACCACAGACTGAAGTTTTCGGTAAAAATATACATTCAGCTTTAGAAAGCAAGCTATGATCGGCGACTATAACATTTTGGTTAAATATTGATGAATCTAAATGGCCTAACCACCAATAAAAAGTGTGATGATGGCCAAATGTGGCTAAAGTTGCCAAAATGTCATGGGGGAAATCTGATTATGTTTTACTTCATTGACAGTCCATGCCAAAAATCATGGCTCTGGACTTCTTACTTAATCACATAAAAAATCCAGACAAAGTCATTTTCACCGGGAAGCTCAGTCTAATTTGGCGAATCATGCGAAGAATACTCGGAATGACTTTTTTATCAAATTAAAAAGGGTCCCAACACATCTCAAATGCATGTAAGTCAACAAATAAAAGGATGCACATCCTCCGAGCCTTAAGTTCTTTGATCAAGCCAGAAGAATTGCATCTGATAACACGTACTTCAATGATTCATCCACTTCTGGAATATTGCTCCCAGTGATTGTCGGTCTCAATCAATAGTTGCCCAAGAAATTAGCACCAGTGGACAGAAGAGCACGCAAAGACAATGCCAGTGATAGAGCTTCTTTCCTGCAGCTCTTCATGCAGCGTGCGTATGAATGCTTTGAATTCTTTGGGTAACTGAAAATCCTTCTTCTTTATAAAGTAAATTTGTCAGTAAGTCGGCTATCGTAAATAGCAACCATTAAGGGGATCTCTAGCCAAAATATGGCAAAATTTCAAAACTGTTAAGAATCGTTCAAAATCGGTTGTTCTGCATTATGCTTTATTTCTTATAGTGAGAAGACCAACCATTTATTCTAGACTGAAAGTCGTCAACAGTCGACATGGATCTAATTAAATTAACCGGCGGTCGGTTCCAACCCTGGTGCACACTGATGCAATCTTGCACCGTGGACTCGCGTTCCATTGATGCGCCGAATAGAGTTGGTGGCTTCTAGCTGTTTTAATAATAGAACTTTCGTTTAATTATCAATGCTTCAATGTTTCATGTACATCATCACATCGTCATTTTTTGTCAGTCACTAATTCTAATTTCCCTTTAATTCTCTCCACTTAGTTGATTATTTGAATTAACCTTAAGTTTAAGTTGATTACAAAACAATGCCTTATAACTACAATTCATTTGTAAAGCAAAGAGGATGTTTACTTTGCGTGTCAGATGACTTTGATAGATTTTATAAGAAAACATAGTTAATCTTCAGAAGACATTGCAAAACGATAATTTACGCTTTGCCTCGACAGCATGTAATTATCCATTTATACAATCTTTCAACTTGATGTTTTTTTTTAGCTTGTTATGCAGCGCCAATGTCAGCATTTATCAATAGTTCAGTGCCTCCGTACTTACTCTCATGTTAATTGAATGTTATTCAAATTTTAAAGCACTTTTCAAATTAAATTGCATTCAGGATGTCGACTAAACAATTTGAGAATCGCATCCAAGTCTACTCGTATTTATGAAGACGTCTGCAATTGATTCATTTATGGACTATTTTGGACGTTGTTGTCTTCCAGCATTATGATAGATAGCTTCAAAGATTGCCAGCTCTTGACGGCATATGACAGAAAGGAGTCCGTTGACTTGAAAATTCAAACATGGGATCTTCGCTACACCTATGACATCTAGAATGGTTGAACAAATTGAAAGACTACACAACTGGCGCATAATTATTCTGGATTTGACGTGAGACTGATATTTACAGTTTTGACTGATTTTTACAGTTTTGGAAGCACCAAGTGACAAATGTTAGGGCAGCTCCAAAGAAATTGAAAATATTTAAAAATGTTTATGAAACTCTTCGATTTTTTAGTGTTGTGAAAATGCTACTTAGTGTCGATGTAAAGACTTTCAAATTTTATCATCTCACAGTACGATGAAAAACAAATCTGCTTCAATCGACTGTACATGTGTAGTGTGCGACAAGACCATACTATTACAGCAAAATATGCCAATTGAAACAAATGATATAATATCGTGTTTTCTACATGATATGGTAAAGTTGCCTCATCACCTGAAATGTTTTAAATTTCGCGGAATCCCGGGAGATTCCGGGATCATAAATCTGCATTTTCTGATACCTGAGAATGTGTAGGTCGGCGAAGCTTCGAGATAATTTATATAACGCAAAATTGTCTCAATATGACAAGTATTTTATCTGCGACCCGGTTCTAAATTTCATATGTGTTTGACATCACACGTGTTTAATGTCTCAGTTTCACTTGCAGTAGATCTTTCTATCTTGTAACTAGGGTCCTGCGAAGCTTTGAGATTCGATTCGATTCGAAATTGTGATTCGAGAAAGATTCGAATCGGTTCGCTTCGGTCGCCCAAAAATTACTCAAATTGTTTACTTTTGATTTATAGCCTCTTCTCTTTCGACATGACTTAAACGTGAGGTTTTAATAATCTTGTGAAGTTGGATTCTACGAGCGTAGCTGAACGCGGTCGAAGCCATCGGTTGGTAAACAAGATTTAGTCGAAACAGCCACATGCTTCACAGTACGTGCTTCATGTCCAAATGACTTGTGGTTGTAAGCTAAGGTTCCTGAAAACTTTTAAACTCAAGCAGTAATCATGAGCCCGTGCTTACATGAGTTTCAGCTTTCACTCCAAGCTTATACACGAATTAGTCTGCATCGTAATGCTCGTAGTCTTCTGTAATCAGTTGCATTTGTTCAATATGACTTTGAGTGACGAGCTTGGAAGTCGGCGTATTTTAGCTTCCTATGTATTGTTGTAAATTCAGCCTGAATAAATTATTCAAGGATACTAATTGCAGACAATGACAACATGGAAAAGTGCAAGCATTATTGCAGCGGTATTTTAGCGGAACTAATAGAATCTTCTGATTTTCAGCTCGTGAAGATGGGTGCTTTCCCAGACTCCCATTTGAAGTCTGGGAAGGATTTTGAAGTATGAAGGAGTAATGGAAGCTATGTTTCCATTCACAGATGTAATCCAAAGGACTTCGCGCGACAAGCCTGAGGTTATAAAACTAGTTTCCATCATCAAACTGCCTTTCCGGTAAACCAATGCTAATGTGATATCGCATGTCAAGTCAGCATCAACTATCAAACTAATAATCTAGGGTCATCATGTCATTCCAAAAAATCGAGTTCTGAAGCGGAAGTAGACGATAATAAACTCAGAAAATAAAGACGCCTTAATTTGACTGCTTATTTCATTGAGTGTCATGGTATCAATGTATCTTTCATTCAGTAGCTATCCAAAAGCTTTCTTGCTGTAATTCCTACGAGGCGTAGGGATCATGATATGGTTCTCCATTTATCTCGGTATTTCGTTGCCTCGATACCATTGATAGGTGATAGATGGCGCTCTTTCGATATCGCAGTCACAAGTGGCAGGGTTTCTATCGCATTTTTCATAACAAGTCCGAGAAATTTCATGTGGCGTCTTTTGACATTAATAAGTAAACTGTCTATCGGTACTTGCAGCTTGGAAAATGTTTGTTCGTTGGTCATGCTAAAAATCTACGAGATCTATCAAAAAGCTACAGTAGGACGACGCAAAATTTTAAGGATTCGATTTAATATTTGCCGATTCGCAGGTCCTTATTATGAAACCTCACTAGTTTTCCATGATTTGCACAAATCAATCTTATAAATATTGCATTGCACGCAAACGTGACTTTTCAGTATATATTTAATAAATTTAGCTTTTATTAAATAACACTGTCAACCTAGGACCTAAGGCTATAGTCAACGCAAATAATTGATAATTGTTGATTTTTGAAATACGAGATTTTGTGAACAATTTTTTTTATGGTTACAAGACTTACAAAACCTAAAATTATTGATTTCCAGATCACAAAAATTCGTGTAAGCTTAATGTACTACGTCCGTAGATTAATCCCTCCATTAAAAATCTAAAATAATCCCTGAGTCAGTTGCTTATAACTACAGTGTATGAAGCAAAACGAATACTGATTTCAAGTAAACCACTATCATCGTACGATTTAGAAGGAAAGATTTTCCAGTTGATATTCTCGCATTAGTCTTCGTGTAAAGGTGACCTGTAGAAACTAGCAGCTTCCTGGTCCCTGACCATCGCATTAGCACCACTTGTTAAAAAGCAAAGATCTCGGTACTTCTCGGATGACAATGGAATGCCACTGGCTGCTCTTTGTGGAGGCTGCCAACTCAATCGGTTATTCACTGTCAAATGTAACTCTTTGATTTCGATATCTTGATGACTCTTGTACATGATCTTTGACGGATTGCTTTTCTCAACACGGATAAATTTGATTTTCGACCATTCAACCGAACTAGATGATTTCATCGAGAGATCCTTGAAGGCCAAAATATCGATGGTGTAGAGACGTGTGACACAATATGTTGGGTTACTTTTCTTACTAATTTGAAAATGGTGTTGAGCTGAGAAGGTAAGTAAATGTTTCCAACATGCTTCATTGCAGTGTGTATGGTCGAATGCATTGAATCGCCTTCATTTTTTCCATGGTGTGACTCGAAAAATATGAGATCAATATCCTCGACTGATTTGGAATTTCGGACAAAATCAAATAACATAGATAACGTGATACTATTCTTATTTTGCCCAGGGCAACCATCAGCGAATAATGAGACATGTTTGGCTTGGCCAGCATTTTGATAGGACTCCGACTCCGAGTCTGGGTGGAAAGTATATAAAGCCTGGGTTTTTTTGAAAAAACATTCAACCTACATCATAGATCATTAAATGCTTACCTGAACCTATATTTAGTGATCATTGCTGTATCAATTATCAACCATTTATCAGTTTATCAAATGTCGCTTTCAGTTGGATGCATGCGACTCGGCTCCTCCCATCTTCTTGATGTGTGCTTCACACGGTTTTCTCCAGTCTCTACCAGGCAGGATAATCCTCCATCCTTCTCCAAAAAATATGAGCACATTTTCGATTTTAATCTGTGCTTTAGAGGCGCCATCACACACGATTAACGTGATGGTAGGAGGCAACGTTCTCAAACAAGCTAGTATTTCATTTTTGTCTCTGATGTAACCTTTGGTGCGTAGGTGTGATCGAGACTAGGAAGGCTTGTCTTCTCTACTAAATTACCGAGTGAAAAGACAATCCTTTTTCCACTATCACGGTTCATTCCCTCAACTATTGCAGGCTTTCCATGTACTGCAGTCTCTGTACTTTTGTTTGACGGAGAAAGTTGACATCAAGACAGTGACAGCCATATGCACGAGAATAAATGATTTGTTTGCATTACATTTCGGGTCTAGCTAGAAGGACTCCGCATCCCTGATTCATACACTGTTTCGTTATAAACAATGAGTTTTCTACGATAGTACGACTGGCTCTCGTTTGTTTTAGGCAATGAAGTAGCTGCTTGTGCGAGGTAAATCAAAGCATGCTGCCACAAAGTCGCTGTTTTCCGTAGAGTTTTCCTTCGCCGCGTTCTTTAAATGTCCGGATCTTTCAATTTCACCCCGATGCGTACTGAACGTATTCTGCAATTGCGCAACTTTAATGCAGTGCAGAATGAGATGCACAGAGCACTAATTAAATCTTTTTAATCTTTTTTGGGGCGATGGAAAGCCACGTTCATCAATTTGAACACATTTCGATAGAGACTTTCGATAGCTTGAGGGGAAGGTAACGTTTCTAAGTACATTCGGTAGGTACATGGTGGTCAGATTGAGATCTTCGTAGAGGTATTCTCTCATTGTTGACGACCGGCAGTAATGCGATTGTACGCTAAGGAATCGATTGATGTGATCAGTAGCAGATTTTCACTATTTCTTCGTCCTCCACTTTGCAATGGTTGAAGAACACCATCTTGAGTTCGATTGATCAAACTGTAGATAATACTGTCCGAGATATTGAATGTCTTCAGGACAACTGAACTGCTAAGAAATCCTATTCGCGATAGTGAGACTGCGAGATACGTGGTTTTGTGAAAAAAATATCAGTCGAAATCTGATATACGAGAATTTCAAGATTTATTCCCAAGGGCAGAAAACCTCGCATATCAACCTAATCATGATATTAGAGGATGTAGGACATGTATAGGACTTCGATGAGTGCATTATCTCAATTTGTCCAATAATCGAGATTTTGTGAAACGACCGACGATATGTTCAACTTTTTTGGCATCATAAATGGCTACAATTTAGAGCATTTGTAAACAAAATTTGGAAACATCTCAAAATTTTGCAAAAATGGGTGGTTTAAAGCAGTTCGTCGGCGCTCTACCTCATTCTTAGCTAGAAGGTGGTTGGGGTGCAATTTTACCTCAAACAATTTCAATAGTATAATGATTAGGGAATGAGCATTTCAAAATGAGCTTTATTGACTTGCATAGATGAATGGTCATCTGCTGTATATTCTGTATCTGTTGTATATGAGTTATTGCAGTTCGTTTATGAGCTACACGTCCGGCGACACATGTAGGCCTCGACCTACGTAGGCAATTTTAAAACCAAATTAGAATTTCCGTATGTTATGTATGTTATAGGCTAGCAAATATGAAAATTGCAAAAAGAACGATTATTGGTATTTATTTGGTTTCTTTAGTCATTATTTTTGACAAAATTAAGGAATTAGCTGTTTCGGCATAACCTCAAGCACCCACTAGCATACCGTTTATGTAGTAGATCAATTATGATCAGTGTCCTTAGTTGTGATATGTAGTTCTTTCAACTGGCAATCTGGTTGCTGTCGAATGAATGTCTTATCAATGCTTTATCATTGTCTTTAGAATAAAATGTTTTATCATATTACCATTTTACACCTGTGTTTTAGAATCAAAGATAATCAAAATATTAAAGAAAAGAAATTACACTGCGTAGGAGCTAGCTTTTTCATGACGTCGTTCAATTTTAGGCGGGACGCCCGGAGCTCTAAAAATTGTAAATGGGACAATCTCTGGTTTGTAGATCGCTATTTTCAATAATGACCTATGTCGTGGAATTCTCTAGTAATTAGCAAAATTACAGGGCTTAGAAATAAGGAGAAACAGAAATGACCTCACACTTTGCTCTTGACGGATTTGAATTGAACGGTCTCCTAAAGCAGACGAGAACATTTTCAGAAAATCAGCTTTGTTTCAAATTTTCACTTATTTCCTAGGAATCAAAACAAACTTCTCTCTGCTTATCAACTGAAGCAGGGAGAAGGCGACAGGCATACCGGAAACGGCTGCCTCAAACATCCGGTCTCCCTGGATTTGCGACGAAATCAAGACTGTGTTATCGCGAAAATTCATTCCAACTCCTTCTAGTCGACCATTCTTCTTTTTCTGTACAATGAATAGGCAATGAAGACGAGAAGGCGAGTGAAAGACAATGTTTGGTCATTAATACAAAGAGATTTTCTCTTTCAACACCTTCACTCATCTATATAGAAAAGTCATTATCCAGTTCAGATAATCATGTGAGTTCCTGCGCAGATCTATTAAATATTTAGCCAATTATCAGTTTCTAGACGTCTGTATACTACAATGACGATCATGAAGACTGTCCTCATTTCAGGTAGATCAGTTTCTTTTCCATTTCGTAATGCGTTATGCATTGAAATTGCAGTATTTGAGACTGTCGAACCACAAAGGATTTCTGATGTGAATCTAGATGCTTACGAAAGCTAATTTAGATCTTTGGTCTCTTATAAATACAGTGTGTCGAAGTGCAAAATGCTGACCGATGTGATAACCGTTTGGATTTCATCAAAGGAGCTCTTCTTGTGATCCATTGCCACATGTGAGATGTAATTGAGATGTACATTTTTGCTGTTTCGGTAAAATTATCAAGGAATTTGACTGTCATGGTAGCAGAAGAAACAATGATATTTTAGAGATCGATCGAAACATTGATTGGCTTGGGGAGGTAGTGTTTCTTAATTAACTTCGATGGAAATGATGATTGCCTTCAGACTAGGGTTTAACATATTCCCGAATTTCAAAGAACCGGTTCCGGTACCGAATCCGGTTCCAGTTTGCAAGAACCGGTTCCGGTACCGATACTTCCAAAGTATTTAACACAAGCTAATCAGATTTTCTGTTGAATTGTAGTAATCATCCAGATGGATATGGCCAGTTATTTAAGGTTGGGATTGATTAGGAACAGGTATTGAAAGTAGAAGTGGTATACGAATTGTGCTATATTGATTACAATAGTTGACGCGAACAAAAATATTCAGTTATCATAAAAATGAATTAGTTAATGGAGAACACAACAATTAACAGAACCCATCAGTACATCCAACGCTTAGATAATGTTTTGTTTTAGAAACACAAGCGTATTCAGTGATCGATCGCTAAGTCGTGATCTTATTTTTCGACAAAAATTTCCCGCTGTTGAAAAACAACGCTCGCAATCTACCGAAGTTGGTCTGATAGTTAGCAATGACTTCTGAAGCAATTTCAAGCAATGTGTTAGTTCACCACTCCTTTGAAATAACTGAAACTCTGTGTCAACATTTGAAACTAGACTACGTTTTAACTGTCCAGGTGAATATGCAGCTATACTTTGCTGAAGCTGCTCCTGGAGACTCAAGTTCTCACTCAAGACAGGCTTCACACTCTGAGTCTCAGCAGTGTCACTGGGATGATCATCAGAAACCTCCACATCTTCATTTCCATGAAACTTCGTTAAAAACTTGAGCGCACATTTCTTAATCGCATTTTTTGATGCAACGTCCAAGGATGAGCGTCCAAGAGAATTTGAACCATTTAGAAACATGATCAATGATACAATGTTAACATTGCGACGCTCACTGACACGAACAAACAAGCAATCATAGAAACGAGAACTTAATCTGCTTTTGAGACTGTGCAAATTGTTGAACAAAAAATGTAGTACTCCATCAGCAGACAACAACGTAGAATCTCAACGACAAAGTGCTTCAGTTGCGAGTCTGATCGGTGTCAGCACATCAATAAGTGATTGTACAAGCTCCATATCAACATCAGTTACTAAGGTCTGCCTTTTTGAATCAACGCAAGCTTTTAGAATACAAGGCCGCAATTTTACATATCGTACTAGCACTGTTTCAATAGTATTCCACCTGACCTTCATATCTAGCAGAGGCTGGAGCTCAGTATCGAACTCTTCCATCGTATATCTCTGCAGTAGTTGCAAATTGTTGCCACTTCGAAATATTTTGCATTCCTTGCGCACATTATCCACAACATATTTGTAATCATCCGATAATTTACAAGTGAACAAGCTGTTATCGTCAAAGTCAAAATCGGCGTCACAATTGTGTGCTTGATCTTCACTGTCAGAATCAGTGTTCTCATCATCGTCGGTAGCAGTCTGAATCATTGATTGTTGGTTGGACTTATACAACACATCTGCGACAGCCAAATGAATGGCATGGGAATAACAAAGTTGCAAGTCAGTTTCACAAAGTTTTCCAAATTTTACGTTAACGCTTGCTCCATCACATATAAATGCTACACAGTCATGTTGCAGATTGAGATTATAATCACTGAAACACTGATTAATCGTTGAAAGCAAGTTTTCTGACGTAAATTTTCCTGAAATTCGATACAATCCCAGATTCCACATCGACCCATCGTTGCCATGCAAAATTATATTCAAGTAGCGGCGTCCGGTGCTACTAGTCCATTCATCAAAGGGACAGGAGAATCGCTCATCTTTTTTAATTTTCTCTTCAAAAGCACTTTGTAAATTGTGACGAATTTTAGCAGCGTATGAGTGAAGTAAAGGCATGATGTCAGATGGATTCCTCGGAAGATTATATCCATCTCTGTTTAAAGAATTACGAATGTACTCACTTTTGAAAACACCATTGATGGAAAATCCGTTAATTGCGATCAATTTGGATAATATTCGTTCAAGACTCTTCTTCTTTGGTATAAATGAGGTAATAGAGTCTTGCCTTAAAGCTTTCTGAGGAGCACCGCTTGCTTGGCTTACATCGGACGTTTCTTGTGCGCAATTCAGAATGTTGTGTGCTGCCCTCAAATGCTTAAGCATTCCACTTTGAGATCCATTGTGTCTGATCAACTTTGAACATTTATGACAACGTGCACAATCCTTGCTTTGACGAGAGAAGTACTCCCATACAGCTGAGGAATTCAATCGACTAGCCATGGATGGAGTGACCGAATGAAAATATTCCGTGGATCAAACCTTGTTTTTTGCCTTTCATAGAATAAGGTGTGATGAACTCAGATCTATTTTTAGACTTCCTCTAAACAATTAACTCAATAGCACTGATGTCAGACGGTGATTGATGGAGCTTGGTTCTCCTTGGATGTCGTGAGATGGCTGTCGTCATCGAACAACGTGACCATCTGCTTTTTTCAGGGAATCGGTACCAATTGACTTGGAACCGGTTCCGGTATTCCCGAATTATAGATGGAACCGGTTCCATACCGGTACCGGGATTAAACCCTACTTCAGACTCAGTCTTGTTAATAGGAGTTTTTTTACACTTTTCATCACACAAATTTTCTTGATATAGGAGAAGTATTAAAACCTCATAATCAAAGACAATGATCACAATTGACTTGAAGATGTACCTATACTAAAATCGGTCACACTTAGAACATGGTCCAGACAAAATAATTGATTCAGCGGATCATAAAATCATGCCTAGAAGAAAGCTAAATGAATCCACATGTAAGTAGAGTTGAATTCTAACCATTTGGGGTATTATGATTCTAACCATAGAAATCCGACATACTGATGATAATAAAGGACTAGAGCGACCGTGGAAGACAACAATAGAGCGTCCTGGAGATGCGTTGTCATGGCAACGATACTTAAACGATGGCGGCTTCCAGTTGTTGACAATAGGACGATGCCGGCAGCTCATCAATACTCTCCCTAGATATTCACGGTCATTATCATTTCAAACTTTATGTAAAGGCATTTTGATAAATTAACTTAGAATAGATCGCTTGCGACAAGAATCTATGCTATTGCATGTGTAAGTAATTAGATACTTCTAGAGATCTAGCAATCGGCGCACAGTCGAGCAGCTGACATTACCATCAACAGCTGATGTCCATTCTAGTTTCATAACTCAAGCAGAGCGCAAAGTCGGATTTCTATGATTCCAACCATTTATAACTCGAAATTGCAGTTAATATTGTAAACTAACTGCAAATCTCAAATTTTCCCAGGTCTGGCAGCATCGTTTATATGAAGAGCTGTGTTGTACGAGGCCTGCTGATGATTCCTGACACTGGATGAATTCAGGTTTGTGCCTCTTTTTCAGCTGAAGATGAAACTCAATTAATTAAACGTTTACTACACGTTTACTAGACGTGTACTACACGTCTTTTGACATCGGCGCAAAGGACAGTTGCTTTTTGTGGAGGAGGACAGGAAAGACGGAAACGTCGTGCTCCTCGTCCACAATGTAAATATTATTCATTGGACGATAGTTTACTTAAATGAACTGCGTTAACTGACAGCAACAACTGCTGGTCCGTCTAACTGACTTTATCGAGCAATTTCTGATCATTCGTACATAACCTTCTCGTCTGTGTTATGACATATTTTCAAAATACTTTTACGAATTTACTATCTTGATCTCAAAATGCAGCTGTGCAGGAGAAGTACAAGTATGTTGCTAATTTATATTGGCATCTACAGGTGCTGTAAACTCTGGGTTATCTATCGGTGACCAAAAAGCTTATCTTTTCTTATCAACTTAAAAAGTTGATTAATTCCTTCTGCAATTTGGAATGGCGTTCTTATGAAATTCTGCTTTGCTCGTTTATGAACATGTTTGTTAATTCATCATTATCTGAGCAGAACCAATTTTAAAAGGCTTCCTCAAAAGCCACATAATTATTATCCGTTTATGAAATGTCGGGTTTGCACTTGTACAAACCCGATCAGAAAAGAAAACTAAGAAAAGTGGATATTTCTGTCTGTATGGGAAATAGGCTTATACGTTTTACAGCATTCACGAATAGCTGTTGTTTCTAGGAAAAATAAGAACGTTGTCATAAGTAGTAGTGAATTATTCATTGTTTCTAACAAGCCACATGTAAATAAAGCCTATAACAATTTTTTATGTGGAAAATGCATTTACTATTAGCAATGTTGTATGATGATAACTTAATTTTTAAGTTGGGTAGCTGAAAGTGATTAAAAATATCAGTAATATAGACTTGAAATTCTGAAATAATTTACGAGTAAAATTTACTTTGCCTAATATAACTGACGTAAATTATCATTTATCATTCTTCACGATAAAAAATAAGATAATTACGAACGCATGTACGATGTAGACTCTCAATGCTACTTACATCAGACATCCGGAAATTAATGTGGTGTGCTGTCTTCATTTTTAAGACCGTCGTTTACATGCATTCTTCCCCAAATTGAAGGTTCGTTAAGTGGTACTAAACAAAGACAGGGGCCAATACATTTTGTTAAAGTAATATTAACGACTAAAAATAATCGAAATAAGGATTTGTGCGCACCATGCACATAGCAGAAACAATGTGTCAGTATTGTAGTACACATTCCCAGAATAGAACAAATTTAGATAGCTACAAAACCAGTTCTACCTATCAAAAATATAGAAACTTTACATCATCAGATTTGTCTTAATTTACTTAATTCAAAAATCGGCAAAGTAACCAACGAACGACTAAAGGAAAATGTCAATGGCAAAGAACGTGCAGTACACGTCCTCAGCAGATACAGCAATGAAAATGTCGACGTGTAGTACTGCACGTTCCCGTCATATTGGACAAATACATCATCGCAAAGGCCGGCTGTTGTTGCTTAATGAAGTCTTGTACGTGCAGTACTACACGTCTCCATCATTTCCCAGAAGCCCTGTCGATGTGAAGGGGTTAAGTGAACTTTACAGACAAACGACCTATGGATGCTCGTCACGTTTGCTTCGCCATTGCTTCGTCGTGCTTCGATATACCATGCTTCATTTACGATTGGCAATTGAACAGTTTGACAACCCGAACCAGAAGGTTTATATCTACAGTCTCATTCTACTGTATAGTGGTCACAGAAGTGTTTGATTGACTTCAGAATATGACATCAACAGGTTCCTTTCAAATTTCTTAATAATGTGCTGTTTCTTCATTTAAAAGACAGACAACAGAAAAAAGACAATAATAAAAGATGGGATTCAATTAAGACGAAAATAGATTCAGAGTATGGACGAATGAGAACGTAATCAAATGCATGTACATCGAGGTTAATATTTGAAGAAAGAAGCGGAAATTTTGCATTTCTTCTGACATCATACCTTGAACAGATGAAAAAGTCAAGAATGTGATAATGCGCAAGCATTCTTACGCAATTGTTGCAGCATAAGCAAGAATAAAATCAATTAAATAAACAATGTTAACATTTTACTGATCGAGCGAACAATCGAGGCATTGTTTTGGAAGAGTCGAGTTGATTATTCAAGGTCATTTAAGAGACAACAACAGCTTTTCATAAGTTGCACGGAAGTGATGGAATTAATAACGAATATTAAAAGCTTTACACAAGAGAGATTAGAACGTACTCATATGTAACTCCGTTGAATTACAACCAATGCCTGCGTCACGTTGATAAATCAGAATTTTTGATCATACCTAAAAGAATATTTTTTATTTTCGTTACTTTTTATTCTAGCATCTTTCCTTCGTTTCTTTTCAATTGAATAACATATTAAAGTGCTTCGGCAACCTCAACAGCTGATTTGGCTTATGAAATAAAGGATCTTCAATGTCAATGGCAAGTTCTTCATGAGTTTGATAAGTCAATAAGTCAATAAATGTTTATTTCCAAATACATTGGAAAACATGGAGGAAGCATGTAAACAAAAACAATTCGTATTTCAAACATAACTATAAAAACTCAGACATCGAAGAGTACATTTTTAGGCGTGCGGTCAATTTCAATAACAAAAAATCGTGTTCAGGAAGAAAAGGAGAAAAATTTGCGTCTAAATGTCATTTAGTTTGTGTTCTTTTTAACAGACTGTCGCAACTCTTTAGTTTTGAAGGAGTTTACCAATACTTTTTAGATTTTTTTGGAATATGCGTGTTCATCAACTTGTAAAACTCAGTACAGTGTATCTTCGATTATCCGGACGTAATTTCAGAATCCGTTCGATTCTCCGTGATTCCATCAAAACATGTACATGTACATATACATAAATGGAAGCAAATGCTCATTTTAGCATTGCTCTCCTCTTTAGGTAGTACATACATGAAGTACTCTTGTTTAACCTACATCTCATTGGCTCAATGTACGGTTCTCCCCGTTCTCTGAGCCAAATAATAGACAAGCAGCTAAATAATTGGAGCATTACTAAGTAGGCTATGCATGCTAGTCAAAGCTGGGATACAGCTCTGATAAATCACTTTCAATTCATGGTCTCAGCTCACGGTCATTGTTTGTAGGCTAAATGTACATGTATGTGATTTAATAGGAACGACAATAATTATATAGCAAACATGCACAATTGATGCTCATAATTTCATTAAACAGTCGAAGAATCGGAAGCAAATACAATATATCAAGTATTACATTCTAGGTAGATATGCAAGATGGATATATACATGCAGATTATATAGATATGTGTAGATCTTAGTCTAGGGGGCTTTTGCTATAGCCTATAATCAAATGTCTTTGACCTAAGCGCACAGGCTTTTGCTAACATGGGATTTATAAATTCGCTTATCCGGATCTTTGATTGACCTATTGCGTTTTGACCATCCGGATAATCGAAGTTGCACTGTAGTACTTTCGCACTGGGATAATATTGGTGCTAGCTCCTGTCGTAATTTCTGATATCTTGAACATTCAATCATGAAATGATGCAAATTTTCTACCCGTGAATCACTGCATCGACGTTCTTCATACCTCAATCTATTTCCATGAATGCCGGTGACAACTTCTGTGATTTAATGCTCTAAATTTCAATACGATATTGATATAGTTATAATCGACATCAACATTTAGATATATAATACGAGTAGCATCCTCAAGCAGGCATAACTCCAAATAATTTAACCCAGAATGGCTGTTTACTGCTGAGGATATCCATTGCTCCTTATGACAATCAGCCAGCTTGTAATCTTTAAATATGATTGTTTATCAACTATTAACTGTTTATCCCATAATTGCAAAATGCATAATTGAGATAGGCTAAGTTTTATAAGCAATTGCTTAATTCGCCAGCACCACGTGTATCTACTATCGTGTCCGTTTGAAATAATATTTGAATAAATCCTACTGTATGCTTCCTTTATCATGCTTCTTTCATCGATTGCAATGTCAATATGCATGTCTATATCAAACTACTTACTTATACATTTGCTGACATCTAGTCAATTTCTTGCAAATATCCTCGACTCTTTAGCAAGTTATGGATGAACAACAGGATTGTTGGTTTACGCAATCCGTTCACGCGTTGAATAGAGCTTTGAGGTGCCCAGCAACATTTAAAAATACGTTTAAAAACAAGGTTTTACAACAATGCTTATGACACAGTGCAAAACTCATTCAATAACACGGGTTTCAATCATTGTTTGAAAGCCTTAGTTTTTTAAAGCTGTTATATATCATTGTTTCATTGCGTTGAAATTGTTATGTCCGTCCCTCTAACAAAAAATATTCGAATATCGCGAGCGCATTCGGGGCCTCTAATCATGCGATACGGATTTCACTGTGATGTCACGATCTATTCACTGTCATGACACTGTAATATCAACTTATTCTAATAAATTTACATTGGCGACTCTATTCGTTCTTAAGTATGTTAAAAAAATATGCTTTGCGACAAAAAAATGCCTTACATCATTTAGTAAAATGCAGCATGCACCATAGGATAGGTACACTAGGTAGAGTGGTAACTCCGCATTTACTAAATCCCCAATGTGTATACACTTTCGATTTTATTAAATGAACTCGAGGGGGATACAGTTGGAAATTGCTACCAAATGTGAGAAATGCACATTTATGCAGTTTTGAAGAGATTACAACGGAATTGACCAAAAAATAGGAATTGACTGATCATGATCGTGAAATGCAGAGGGAAATGATATCATTTTACAGATCGTCGTTGTCATGACAGGAGAGGTAATATAGAGAGACCTAGGAGAGGTAATGTTTGTTAAATTAGCAACTCGAGGACCTGCTATTGCTTTCATGCTGAACCTCAGAAGAATCTTCTTCAGCGTGATCATATCATAAGGAACTTGCCACTGGCAGAGAAAAATAACAGAATCAAAGACAATGATTTCAATTAACTTCGAAAGTTTTAAATAGTTCCACATAATTATTCACATTCAAGAAATGAAACCTGAATTTAGTGAATCATAAAGTCATGCCGATGAAAATTGAAGTAAAAACTTGGAATTTCAGCCAAGAAAGCACGAATGATATCGCGACTTTTTCATGAAGACTTCCATTATAATGCCGTTCATTAGATTTCCTTGATAATCAGCTTAATTTCCGCTTAGTTAGGATGCTTATTAGCAAATATTCATTCTTTTCGATATCCAATTTGTGTCATACTACTTATATGGGGCGTCATCTCGGTAGTATAGAAATTTGCAAATTTTTGACTATTTTAAAGCCGCTGAAATAATTTTTTGAACCACGGGAAAGAAATCTCCACAAAAAACTGAATCCTTTCATATAAAAATTTTCACTGCATGCATATGCTTTTCTAAGTCGACATTCTACCTATATATCCCTACTCTATGGCATGCACCGATAATCGTGGCGTGCTCTAATGTGTATTCTTGCTACCGGCACTGAGCACTATTGCATAAACATACAATAAGAGACAATCAAACGTCATGATGGAGGCAAGAGCATCGAGGTCGACGTCAGGTTGGAGGTGAGGCAAGAGCATCGAGGTCGACGTCAGGTTGGAGGTGAGGCAAGAGCATCGAGGTCGACGTCAGGTTGGAGGTGATGCAAGAGCATCGAGGTCGACGTCAGGTTGGAGATGAGGCAAGAGCATCGAGGTTAAGTGGAAACTTTGATTTCAACAGTATGTAACTGTTATGAGAAATCTTCCTTTTCTTCATCAACGACATGTAGTGCGAGAGTTACTGACGATTGATTTCCCCTAATTTCGCGCAGGAGCTTCTTATTATTTCTGATTTGTTGATTGTCGCTCAACATCAGTAAAACGACAATTCTTAAGCTATATCTCCATTCGTCATACAAGTCTTATCATCATGTGATCTGGAATGTCTGTTTGTTTATCTGCATCAATAGCATCGGTTGTCATGACGTCTTCATTATATTAAAAAACAATTCGGACAAGATACCGGCTACTAGGAATATCACATTTCTGCCTACTCTGGAAGATGTCTGTCTTAAAAGTGCAGTCAAAATCATAAAAATTACATAATTTATTCTGAGTAGTAAAGTGAATGTTAGATCATTGCGTTATTTAGTGCACCAAACTCGGAAATGCATGAATCTACATAAACAGATGGAATTTTGTGATGTTTGACGCCCCGTAACTTGCAAGACGGCAGGAAGTATAACTGAAGAATTGTCGCTTTACTAATATTGTGTGACAGTCTACAAATTAAGAATAGCAAAAAGCTGGTGCGGGAATTTCAGTAATAAAACTAATTTCAGTAGCTCTCGCACTATTTTGTTGTATTGACTGATTTCATGTCAACATGAACCGATCATTTGTCACTGATATTCTCATATTCTTGTTTTATTCGGAGCTCTTCTATATCTATGAAATGAACAGCACATCCTTAAAGCACAACTTTCTGCGACAGATAATCAGCTGGTTGCTTGAAGGGTTAAGTGCCTGGAAATCGTCATCATTGCAGTCGGAATCATTCAGTTAAGTAAACAGCAATTAATTAAGGTTTCATTTGTAGACATGTTCTGTAAAATGAGAAGTGGGATTTGAATACAAAGAGAATTGTTAAGAATTAATTCTCAGTTGACAAGTCAGAGAATAATTGCTAGCCTTCCTTCCACCCATGTCAAGAAAGAAGTTCGATAATATCTTCCTTTTGATAAGAAATCAAAATCGTTCGATCGTCTTTTTTATTTTACAGATAACAGCCTTGTTTCATCTGTAGACTTCAAACAAAACGAATCCTCGGAAGAACTGAATTTGAACTCAATCGAAGAGGGCAATCAAATCGAATTTTTACAAACAGAATGAAAGATAAGAATTCTCAAAAGTCATTGTAGGTGAAATTTTTCCTTCAACACTCAATCTCCCTGTCTTTCGACAATCCTCTCACTAGGTGACCAAATACGCTGCAGGAGTTTGCCAATTCCATTGTTCATATTTTGTAATTTAAGATCTAATTGGACGACTTACAATCTTTTTCTCTTAAGAAACTGCTTCTGATGAGAAAGTGCAAATTCTGAAATTTTGTCAAGAGCATGTAAGACAAGAATTTATGAAAGTGATCGCAAATTGTCTAATTTGATCCAACACAAAACATGGAAATCCATCACTCAGTGATATAGGTTCTGTCGGCCATCAGCGGTTTACCAGGACAAAAGCGGTAATTCCAGTTCAACAACGGCAACTGGCTCTGTTGGCGGCATTGAGATAGATTCATTTGAGTGTGGGTTAGTGTAGAGAGGACATGATCATATCCCAGCCAATGTTTGCAATGGCAATAAGCGATAGAGATTGACATAGATATTTGTCTCTCTTTGGCTGTTGTGATTGACCAATCGAGTTCATTGCAATAGCAGCTCGTACAGAAAACACACGAACCTCAACGGTGAGATTGCAGATAGGCCCAAAAAGTTCCTATTTTTGACTCAATTTTCTTTCGGATAAATCAAGTGGAAATATTACCTTAGAAGTGAAAAATACCAGGTCTAGAGCTACAATTTTTGACATGGAATGTCTTTAGGTTATTTCTTATCATTTTCATACACCCCTGTCTATGAAGTTAGCTACACACATTCAGCTTTGGCAAGCCTCATAATGTCGGCAAACAACAACATGTTGGCCAATTTCATTCACACTGAACCGCATCCACGCATACATCCGATCAGAGGCATGATAATATCACAGACACAGAACAGGAAATGACCTGACGACATATCATATCAAAACTAATGGCTCTAGACTTAGCACTTTTCAGTTCAGAAGAGAAAACATAGAAAATTTCATTTTTGCCTAAAGCTGCAATCTGCGTCCTATTGGATTCACATGCGTTTTTTTAAATCCTTTCTAACAACAACAGAAAGAAAATGTCGATCAGTTTGTCATCCGCCAGTTTAAACTACATTGTGTTTCTGCATTTCTGGTCAAAAATTCAAATACATTCGCTTGCAAGGACCGAATCTTTATGTCAAAACACCCTCAATTACTTACGTCAAACAGCGTGGCTTATTGACCGCCAATCCGTTGCTCAACATCGCTCCTCGCATTCAAGGGACTATTCATGAGTTAGAACTTCAGCTTTCATGTAAATCATTCAATTCAATGCAGGAAAACTTCTGCTACTATCATGACTTCGCCATTATAGAACCGCATATGCCGTTGTTGACTGATAAAACATGCATCATCAACAATATTTCCTAAATAATATATCAATCATGCCTAGATTTTGAAAGCATCAATGAGTCGTACAGCCGAGGCCGCATAGCGGTCGAGGCTGTAAGGATCATTGATGCTTGAAAAAGCTAGGCATGATTACTATTGTAGTGAATGCGTGCTATGATTCATGCACATGTAGAAGTTTGTGGAAGTTTCTGGCTACATACATGGATAGTGGTTTTTGTTTCAGTAGCCGGCAACAACGACGATTGTTGCCGGCTCTACGCAGGCATCAATGAAGTAACGCCGCATAGCATTCACTACAATAGTCCATAATGGGAAAAAGGAAAACAAAAGGCGTACGTAGGATTAATAGAGACTCTAGAGTGATGCTCAAAATATCGAAATGGCATCGCTGTTTTGTTCGATTAGTATACTTTTCAAATATTTAGATTAGTCTCAAAAGTAGATTCTACTAAAATGATATTTTACATGTAATCGATACGAAGTAACTGAGTTCTAGAATTTCAGATTGTCACGTCCACACTGAATGACATAGAATTCTACATTACATGTACAATTTCTTAAATTCTTTTCACATGCAAAATGCACGCAGCCTATTTGAAAATATAATGAACTACAAAGTGATCTATAGGCTTGCATGTCTTATTCCGATATGATAGGGGAGCTTCTGTTTCATAGATCTCTAAAATTACATAACTAATCGATCAACATTTGATGAAAAACGAGGCTCAATTCCCTATCCTGTCATTAAAAGAAAAATTTGACAGGCCTTGAAAAAATGCATAATATCCCTTACACATAATACACAAGTGTAAAAGGCCGGTATAACAGTGCCAAAAGATGATAGATTTGTCACATTAATGAAGCATGCAACTTAAGAAATGGAACTTATGAAGAAATTGTTAATGAAGTTGTATTCCTCTCTTGATGGTCAGTCACTGCCTCATTAAGCTTCACTTTATGTGCAAAGGGTAAAACTGTCTAGTATTTCAAGCTTTATCTCAACAACAGCACAAAATACATGTAGACCTATCATAAGTCTACAAAATAGTAGGCCTAATCTACTGCAGACAAATTGATGTACGCTATTGCAGTAACACATATTCTTCGCCAGTGGCATGTCATTTGCGAATGCTACTGAAATATTTCTGATCATTCTTATTTAGCCAAATGGTGCAACCATAAAAGTTATTTACATTAGTATATACGACTATACCTTATTTATATACTGCCATTAATTCCATGGATATAATAGGGCATATATAATTTCCTTTCATACAGTAGCCGAAGTTACACAGTAAACACTCTTAATTGTGAAGACAAAGCAACATTCCAGCATAAAGAACAAGTCTATAATCACAATTTTAAATCTCACATAATGATTGTGTGCATTACCAGAATAGCACGAGACATGACTGTAGGCTAGAGTCTTTTCTGCTGCTTTTGCGCGACTTCGTATATTGCGCTGTAATCCACCTTTGCACTGTGTATAGCCTGGTGCATGCAGTAACAAAGGCGATGCTATTTTCTAAAGAATAAAATACGTTAAGCTTGAAAAAATTAACCAGACCAAGTTTTTACTTCCGATTTTTTGTTGAGTACCCAGTTGTGAATTCCACCATATCGTTTAAGATTAGATTAATGATTAAGATTAATCTTAATAAAATAATAATAATTATAATAATAAATTAATAAATGATTAACAATTAATTTAAATCGGATTAATTCGGATTTTCACAAATCAAATTCAAAATATGAATCCAATCCGAATCCGAGGAGAAGAAGATATATCTGTGGTGATGCGATCCGACAGTCGGATTCGGATTTGCACACCTCTAGCCTGTAGCCTATCTGCCAGTCATTTAAGTACAATAGGCCTGCATTTGTCGTTTATCACAATAAAGGACATTGGTTTGGCACATGGCTGCGAACACAGCGCAGTCAGCTGTAAAATACTGAGTATGCATTTGGATCCGTCAACAGCTGTGAACAATGAGACGTTACTGTCACCATATGTAAACCACGATGACGTCGGTATGAATTCTGCCGGCTTGGCATGACTTGAAAGCAGCAGTACGGTTTTTTTTCTTTGATTGAGGAAGATTAAAATTGTCTGAGATAAGACAGTCCTGTGAGGGAGGCAATGATTCGATACAACCAAAATGATTGACGACTTGACGCACAAACAAAAAATTTGCTCTTCCTATTTCACACGATAACGTAGCAAATTTTTGCTGCAGAGAAGGAACAGAAAATCGATGAAGTTTGTTCCGAAATGCACATTAGGTTGTAGTCCAACTTCTTCATTTCATCATTTATTTATATTGTGTTAATATTACATCGGTAATCAGTGAAGTGGATATTTCGTCATTGCATTGTATGAAAAATGAAATTAGCTTGTGAAATTTATGCGAAGATTCTTGGCTGAAATACATGGGAATTAATCATGGTAAATGCTTGCCATAAGCTGTATCAATCACGCATTCGAAATCAATTTACAAGGAAGAGCTATGATTGATGGCTCTAAGCGGGAGGTTCAACATCAGATAATTAAAAATCAATGCGTTCTTTCCGATTATCGATAATCGTTCATGAATAGCTTTTATCTAAACTGCAAGATTTAAATCTTTTGGCTTTTTGTGACCGCGTCTGTGTGTTGATGAGTCCAAATCTATTAGCAGCTTTCTTCCTGAAGATCAATGTACATTCGTCGATTGTAAGAATGACGTCAAAGGACAATTTGTTTATCACTCCTTTCATCAACGCTCTCTAAAAAATACGTCAACAGACGTTTCGTCATACAGATTGTTTCATGAAGAATTGAAATGGGTTCAAACGTACATTGCGTATAGAAAGTCGTTTCCTAATTCAACGAACTTTATATGTTCAAAAAGGTCATGTTTTGAAATTGCTCCTGTGAAGAGTTCATGACTACTCCACGTACAGTAGTCAGTAGACTAAATAATGTTTCAATCTTTTGCAATTTGTTTGGAATTCAATTCTCATTTTGATCGCTAACCAGAAAGCGTGACTCATAACTCTCACGCATGCATAGACAGGTCACACATTTTCTCACACATGGATTTCTTTATTATGCGGCTGTCAATCGCTGTCTGTGTATTATCTAGAATGCACAGACGAGAACAATGCTGTGTAATTGAAGGACATCGAATTCATTCATTCCATTTGTTTTGTGTCTCTCAGCAACATGCGAGCAGCTGTACTGAAAGCTTACCAGAAAGGCTATCTTAGGGGTCAAGTTGATGCTTTGATCCGAAGTGGTCGGCCAGTTGCCATTGTGTCACAACAATTAAAGGTCCCCAAAAGCACTGTTTACTTTTGGTTGCGAAGAGACCGACAGCGACCTGATGAAAGGTCTTTTGGCCGACCAAGACTGACTTCTCGCAGGTCAAATCGTTACATCACCAGTGTGGTCGATAGTGATCCCTCTACCTCTGTCTGAGCTCTCAGCAGGTTCAAATCGTTTCAGGACAACTGTTTGGAGACGACTTAAGGAGTTGAACTAGTCCAGTCGTAGGAGACCATCGAAGCTGAATCTGTCCAAGCGACACAAGAAACTGAGACTATAGTGGTCAATGAAACGTTACTACTGGCGGAATCAGTGGGCACGTGCTGCTTGGTCGAAGAGACAGCTGTCCGATAAAAATTCTAAGATGGACGTCTACGGCTTTGGCTGAAGTCTGGGCAAGACATTCCTGATCGTTTTTTTACATCGAGGAGTCAGGACGACTGCAGGAAATTGCTCATCTGGGGAGCCATCTGTAGTGATGGTCGCAGTTCACTGCATCTTATGAGGGAAAACATGAACTCCGAACGCTACGTTCGAGTGCTCGAAGAACATGTTTATCCTTTAGCATTCAGTTTAGGTGATCCATCATCTGATTGGATTCTCATGGATGACAGTGCCCCATGCCATCGTGCCAGGGCAACGCAACTGTATAAAAGACAGGCAGGAATGCGAACCTTAGACTGGCCGGCAAGGTCTCCTGACTTGAATCCTATCGAGCATGTCTGGTCTATCTTGAAACGGCGAGTTCGTCGACGAATTTGTCCTGGCTGCAATAATTTGAATCGGTTTGAATCTTCGAGGCAGGACTGGAATCAGATTGATCAACAGATGATCAGAAATTTGATCGGCAGTATACCTAATCGCATCCGAACGGTAATAGAACTTAAAGGAGATGAATCTGGCTACTAGGGAATGCACCTATCAATCCTTTTACTGGACCAACATATAGCAAAGAAAAATTTTAGTATGATATAGGAAATATATTCATTCAATTATAGTTAAGAACTTGCAGTTAAAAACTGTAAAAACTTGTAGTTAAACTGCACAAACAAAACTTTGTACAAACTGTTGTAGTTTAAAACTTACAAATGTTGCTGGTCTAACTAATGTCTAACTATTTATGAAACGGACTGTAAGTCATTTACAGTTTTGCACCTATGTAACAAAATGAGTCAGAGCTAAACTAAAATGTACTTCTAACGCAATCGATGATGGCTCAAACAACTTCGGAAAGTTGTAGTAAACCGAGTGAAAGGCTCAAAATCATTAAGTTATTAGACTTAGTCTTGAACTACTATGCAGTTGAATCAGTGAGCTTTTCATTTTATGGTATAATATGAGCCCTTTATTCCGTTTAGCCACGAAGAAGAACATTTCACTAATTGAATCCCGTATGTAGATATTACATGTAATTTCATATTCAAAATCGCCTGATCTTGATGAATTTCCAAACTCCTAAACTTCATGAAATGGCTATTATGAAATTTGTCATATATTCTAAACTTTGTCTTTCGTCCGTTAATTCATGCAATAATCAGACTATTATGTTCTCCGGAATCCCTCAAGCTACAGTCATGGGTGCCTATTACTGCAACTTTATCATATGCAACAATAAAATTCTCTTAGCGTAAAATATATGTAGATAAAATATGATTGTTGACGAAAAACAAAAAACATTAGCGAAGGCATGTCTTTCTTCTCTCACAACGACCGCAGACTGTTAACCTTCCATGCTTGTGCAATTTAGCGGTAATGAGAAAGAATGTTGAAAAAGGACTATTGAATTTATTCGTATTTGACTTACATGTTCTTACTCTTTACAACGCATTGATTCTGAAGATTTCACGCACTAACGTTCTTGATGAAAAAATGAGAATATGACATTTCAGCTAAAGAACTCACGATTTTATGATGCCTCTACGAAATCACCATTTCTTTCCTTGTCCACCGATTTCGATGACCAATATATCAAAGGAGAGCTCAGACAACCCCCCCCCCCGACGTTCTCCCCTGGCTTGATTAATTATCATGCTCACATGCTTTTTTGCTGAAAAATTGCGATTTGTATATTGAGCGATTTTCTTATTTCTTAATTTGAGAACTGCTCAGCAAGTACAATAACGGATACAAGCTCATCACAGCTCTTCGAAAAGCTGAGAATACAATCTCTCGAATGGCATATGGCACGTTAATTTGCGACACGATTAGAAGGCATAAGAATCGATTGAATTTCGACACAATTTAGGAGGTCAGTTTTGTTAACGTAGTAATATGGACTACCTTTCCACGATCCTATTGATGTCCTCTTGTGCTGCATATGACAACTCTTCCGCACAGCGTCAAGTTTCATTATACACCGCTCTTTGCATGAATCGCTAAATGTTAAAAGTTCATCTTATTTTACTGAAACATGCACATTTTTTTGTTCAACTAATTCAATTGAAAAGAAATCTTTGTTTTAATGTTCTTCCTTACCACAGAGTCCACAATTTCGGCACAAAATCATTTTAAAGACAATATCATATTTTGGTTCCATCGTTGTTGAAAAAATATCTGTCCACTTATTATTTGTTTTAAACATATAGTTCTTCGATAATGATATTAGACGTTGTAGGCATATTTCTCTGTCGAAAAACGCAGGACATCTGAATCTTTTATATAGAATGACAAGCGTATTATATTTTGCAATATATGGTTTCGTAAGCAATACATTCTTCCTGTCGTTGCTTTCTTGCTAATTGGTTGAGGAGGGAACGAAAATCTTAGAAACAGAACTCAGTTTCATGGAATTTACGATTCGCAACTTCACGAAATAGGCTATCTAGCAGATATCCGATATGCACCGAACTATGTACTCGAGTTCGAGGTCGAGCTGCTTGCAGTTTAAGTCAGAATGATTTTCATACGCGAATGCGAGACCAAGGATTTTCAAGCATATTGCTCGTATATGGCTTAAATACGACAATCAAATTGAGTTTTTCCAGACACTCTAGTATAGGCGAATAGTGAACTATCAAAATTTGCTGTCGCTGAATTGTTGACAAATCCTGAGATTCGAATTTCGATGCTAATTTCGGCGAATAGTGCTATTGTTAATGATTTGATTAAAGTATTATCATAGAAATATGATTCTTAAGCATAATGAATGTTGAATACTATGCAGGCGTGGATGCAACTTCCATTGCACGGATGAAGTCAACTTTATTTCCCGCGATAAATCAACTTTTTTGAATTTCTACATTGGTCACCACCAATCCACATCCATTCTTTTCTGACGCATCATGAATAGATGAAGTATGCGCGATGAAGTTGTTCGCGAAGCACTCCTCAATTCTCATTGAGAGTAAATTATGAGATGTCGAAACATTAACTCAATAAAGGATAAACTCATCACTTCAATACAGTATGAATTTTCTCATTTTAGGCAGAGTATTATGAAATAATATAGTCGGGGGACTAATAAACTCAAACAATCGATTGATCGCTGCCAATTGGCGAGGAATCGAACGAGAGATAATGCAGTGGCATCATTGCTTCCTTTAAGGCTTCGTGCAGCATATTCCCGTTACCAAAGACTCAGATGTTATCGATTATAAAAATTTAATGATAAATGAGAAGTATGGGAGGATTCTCAGTAAAAGTATAAAGCGCTGAATGGGAGTTCCGTTGAATGAATGGAAGCATTGTTCTGGCGTAGAAGAGGTTGATTATGAAATGGCACAATCGACGGAATACACACTGCCAGTGGCGCAGCGGTTTGTACTCATCCTCCGTGTCGCCATGGATGTTTTGCTGCGCAGGAATTTGCCTTTCTTACGGAATTCGCTACTGGTCGCTCCATGTTCAGGACCATGACCATTCGTTTGCACATTTTTGACAATCGCTGTCGGACTGAAAGTAGCAAAAGCGCTGAATCGCCTCTTGCAATCTGGTGCTGGAGAATGAGAGAAGTGGAACCGAGAATGACGCTCGTTTTGATCCCATAGCTTTTCAAAGAGCAAGAAGATGCCATCTCCATCCTTGGCAGACACGGAGACGAGACTAGTGAGAGGAACTTGTTCCTTTGTCAACCACGCCTCCACTTCTTCTTCCTCCATCTCCTTCTCATCGCCTGGAAGATCGTTTTTGTTGAGAACGACAACAAGAGGTGTTTCTTCCCAATCTGAGCGCTCTTCCTTTATCTGTCCGAGCACTTCCTTCCCTAATTGGAGAGAGTACAAATCGTTCAGAGCGAGGACAATCACACAAGCAGTTGCTTTGGCTATACACAATCGGCGCATTGCTGGAAAGTTGTAAGTTCCACTTGTATCCATAAAGTCAAGTGCAACTCGATGTCCATTTATGTTGAATTCTTGATGATAAATGTCTTCAACTGTGGGTCGGTATTTCTCAGAAAATGTGTCAAACAGGAGTCGTTGAATGATGCTTGTCTTCCCAACACGTCCAGCACCAAGCATCAACACTCGATTCTTATCCGAGTTAGATTCCCGTGCGACACTTGTCATGCCTAAAGAGAAATAAAAAATGAATGATTTATCAAAGGCCATCTCTACATCATGAGCATCAACAAAAGGTTGAATAAGTTCTATAAGAATCACATTTTATCGACCGCTTGTCCATGATTTAATATCGCAATGGCCATATATAAATAAATCCTAATAAATCCATATTTCATTCTACGTTAAAATAAAAGCTATGTACATGCACATAAATACGTTAAGATACTTTTTGAAAAAGTATAGAATAGACATATAAAAACATCATTCTGTAAGCATTCTACGAATCCAAAAGTGTCAGTAATCCTAATGCACACAAGCGGAACTGAAATATTGAGCATCCATTTAATGGCCACGATTAGAAAAGAATGACCATTAGGCCCTCACATCATCGACTTGCAATCTAGCGCACTGAATTGAGAGAAGATAAATGACATTTTCCCTGTGCTTATCAACTACTCAATGCTACAGTTTCCTTCCTTCTCTTATCGTTACTTTGAATTGAACTTGCTACTGCAAATAATTTTCAGATGTTTGTTCAATTTCTCGATGAAATGCATGTTAAAATTTTTAAATGCATTGAATTTTGTCACCTCTCCATTCTATTATATTGTAAATTTCATTTTCGCTGTTCTTAAATGTGTCTACTTGATCATTTTATTTTATATATAAATCTCATTTTGCTGATTTTGTAACTTGATGATGCATCAATGAACGATACGAAATCGATTGAGAATGATTCAAGTGTTTTGTGATTTATTAATTTTTGATCGTACAGTGTTATCTTTGGGCTCATTATCTAATAGAATTATTCTAAACTGTTCAACTGTTTAAAATTCAAGGAAGGCAAAGCATTCAGCTTTCTCGCAGGGGAAGATTCATTTTTGAAGTCGCATCATGTCACGATAAAAGTCATGAAAGACCTAGTTTTCTAAATTTCATGTATCATCTGCATTATTTAGCATTTATTACATAAAAACAACAAAATTTGAGTGAAAGTAAGCAGAAGCACTTAAATACAAAATATATTATCTCTAATGAAAATTTGGAAAATAATAATATCATCACTGCTTTAAAAGTAGTTGATCCATGAGCATTTTATGCATAAGTTTCATTAGTGCACATGCCGATGATGAACACATGTACATGTACATTAGTTTATCTCCTGCATCTCGTGAAGTAAGTATTTTTGGGGAGACATGTCAGTCGTGATGTTTTTTTTTGAGAGCCAACGGTCGCATGGAATCAAGGCAGCAGATGAACGAGGGAGGAGACATTGTAAAGATTCATGACTGAAACGTCCAAACACACCTAACGTTCTTAATAATCGTCAGACCAATTTGCATAATCAACAGGCAAATCCTAGCATCGCCGTAATCCGTGCCACGATAAATGAGCAGCAATTTGATAAAAAAATTGTTCATAATTCATCCACATCGGCAAATATTGAACTCTTTCTACTCGAAACTTGATAAGATTCTTACGCAATGATAAAAAGGATTTGATAAATGATTGCTTAACACTCCACTTCATATTGAATGTTTCTTAAGCAAACCACCACTGAAGCTTGCAAGAAGAAAGTTCAGCTTTGGCAGTTTAACATTCGTCAAACTAGATATGAGGAATGACATTATTGATGTCAACATCAGAGGTCATCAAAAAGATAATTGAAGGGTAATCCATCAATTGATTATGATTGCGACGGGATGCCATCAATTAATTGCGGTAATTTATCACCATCATTTGAATAGACTACTAGTCCGGCAGTCAGAACGAGTTTCTGTAGGGAACGAGGCCGAAAATGAGACTTCCACAGAGTGATGTACATCCTATGCCTGCTACGAATCTGCGCGCCTGCCGAGTTCTAGTTAGTTCCTATTCTTCTCAGACAGGATCAGAGAAAAACGCATGTGAATCCAATGGGACGCATGTACATCGCAGTGCAAAAATGAAATTTTCTATGTTTTCTTTTATTATTTGAAAAGCAAAGACTTCAGTCATAATTTTTGGCATGCAATGTCTTCAAGTCACTTCTTATCACGTTCATGAACAAGTTTCTTTGAAATTAAACACATTCAGGCATAGAGTAGGGATCTATAGGTATAGAGTGTCGACTCAAAAAAGTATCTATATACAGTGAAAATTTTCATATCAAAAGATTCAGTTTTTTGCGGAGATTACGCTCCCGTGGTCCAAAAAATTATTTGAGCAGCTTTAAAATATCTGATTATAAAATAGCTATTATAAAATAGCTGATTATCAAGGAAATCTAATGAACGGCATTATAATGGAAGTCTTCATAAAAAAGTCGCGATCTTATCCGTGTTTTCTTGGCTGAAATTTCAAGTTTTTAATTCAATTTTCACCGGCATGATTTCATGATTCACTATAAATTCATGTCTCATTTCTTGAATCTGCATAATGATGTGGACCCATATACATCTTTCAAAGTTAATTGAAATCATTGTCTTTGAATCAACATTTTGCTCTACCAGTGGTAGGTTGCTTATGATCACGCTTAAGAAGATTCTCTTGAGGTTGAGCACGAAAGCAATAGCATGTCATCGAGTTGCTTATTTTAGAAACATTACCTCTCCAAGGCTGTCATGACACGGAGGATCTGTAAAATAATATCATTTCCTTCTGCTATGATATCATGATCAGTCAATCCCGTTGTAATTTCTTCAAAACTGCATAAATGTGCATGTCACATCTGGAACAAATTCCGACTGTATGTCCTTTGAGTTCATTTAATAAATTCGAAAGTGTATGCACATTGGGGATTTAATACATGCGGAGTTAACACTCTACTTAATATATTTACTTTATGCATTCAGCTTTGGCAAGCCTCCACTGTCGGCAAACACAGACCTTTTGACCAATTTTATCCATACACATCCAGAAACTCGTATGCATCGCCCATTAGAAGCATGATAATATCACATGCACGACAGGAAATAACCTGAAGACAAACCATGGCAAAAATTATGGCTCTAGACTTAGCACTTTTCATTTGTTAAGAAAAAAAAAATTCGTCTTTGACGAAAACTGCAAACTGCGTCCCATTTGATTAACATGTGGTTTTCTTTGATCCTGTCTGACAACAAGAGGAACTAATAGAACTCAGCAGGAATTCACATGCATAAAGTGTGCATCATTCTGTGAAAGTTCTATTTTCGGTCTCGTTCCCTGCAGAAACTCGTTCTGGCTGCTGGACCATATTGTAATTCTTGATGTTGGACTCTAACTTTGATAGAAGATTCAGTGGTCGTGTGGCTAAAGTGCCTACCTTCGGATCAATTTTGAAGTTCGTATCCGAATTCAGATCCATCTGTGACTAATTTGCTTCCCTACATTACCCATTGCTTTCGTGCAATTTGCGCCTGGTAGACTCACCATTACTGATCAAAAGCATGCTCTTCACTCTAATTCGACAGATAAAGCAAGCGGTAGTAGCAGCAGTGAAATATGCAAACATGAAATAAGAATTATGGACTCCTTCAAATGATCGGTGTACTAGAATCTCAAATTATTACTTCTGAAAGTTAATTGATGAATATTCATTCTAAACAACATGAGCATGAACACAACATCATCGAATTATCAACAGAAATGGAAAAAAATAGCATCTGAGCATTCACATGTGGCACTTGATGAAGTTGAACAGCCAATGTTGCACCGTAACAACATCATCCTCCGCGGTATGCAAGAGCTGAGACAAAGAGACATCAAAGGAAGGAAAGATCACGATGAAGGAAAGTCAAAGAAATGATTGAAATCTTTAATATTGATAAAAACAGAAGTCAATAAAAATCAGTGAAAATCGATGAAAATCAATACATTGGAATTAATTTCTGATGGCTGCTGGTCAACATTATAAACAAATCTAGAGCGAGCAGCTCTGCAAGATCTTCACTTCACTTGGAGGTAACATGGAGATGTCTCATTCGAAGTAACCTTCGGAAGACAACTCACTCCTGTTGACAACACTTCCGGAGGAGATTGAGTTGTCTGTAGAAGTGCTTTTGTGTTATTCAATCACTCATCCTCGCCGAACATTCAATTCACAGTCAAAACATCAATCAACTCGAGCAAGTGTCAAATGAATGACAAATTTGTCATTCAAGTAACATGAAGGAAATAACAAATTAGAATGATATTGACTACATTGAGATAACAGCTTCAGGAATATCTGTCACGAAACTTGTTCTCCATGATGTTTGCGGAACTAAACCAGCGCACAGTGTCCCTTCGAAAGTTATTACAACTTTCATCATTCACCATAAAGACTTGGTAGCCTCTCAATCATTGTTAAAAAGTCACGGAACACATCTTGCTACATTTAAAGTTGTAATGTTTCTCTCTGCTGCTTTCACTGCAACCAAGTAAGTAGAAACTCTCCATATTTTGGCAAACCACGATTCTACAATCAAAATGGAAGTTCTAAAATAATAGTCAATATAGTCTGATAGTCGAGACATGTAGTTATCGTAGAAAATGTGAAGGTACCGCGTATTGATATTGATATGTACACAAATCCCAAAACAAAAAAATCTTCATCCATTTCTTGTATTGTCAACGTACGTGAATAAAATAAAGAAATGAAGTACGAAAGTTACGAGGACATGTCCAGAGGCGTTTCACCGGTTCACGTCAGTGGAACACACCGGATTATAGAATGACAAGGTGCAATGTTTGACATAGAGAGCGGTTGTGAGAGTGAGCTCATAAACATGAATATTAATCTGCTGCCACGCAAGGTGAAGTTGATGCGTTTCTTTCTGTACACAAAGAGCCGGCATCATAGCATTAATAATGACCGACTCTAGAATTTGTAGATAGCGGTAATTGTTTCTGCGACCAATGATTTCGCATTTCTAAAAGTAAGATGACGAACTACGATTTTTGTCAAAAGTTCTCCAAGATATAATATGACTAGTGACAGAGCTGGTAGGAGTATTTCTGGATCTTGGTCTTACACCAACAGTAAAAGCCCATCTCGGGAGGTGTTCAGCAATTCTCTTGGATAAACGACAGTCAGTACGACCGACATAGCTGAGTACACAGCTGCGTTCGAATTTGTGAATTACATGGGGTTTCAAGGCCGAATGCAATACCTGACATTTCCATTTTCAAGGTCACATGCGACACCTGAGATGTGGGCTTTCAAAGCCTAAGGCAATGCCTGACATGTGGATTTTCAATGCCAAATGCAACAGCTGATATGTGCAATAGTCGACAATTCGCTTTTTCTTGAGCAATACCTTGAACTATGACAGTCGTATTGTTAGAAAGCCAATAATGCACACTTCATCTGAATTTCCAAAGTAATGGATCTACAAATATGTATTTATCGTCTCCTGCAAAATTGTGCAGCGGCTTGCTCATACGCTGGGATACGCTGGACATGGATCGTCAGGGCGAGCGCCTCCTGGAAAATTAAATAAATCTATGTCTTGCGACTACGAGGACATTGCTGTTTATGGGTATTGACATAAAGTTAATCTTCATTGGTTTATAAATTTCTAAATACGTTGGCCATACCCGAGTTTGAATAATGGAGTTGATTTGTGCTAATAGCCTTGCGGGTATAAAATAAAAATACTCTGTTGAGTAAATTTTCGTGTGTTCCCACCCAACTTGTAAAGCAGTGTACATCGGACAGAGTGAGAGAACTGCCCGTTCTCGAATATTAGAACATTTGAATTCCCCCTCATCGCTCTTCAGCAACAACGGGATGATCCTAGGGAAAGAAAGTGCAATCGTACGCGCCTAGCATTAGAGGCATTTCATATCGCAGAAAGCAACCTGATGAATGGCTGCATCCCACCTGTGACAATAGACAGGAACAATCATCGCCCCTCACCGCGTTTGCTGACCGCTCATCACAGGAGGCGGGGGAAAATATCCAACGGTGATGTAACTTGACACCCTGCCGGATTGATGGCATCAGAGAATCTTCCTAATTGTGAATTATTCATTCATTGGTTTAGAATAATAGCCTGTCGACTTTTATCGGATTACGCTAGCAAATGCAAAATACTTCGAACACAAGTCCTCGAAATATTTGCATTTTGTCTTATAAACAATTTCTACGTTTGTGTCCACAATCAACATGAAAATTCACAATGAATGGAAAACTGACAAGTTCACATAGTGCACTGTTGCATTAACTACTCCACGAAGAAAAACTCAAGTCAAAGTTTGGAAAATAATTTCAGCGATGAAACCTTTGATTTCTGCTCCAGTTCGATAAACATCTAAAGTGAAATTTACTTTAAAATTTAAAGTTCTTTCCATCATGCATTTCGTCAAGAGCATTAGGAATGTAATTATTCTCCTTGAAAATTGTTGACGGAATTGAGACGACAACATTTAGGTCATTTCTTCTCCATAATCATCCATCTACCAAAATTAAGGAGAAAACTTCATCCAATTCAGTTTAACGCTAATAAACAGAATTTGAGAAGATAAAAGAAAGAGAATTGGAATATGCAGAAGAGATTCTAATGAGCGATAGAGATTTCAAAGACATAATCCGATGAGAAATATGAGGTCAACAAAGTTTTCCAGAAATCAAAGCTTCTCATCAGGTTGAAGAGTCATTGAGATATACCGTTTCTAAATCGTATTCTGCCACTGCGACTGGGACTTCTCGGAAATGGATTTGAAAGTCACAAGAGACATCAAGTGATTGCCACAATTAGACTGAAATTGAAGGAGTTACGTAACAGAATAATCTTCGCTTTTAACTTGATGCCAACTCTGAAGCGGAGGGCAAATAAATACTTCGGAATGTTGTGTACGAACGCAAATTCAACGGAAGATCGAATTTTTTATGAAAGTCTTTCTGGTTCGCGTGCAGTTTATTAAGATGAAAAATGTAAAGATTGAAAATGTTCATCAGTTCATTTTTTTAAATGCATGTAAATTGTTGATGTCAATATCTTTCTTCCCACTCATAAAACTATTCGAAATTGTTGTCAATAAATCAGACAGTGAGATTCAGTTTCGTTATTTCACCATTCGCGAAAATATTTGACCGATTTAGTTCTGTCTAGTCGACGCTTGTTGTGGTATGCAAGTTTGAAATGAAGCAGTTTTGCTCTTTTAAACAATTTCGAGCATTAAATTGTTTTACTGCAAGAAATAGATTTCTGATGAGGAATTTGACGAGGAGTGATGGCTTTCCAATTATTTATGAAAAATAAATCAGCGCTCATTTCATGGCTCCATGGCCCATGGACCAGCTTTCAGACCCCCAGAGGCTCAAATCTTATCACTTTACGAAACAAATTTTAAAAAAGAATGCGACTTTGGGATCGGCCCCTTTGAAAAACTTCAAAAGAGAGCTCAACCTTCATGCGATTGGTCTTGAAACTATTGCAATTTATTTGTTTTATTTATTTATTGAACGAGACAGATTTAGGTAATATTATTGTCCGAACGGACTTCAAGGGCACTTCACAAGTTCAGCTTCATAAGCTCATAAATATGGCTAAACCTATCTACAGTACAGGATAGGCTATTCGTAGAAGTTCAGCCTTTAGGCCTCTCTTTAAGGTGACTACTGACGGAGCAGCTTTCAAACTTATTAGTAGGTGAATTCAGGTGCTACAGGAAAAGCTACAGCACCAATTTATGGCGGGTTAGAGAGAAATGCGCTCCAGATTGACTTGACTATTTCTATGTTCTGAGAATTTCAATTTCTTGTGGAGAGTGATTGCTTTACCTCTTTATCTGCTACTTTTCGTGATTTCTTTCTATCATTTCTGTGAACAATTCAGTACTCTGTACGCTTCATCTTCGCATGAGAGGTTCGGGTGGATTTCCTTCCGTGTGCTCAAACGGATAAATAATCTTGTCCGAATGAATTGCGACTGTCAGGGAAGCTGAGGTGATGAAGAGATTACGCAATATCAATAGTCATTCGTGAAAGCAATAAATTTCTTTCGTTCATTTGGTGCAAAACTGATGGCAATTACAGTCGAAGAAGTCCATGTTTCTGTCACTGAATATCGCTTTGATTGCTGCATTTAATATTTGATTTCATCTCAATGTCAACTGTTGCTCGGTAATCTGAGCTGTTAAGACGATCAAGAGTGTTCTCAATGACACCACTGTCTCTGCGAGACAATTCTAATGCTCAGAGCGACAAGTTTCAAATCTTCCGTTTTCAAAATTATAATATGGAACATGTTGATGGTGCTGTTCAATGGTTTGAAAATGATGTAGCCGAACATGGTGGAAAAAGTCTACGGGTCAGCAACGTTGCTCCTCGACGTCCCATTGACGACGGATATATGTCGGCGCTGCAGCGATACATCTTCACCCGTCGGCGAATGTACTGTCGCCACGTGCGCTTCCGACTCAGTTCCTATTGATTCGCCTGCTGGCCCCCGCCAGGTGACCAATAAACCCGATTCACAGCTCCTATACAGAAACAGAAAAGCGAAACGGAGAAAAGGTTTAGCGGTTGAATCCTTGACCGAAAACATGAAATTGGAGCAATTTGAATTCCATTAGATAGACCACTTGCCCATGCTCGGAGAGCTTGTACCACTTCGCAGAATTGTCTATTCGTCACTTAGCGCAGTCCGGTGCAAGCGTTGGGCCACTGCCGAAGCGTCAAAATATTTTTTCCATTGAGAATGGGCGGAAAAATTTTCGAAATCAATTCGGATATCAATGCATGGCCGATCAAGCGCATTATTTGGTGTCCAGTCATGATGGTCTTCATAAAAAATAGCATTTTAAAAATAAAAAGGGAAAGCCGCAAAATAGAATTTTGATAACTGAAGCGTTTATAGAAACATGGACTTTGTGTCATGGTCATGAATCTACGCATTTCATTTTCACAATTCATTCAGAGCTCGAATTTGGAAGCCGCTAGACATTTGAGCATCGTAGAGATCACTTTCTAGACAATTTATCACAAAATTAAAGCTTTGGACGATTTATGGTAATTTTCTAAAAATTGTTTCCGCAAGATGTCAATGATGTATTATTTTCATCTATTTAGGCGAATCGTGTGTATTTTCGTCTTCATCTGATGTCATTATGATGGTATTAATTACAGTAATCTTCCTTTGAAGTCTAATTCACAAGCTATAAATACTCTCTGTTTCCTGTTGCGTTGACGGATTTTGCGCATCACCAAAACCGCTATGTAACAATCTGACATTTGGTTCTGTTTTGAGAATTTCCAGTAAAAATGTACAACGCAAGCTTATGTGAGTATCAAAGATAAACTGAAGATCAAATGAAGCGAGCAAGGATTACGTAGCCTGCAGTTAACGTTATTGATCGGTTCCTTGCGCAATCTGTCAATTTGATAATTTTTGTGCGATTGGATTGGCTTAGTAATAGAAATTCGACTTTTCACCGTGTTTAGGTTAGTGGGAATAGAATGGACAGCAGCAGCTGCTTGTTGCTGGTCATTTCAGCTGTTCTGTCGGGCACCGATCTATGTCAATACTGCTAGATCTTTTGTCACAGGAATTACATTTGTGAAACATACAATAGCTAAAAGTTCGCCGCGCAAGGCGATCATTGAAAGTATTTTTATCAAAGTGATTTAATGCCTGGAGAGAAAAGATGGCAACCTTGAATCTTCAGAAAAGGCAACTGACAAGGTACCGGTACTTTCCCATTGACAACCATTGAAAGCCGCCATCGCTAAGATGAGCTTACGTGCCGTTGTCATGACAACGCATGACCACCTAGCATTGCCTCAATGTACATGTTCGCTCAATTCCTTTGCTATGTACGGTAGACTGTCGGATTCCTATGGGTTTAACGTTGCGCATTTGTCAATACATAACAAATTGGAATGCCATTAAAGGTTTAACAGCAAATATACTAGAAATTGAAAGCTTTCCTTTGGAGATAGAGAACTTAGGAGAATAGAACAGTGCTTACAAATTGCAATTTGTGGACACTGCCCTACTTGTGGAAATAGAAAAGGCATCCTTAATTGAAAAAAGGGAACAGGCCGGAATAGCTGTCACTTCATCCAATATCAGGAATCATCAGTAGATCTGGTTCACATCTCTGAACATCGACATGACTCCCTATTAAACTTACAAGTACACACTGAGTGAATCTGACTGCCAGACCGGTCTGTACAGTGTCAGACTAGTCTTTGTAGTGCTAGACTAGTAGGCTTGACCTCGCACTATCAGACTGGCTCTCCTGTCGCTTGAATGTCATTACACTTTCAAACTTGGCACTTTTAATTTCCTAGATAAGAATTCGTTACCTGATTGTAAATAAGGCATTTTTCATTTTACCTAAAAATTTCAATAAATATATCAAAATGCAAAATTCATTTTTCAGAGGTCACAACGAATTTCAATATATGATGCTGATGATATTTGCTGAATTTTGTAGCATTGAAAACCGGATTGCAATGTAATATTTCATTTTAAGCTCATGAAATTAAGAAAATGCAATCGATACATCCTGAAGAGCCTCGGAACAAATCTCCTTCATCTTTAAGAACTATTTCTGGAGATTTTGTTGTGAATCGTTTACAGAATTCAGCAACATACTAACTTTGTCCCAAATCGATCTCAACTTGTTTACATGTTGAAATTTGCCGCTTGCAGTTCGGCATGTCTTTGCTCAATAATTTTGATACTCTTTACTAACGTGATAGAAAGTAAAGTGTAAAATTTGTTTCTTCTGGTTGAGTTACTTTAAAAGCTCAAACTTTGGAATACGTGTTCATGCAAGAGATTTGAAATGTCGCAGATTGTGAATACAACGTGTGAGCGATTGAACACTTAACAGCAGGGATTACAGGCATTGACTGCAGTTCTAATGGCCTACATGTTATGTGAAACATCAACAGTGGTGGGTCCGCAACAAGTCGTTGCGCCCAGGTCCTTAACACAAAGCTGCTACCTTCTTCTGCCTTTGCACTCGACTTATTGATGGTGACCTTTAAGCTTTTAACACCGGCTTTAGTAAGAAATTTCCTCACCGATAAAGCAGCGAAACCGTGGCATCTCACTTCAAAGGGCATAAGCTCACATTTTCACCCTTGGATCCGAATCCCATCGGCAAGTTCTTCATATTTGACAGATTTCCTCTAATGGGCATCCTCAACATTTTCTTCTCAGGGAACGGTTAGTTCGCCCATAATCATTCTCTTCCATACCGCATCAATCAACACCAGGTCCGGCCGTTGGTCAAATAGGGACAATTCATCTGGCAGCTGTCCTTCCACTCGAACTTCACACTTCCGCGGAACAGATCGAGACACACGAGGAGACTTTCGTCTCTTTGTTTGACCACTCGGCAGAAAGTCAATTACCGCTACTTACGCTGATAGTCACCGCATCCGAGACTGCTTCCACAATCTCTTGCAGGACCAAATCGTGTCGGTGCGTGTACCATCCTCTCTGCAGTGCCACGTGACAATCAACGACGTTTTTACTTAACCGAAGATCTTTGGTTACCCTGGCTCCGCAAACTTGAATTAATGATGACACAGGGTTTATTCAGACAATCAGAGAGGATATAGCGAAGATTGGCACACCTGCCACACAAGGGACATGAGGGTCTGTGCGGATTTCCCAACTTGCCAAATTAGCGGGGTTGGAGACACATCATAGGTCCATTGAAACTTCCGCTTCAACTGCCAATAGCCCATGTTCCACCAATCGTTCCATGAGATCTTGCGATCTTCAACTTCCCAGTTAAGCCATCTTCCTTACTGCCCCTTTTGCACTGCCAGGGCAAGTCTCTTCACTTCTTCCAAGGTTCGCACCTCATTCTCTCGTAACTTCTTTCTTTGGTCACCTTCGCTCATTTCTGACCAAAATTTCTCTCTCTCTTCCATACCAAAGCCTCTCCTGTCGTTTTGGACAACTCTCATCACCTCTGTGTGCTTCGCCATAGAGCTGATGGATGACATGACTTCCGCCACATCCCACTTTCGGCCCACTTTCAACTGAGGTGGATCTGAGCAGATAGCCTCATCACGAGAAAAAGTCAACATAAACTGCAGCCGAATCTTGCTGACTTTGTATTCCTCCACAATAGATGTTAGTGGCAATCGCAATCTGTGCCTCTTGCCATACAAAGCAAAACTGGTGGTAATTATTCGCGGAACACCAAGCCACTTCCGTATCATTTTACTCACCTTGGCTTCGATTATCTCCATTCTGGATAGGGGATCTCATAAATCGCTATAGGCCACATAATCCTTGGGAACCCGCCAAATTGTCTCATCCAGACCTTGAACCGACCCGGTAGAGATGTTCGGCTGATCTTGTCCAGGTACTTCAATACTGACACTTGCAGTTGTACACTCTGGTGACGGTCAGAGCTACACAATCAACTATTTGTAATTGTTGTGTTTGTGTGCAAAGCGCGGATAAGCGTCATAATAGACACTTTGAGAAAACCGCGATTGTTTGCTGTCGAAAGTATCAAAATAATAAGCATTTTTTAGACTATAGCAATAATTGAATTTGAGTGATGGATTTGCATTGTAATTTGAAATGGCTTTTGATCTTCGTTTTGCCTTAGCGATCAAATCTTCTAGTCTGTGAGCAAAATGCGATAAATGCCATCTTTCATTTTTGATGAAAAATGTGATAACTGCTAGTGTGCTGCGATTACGTCATTTAAGAATGATGCGGATGCGTACACTGTGTTAGAATCATATTTTAATTATAACGTCAGCACATACATACATCAACAATTAAGATTATTGCGCATTTGAAGTCGGGGCAAATAGGTAAGATGAATCAAGGGTAAATCCTTGTTAAATCAGCCCATTGGCGCTTATCGCGTTTTTCATCCAAACGTGAGTAGCGGTTACCGAATTTCGCATCCAGACTGAAATTAGACCGAAGTTAATGCTGCATAGAATCTGAAAAGTTTTCGACTTAACTATTGAGCCAGAGCATTCGTCTACCCCTATGGACTATTACTGTGGTTTCTCGCCGATTTTTAAATTTAGCGGCTATCGTGTTTTGCATTCAAACTCTTCAATTATTTATCATCATTTCTATAAGCTAATTCTTGATGTTTTGCTTCAACTTAGCTGCATACAGCATTACAAGTCCCACAATAGCTTAATATTATCTTGTAGAATAGTGGATAGTGAGCAGATCATTCATGAAATTCTTGCTATCCCATGAAATACATATTCCTGTTCATCATTGAACTTGTAGATCTAATTACAGAGGTTCGCATCATGACTACAGTGATAATCAATTAGTAAAATAACTGAATGAAAAATCATCCATGCCGAGATAACACATCACAAAGTAGAACTTTATAAGATTTATTTTCAAAGTATTGTGTTTGCCATCAGTTTGGGATAAGAGATGTTGAGTAGTATCTCACTTGAACACTGAAAGTGCAATGCTTCCCAGCGTTGGTCACGAAAGGACATTGCAAGTTCAATCAGTTAATTACAATAATTCAATCACAACAATTAATTAATTGTATTGATTCGTTGACAGCAATCAGTTAATTGCATTCAATCGATCACGCCTGTCAATTAATTGCATTTATTCGGTCGAAACAATCAATTAATTGCAGTCATTCGATCAGAACAATCAATTAGTTATGTAATAGAATAATATATTTTAGTTCTGCACATAATTAATATATTATTTCTTGTCATCCATAAAAGTGTGATGCATGTGGCAATGATACGTAGATGTGAAGTCTTCAGTTCTGTGCAGAGTGATAAATTCTCAGATACTTGTGCAATCTACAAAACCTGATGACGCAGTGGTCAGTTGACCCAGGCGATATTCAAAATTCACTCAAAGAATTATTAGATATCAAAATATAGATATTTTAAATGCAGTGCATCCCGTCATGGATTTGATGCCTGAGTCAATTTTCAGAACGATTGTTGACTATATTTGCGTGCTATTCATGATTATCTGCGAGCTACAGAGACTTAGATAAACGTGATAACAAGAAAGCACAAATTTCATTCAAAGAGAACCGCTATTAATCCGAGGATATGTAAAAAATTACTAGATAATTCCCCAGGAGTAGGAATGCAAGCATTAAGAACAAACAGTTATTCAGTATGGAAAATTGACTTCTTCAGGCTGAAAGATTCAAGTCGGAAAAGTCACGCCATCTTTCTTCAAAGAAACTTCTTAGCAATTATGTTTCATTGCATACTAGTGCCGTAATTGATAATGTAATCAATGCATTCTCACGCTTCAGCTATGGTTGGATCTTGGGCTTTGAACAATCTTGGGAGATACACCCAAAGAGTAGACATCCCAAGTAGAAAATTTACGATGTCAGAAACTAAAAAATGTGTTAAGTCCATGATATAGTGTAAGAGCCATTGTATTCATTTTCTCATCAGTTTACACAATGAACTGTCAGAAATATTCAACGTCAGAAATCACTCAATCTCAGCAATATTCAACGTCTACACACGTGCATAACATGTAGGGCTTGTACTTGGTCTGTTTTGGTCTCTGGTGCCTACATACCCATGAAATATGATCTAACTTATGCATGAGTTGTATACATGTCATGAGTGCTTTACAGTATATGCCATTGTCAATGAGGTTTGGCCTTAATATCGTATTATACCAAATTACTTCTGTTATTCTTTTATTATTATGCATGTACTATTCTATACTCTGATATGCCAACATGAAGCATGATTCAATGCTCACCACAATTAATTCAGTTGTACCACAATTCCACCAACAAACTTGCTTAAACTAGTTAACAAGAATATTGTGAAATGGAATTAATTGCCGGTAAATGTTCGTTTGATTGTACTGACAGGCATTCGAGTATTTTCATGGCTTCAAAGGAAAGAAAAATTTGTCAATGGTATAAATGGTTGGTTGTTCGTCGCCTGTACCGAAATATAAACAAAGAAGGCATTACACAATGGCGATAGTTCAATAGTCCAGGGCAGCGGAGCTGCTGATATTTTTTTAGGAGCTTCGGCTTCGAATCTTCTCTACTTTAGAGGGAATCATTCATGAGGTTGCGAAGATGGAAAATGGTGAACTAGATTGCAGTCCCATTATTTTGTTTTGTTGATGCTACAAATGCTGGATAAATAGGCTGGTATTTATGCTACAACATGTTCTTCTAGGATTGTTATCTGAAGCTGATTCGATGACTAATGCCCTTATGCATTTGTTACGATTATTGCTTTGTACAACGCAGTGCATCACAAGTTCACGAATGGGTGATCAACATTGGCATTTGAGTCAGAATTTTCAATAGGTCTAGTAGGAACGGTACACTTTACTAAGAAAGTTTACCCAGAATTTTGACCCAACCTTGTCTCAGCCAAGCGAGTTGTCGATCATCGTGCATGGACCGCCTTCATCGGCAGCATCAAATGGAGGTCCATGCACGATGATTATGACGTCGATCTAAGCGAAAAATCATCGTTTCTGGATGAGAGGGCTGAAATTAATGATTAATTTTAATTAATAATTAAATTTGGATTAATGACAAAGCTGAAAAGAATGCAAACATGGATACCTCATTCCTCATGACCATGGTCACATATTCATGGGGAAGAGATTCTGCACCTATCTGGCGCAATCCCGGGATTGAATTGAAGCACAATGCCGTAGGCATGCAAAAACCTACATGGACAATATCCTCTCCGCATTTCTCCATTCATAATCAAAAGTACCACAAGCAAGCGACATGAAAAATGAGGAATCATTAGTTACACCATGGTCGTTGCCAAATATCAGAGGTAACTATCCATAGTTTATCAGGTGTCTTTCTTGAACTCGCTACTGTACTTCATTTTGCATCTCAGCAGCATTTGATACTGAAATTAGCAAACTTTCACGTCTATGTGCCTTTAAATGTTCATTCAATTGTACAGACAGGAATTCGCGTGTTAATGGCTTCAACAACGGCTTCTGCTGCTCTGTGTATGGCATACCGTGCATGGATGGTAATCTGCACATCTGAAATGCGGGAAACCCTAATGATTTCCATGCTTCAGACGCCGTCGCAGCGTTCATGCACAGTTGCGATACTACTTTCATTTAATTATTGAATAATGTACGCTGCCCCGGAGTTTTGGACATTTATATACATCATTTGGTCACTGGTCTGTCAACATTTGAGATGCGCAGATTGCCATCCAGACAACACAGCAACAACATAGGCGTAAAAATTGTTTTTTTAAACTCCTGTATTAGATAGCAAAAGTAGCCTCCCCATGTTGCATTCTAGATATTACTCAATGTTCTATATGTCTCTCTCTCTGCTCAAAAAGTTCATTCAATTGTGCTGACAAGAACTCACGTTGTGGCTTGAAAGAAAAGAAAATATTGGTCACGATACCGAAGTATAAGCATGCCACTAGAAGGCATTACACATCAGCAATAGTTCAATAAACCAGAGCTGCGAGGCCGCAATGAAAACAATCCTTAAAAAGAAGATTGAGGATTATAGCTCAAGTGCATACATATAGAAGAAGAAAGTTGCTAAACTTGTCGGAGCTGCGGGAGTGAAATGCCCAAGATTGAGTAAGCTGCCTACGAGCAACTGACAATCTCAGACGGGTTCACAGACGGGATGACGGAGAGGTTATCTGGTAGGACACCTGATTGACCTTGTGTAGAGTGATAGTCTGATATCAGCGACAGAGTACGTTGTGGAATAGCTTGCAAATCCTAATACTTGAAAAATGATCTCCAAAGAAGTGCACATACTAGCCTCTAATGTTGCAAGATTGTGGAGTAGATGGGATCAGAAAATCACAGATAATCACGTTTGAGATGGCTTGGAGTCTAATCGGAAACTGAGAATTGAAGACTGAGTTGCATTTAAGAAAGAAAAGTGGAAGGCTACGGAGGCAATGACTAACTGGTTTTAGAAGGGCATGGAAAAGATTGGTGAGCACAGGACCACGAACATCTGTGACGAGCAAGGGAAACGAACAAGCAGGAAAAGAGGACAATGTATTATTACACTATTATTAGACGCATTGGTGCAGAAAATAACGAACGACGACCGACTATATCAGGTAGACTAGTATTCGATGGAAAACCAATGAGCGCTATTTCTACCGACATCTCAAGGACTGGGTCATTTCTGTTGACTTCTAACTAACATAGCTATCACTACGCATGATTTCGATATTTCATCATAGAAATTAACGCTCACTGTCGACGTAATGATTCTCTAAATTTGTAATAGGCTCCAAATGCGTCTCTACGGCCCTGTGTTCGACAATTTTTCTCTTATTGATGTAATTGAGATTGCACATTGCACTCCAGGCCCTACAAAAGTCAAGTGCGATATTTCTATCGATTATTTTTCAGCGGATGAAAAAGTCAGTACTACTGATACTAAACAACTGTCGACAGTCAATCTCAAGTCTATTGGGAGCAAATTTAGATCACTTTCCGGAAAACATTATACGTACAGTCCATATCGGCTCATTAATTACATGAGATGAATGCTCAGAGTCTGCGAGGAGCAATAAAAGCTATGCATACCCGTAGTCGCAGGAGGTGCATAGATTTTGATGCAATTTGATTTGACACTGTCTCCATAAGATCAGTGGGATGACACCATTTTTCACGACTCCATATGTTGTACCTTCTCCAACTTGCTTTTTGACGGTAAACATGATGTGCTAGCAGAATTTCCTTTCAATTGTAGATAGGCTTAGAAACTGTCATGCAGATTAATAACGCGTCTTCAAGAGTTAATGTTGTGCTGATAGAAAGCATTGATGTTGAGTGATCCAGATTCGTCTCTTTTAAGTCGAGACGCAGCAAACCATAATGGAGTTTTAGCTATCTATTCTCCTTTCTATAAGTGGTTATCATTTGAGCGATGCATCAATGTTAAATATCATAGTTGCATGTCGATTTTTGTCGCCTTGATAAATCAATAACTCGGGCAACTTATTCTCAGGATCTATGGAATAAATCAGGCATTGGCAGCTCACAAGTTTGCAGGACGGAGGTCCATGCATGATAATGGAAAGGGTAGTGGCAAAAATTGAAGAAGAAAAATAACGCGACTTGTAGTGATTAGCTAAAATTCACTGATTTCTCCGTCAGGAGTTAAATAAACTTGAGAAGGGCGAACCCCCCTCTTAACCTATAGGATATATCTCATGATTCTTAAAGATATCAATTCTGATTACACTGAGTACCATCACGGCGGTCTTTTCCCTTTTATCTCCTCCGGAGACGTTGTTGTTCATTTTGTCAAGTTTCTAACCATCTACTCTGCAGTTTCTGATATCCATTGGAAGAGGAGTTACGATTTTGACTTACCTGCATAAAAGAGTAGATCAGAAGCGGAGAATGACGGTCGAGTTGATGATCAGTCAATTTTCTACATGATCTTAACAGCCGCGCAGAAGAAAATGACACTGTTTCTCGTCAACGTCCTTTTTGCAGAATGGGGAAGAGTAAATGAGGGAAACGTATTTCTCATGCCGCGTTTGTTTGGTGAGTTTGACTTCGATTCCAACCAATCTCAGCCGTGTAATTCGGTCTAAGTGTTCTTTTGAGTTAAAATCCCTCGAAAATTGTTGCACGATAGCATGTAGTAGCTTAGAAAGAATGCGCCTTCATCCAGGTATGATCCAGGGTAAATCATTGAGGTACGACTTCATGTGACGCCGACATGAAGAATCTTTTTGCACCATCGTTAATGACCATTTCTTGATGTTGAAGGAGAATTTTCTTCATTTCACAATTTTAGCGAAAACTTCGCAAATAAAATTAAAGTCTGTTTATGTATTGCGTCACTCTGTACAGCAAAAGTTTGCATTCGGTCACATAATCAATGGATCGAGTACAGGTGACTTGCTGTCCAAAATGCATTTAAATTGCTATCAAATTAGATGCGCTCGTATTTACTCAAATATAACCCGCCCTCGAATACAACTCGCCTTCAAATCCAAACCACCCTCAAATACAACCGCCTGCGAGTACAACCCGCCCTCGAATACAATCTGCCCTCGAACTGCAGTCCGCTCTCAAATACAGCCCGCCATCGAATCCAATTAGTCCGCGAGTACAAGCCGTCATCGAATACAACCCGCCTTGAATTCTAGACCGCCCCCGAATACAGCCCGCCATCCAATACAATCTGGCCGCAAGTACAAGCCGCCATCGAAGTCATGAAATCGGTGCTGATTTTCATCAACTTCTCTCCAATGTGATCTTCATTAGGAAATTAGACTATAGTTGGCACTTTGACGATATATTTTGCACACGTAGGCCTTTGGTTAATGATTGCACAAGCACGAGTAATGAGTTGTTTATCTAAGAGAGCACATCATAAAGGTTGATTTAAAATGATTCAATGAGGTGTGATTTTCATGCTTCTTTACATGTGAAAGAATTCCAGTGATTTACGACGTCCGTTGAGAAAAATATGTCTACACTGAAGTCAAAATGCTTTTTGAGCTTATGATGACCGCGAGTTGATTCAAAAGAGGCTGGAACAAAGAGCCTGCCAGGGTCGAAACCAAAGATATTAAATACATATAGGGCTAGATAGGAAATAGACGTATTTTTACGTTGTGTGCAACGAAGTCAGTAAGAATTAGCTGATTTTGCATGAATTTGAAAATATTTGTAAGCGAGCAATAAAATGTGCTTTTCACTGACCCCTTTTAGTAATTGGAGAAACAAGAGCAATAAACAAAAAAAACCAGCGTTTGTAAAAAATTTGGGGAGGGCTTTCTGAGATCAGATGAATACATGACGTAACAAGATAATTCTAAAGGAGATCTCTGAATAAAAAGATGGACTGCGTCTTTACTTGGGATCATGCAGATAGGTTATTTCTTTGTAATAGGTATGGGGCCTGGCTAATGTATGGTTATGCGTTGCTGTCCCCTGCCTTATCACTAACGCCCAGACGCGATTGCCAAGCTTGGTACTAATCTAACATGCATACGTAATTTTGCGGTAAGAAATCACATGACACAGCAGAATAGACAAAAATGAACGATCAGAAAATTGGCATAAAATTAGCTTAAGCAAATTAAAAGGCAAACAACACATACCACGTATGTTATACAATGTACATTGACAGATTTGAGATGATCGATTCCACTTGAAGGTTAGCCCTAAAATGCACACTGCTAATTATTTGTAGTACATACACTCTAAACCAGCACCTCCTAAATCACACACTGAAGCGAGACACTATTCGTAACTAATAAAAAATCCTAAAGCAAAGCGTTTTAGGAGGCTAGCGCACTAGTGTTATTGTTCTCTTTAGTATGTCAGCATTCTATTTCACGCAACCTCCTAAAATTCTAGTGTGTCGCGCTTTAGGATGCAGATTTCTTCGATTTTAGGAGGTGACAGTTTACAGTGTAGGTCAATATTGTACTTTCATCCTGGTGAATAGCTCGAAGAGCGCTGTTGACATGGCTGAGCCTTATTGATAGCCAACTCTTTAGCGTAATGTTCGCAGTGAAATTGTATGAATTCTACAGAGGGAATTGGGTGTTTATCAATTAATCCCCATCAATCTTCATGTGAACATTTTCCCTTCCACTTGGATTGATGCTACTGCATTAAATTGCTGTATATCACCGCCGTCATCTTTAAAAAAATTTTCAGACAAACTGCTGAATGGCAATTCTTGAACCTCAACATATAATATCAGTGACTTATGCTATATATAATATGCCATTTCTAAGGCTTTTTATTACATCGTATATCGCACAGCCAACAAAATAACAATATCATCCCATTGTCGCAAGATCTTTTGCCACGATAACCAACGACCGAAACTCGTCTCACAGCTGGAGCCTCTATTTCTCATCTAGCCCTTTTAAAAAATTAAATATCTTTAGTCAATTCACTTAGATCGGGGGAAAAGTAATTCATGCGCTTTTGAATCCTGACATGCATTCTTAAATCATATTAAATGTACATGCTCTACAATGTAGTTGTTCTTTTGATTGACTAGACAATTTATTTTAGAATAAATGCTCTCAGCGGTAAACATAAGCCTCATTAAAATAACTGGCCGGTCGGTCTTCAAAATTCACAGCCGAGGCTGGGCCGGCTTCAACCGTCCTTGATTAGGACCCGCATCGTAATTTATCAATTAAGAGGTTTCATGCGTTTTTGTAGGTAGAACTGCTGCCAATGAAATATTTTGTCTGACACTGACTGTCGATGATGATTTTTCTTCTACTGTAGACCTAACTTATAAAACAAATTGAAGCTGTTTGACATAGAGATAAAAAATGCCACAAGTAGGTTCTTCATTTTATTTCCACGAGATCTTTCGTCCAGTTCTCTTCATGGTGGATACACTGGAAATGAACGCATGATACACAATGCTATTGACTGTTAACACGATTCAAAGACATTCTGCACACAACGTGACACAATTTGCGGACGGAAGGTGGTGGAATAGATATCTACACAACTCAAGGTGCAATTAAGACCAAATGAATTTTACAAAAAGCAGTAATTGCGACAGCTACAAAATACGAAATCAAATGAAGTTATACTAAAAACATTAAGGAAAAGGAAAAGTATACTAAGTATGTACAAATAAAACAAAATAATCGGGGATGAATCCAAATTTATCTTGGATTCCAAGCAGGAGACTGAAACAAAGAAGATGGCTGCCAAAGTGTCTGAGCTTCTGAAACTCTGTGAATCTGCAGGCATAATTTCTACGACAACAAAATCAAAGATTTTGTCCTCGGGCAGCATAGTGCCAAGAATGTATGGTACGCCTAAGACTCACAAAACTTGGTGCCCTCTCAGACCAGTGTTGTCAATGGTTGGCTCGCCTACACACGAATTGGCTCGATGGCTTTCATCAGTGCTTCAACCAGTTGCTGATTTCTACGGACATTCAATGCTGAAGGACAGTTTTGAATTCGCTGAAATTATACAAAGTTTCAACTTAAGCAATTTGAAGATGTATTCAATGGATGTGAAGTCTCTCTTTACGAATGTGCCTTTACACGAAGCCATCGATTTAATCATCGAGACTATCTCTGCTCACAATATCCCTTGTGCAATCCCTTCTGATCTTCTTCGGGAGATGCTGCTTCTGTGTACATCGAACATGCAGTTTTTATTTAATGGTACTTACTATCGTCAAGTCGATGGTGTCGCAATGGGCAGCTGCCTTGGCCCTCTTTTTGCAAATGTGTTCATGGGATACTTGGAAAGAAAACTGCAGTCTGTGATAGAAGATTGTTGCGCCAAGTACCTACGCTATGTGGACGACATATTTATTCTTGTCGACATCAATCGTCAGCAAGTGCAAGATCTTCTGTCTGTGTTTAACAGTGCTCATCCTAACCTGACCTTTACCATAGAGGAAGAAGTGAACGATAAAATGCCCTTCTTGGATGTACTGATTTCTCGAGGCCAGAATGGATCAGTGTCGACCTCCATTTACCACAAGCCATCGTGGAGTGGTCTATATACCCACTTTCATAGTTTTGTACCAGTGCGGTACAAAATTGGTCTTGTACGCAGCCTGATCACGAGGGCTCACCGCATATGCACTAAAGACAAGTTGGATGGTGAAGTCCAGAACATTTTCGATGTTCTGAAGGACAATGGCTATCCTCCATCCTTCCTTGACAAATACGGACACTTGCTCAGACCTCCGGAGCCTCCAAAGTTCGGACCGGAAAGGAAGTGTGTGTACTTGACACTACCGTTTATAGGTGATAGAGCCGCTTCTAGATTTGTTCCTCTGTTTAGGTCTGCTGTTCGAGCCTTCCCATGTGTGAGACTTTGTGTTATTTTTACGACTCGGCAGATTCAATTGGGCTCTCCGAAGGACAAGGTCCCAGTTCTTTCCACCTCTAACGTGATCTATTCCTTCAAATGTACATGCGGATGCTTGTACGTGGGAAGAACTGGGAGGAGTCTTGGCGAGAGAGTCATTGAACACGTGCCTAAGTGGATTTTTTCTGAAAGCAAATGTCCTCCACGTTCCACTCGTATCCCTGGAAGTGCCATCACTCGGCACTTATAGGTGTGTTCAAGTTTTCCGTCCAATGCTAGAGAGCTGTTCTGTGTAAGGTATCAATCCCGTTTTCTTATCAAACTGCGTATTTTGGAAGCTCTTGTGATTAAGTATTCTAAGCCTGATCTGTATGTTCAAAAGGATTTTATCTACTCCCTGTCTTTGCCCTGGTAACTTTCTATTTATCTATTTTTTTTATTTATTATTTTTTTTATTTATTTATTTTATCTATTATTTACCTGTCTTTTGCTTTTTTTTCTTGTTTTATTTGTACATACTTAGTATACTTTTCCTTTTCCTTAATGTTTTTAGTATAACTTCATTTGATTTCGTATTTTGTAGCTGTCGCAATTACTGCTTTTTGTAAAATTCATTTGGTCTTAATTGCACCTTGAGTTGTGTAGATATCTATTCCACCACCTTCCGTCTGCAAATTGTGTCAGTTGTGTGCAGAATGTCTTTGAATCGTGTTAACAGTCAATAGCATTGTGTATCATGCGTTCATTTCCAGTGTATCCACCATGAAGAGAACTGGACGAAAGATCTCGTGGAAATAAAATGAAGAACCTACTTGTGGCATTTTTTATTTTTAAAGTTACGAAAGGGACATCTTTTTTTTAAAATAGAGATAAAATATAAATATTGCAAAATTTATTTAGCAATTCGCATCCCATTGACTATCTATACGTTAATAAAACCGTTCCTTGAAATTTAGTATAGTAGTGATAAAAAAAGCGAAGAAGAAAGATGAATGGAAGAATACCAAGTTTTAGATGTTTCCGTTTGGAGATATAGCATCCATCAAATCCCGACGCAAACTTGAATTATTTTGGAAATTGAACCATGATGTAAAAATATAATTCAACACTTGTAAAAAAGGACAGTACTTAAGTCTGAAAGAGAAAAAAGGAAGCTGATGCGATAATACGTTGAGTATAATTTTGAATGTCCGGGTGATACTGATACCCAATGAATACTTGGGACAAACAAAACGCAGATTGCATCAGAGAATGATTAAGTCCTTGATTTCTTGATGCCTAACGTAACACGGATAATTGTTTTATTGCCTCTGGTCTTTCTTTCAAACATCATGAAATGTAGCTGCTTGTTTAAAAAATATCCTCTTTGCTATTTTTAGCATGAGTTGCTGTTCTTATCAAAGGGCAACTACAGTCCGTTTCATAAAAAGTGGATCATCCTAAAATTTGACTAAATAAAACATAAGTATGATACAGAAAGCATTTTTCATGTTATTTCATGTCCCTAATATATTTAAATGTCCTTATATAATCTGATAAGCTATGATACAGTAACGGTTCTTAAGAAGCTAAGATTTTGTGGCCCTACCCTTATTGTCAATGACATTACCAATTCGTCTAGGCATTGATTCGATGATATCGTTGATTTTTCACTGATCTATCTTTCTCCACTCTCTTTTTAACAGTCACGTAAGTTGTGATACGCCATCTGTAGGTAGCAGTGAACGACGAACGCTACGTTTTAGAATACTCCATACATTTTCTATGGGATTCAGATCAGGAGAACGAGCTGGCCAAGATAATGTCCTAAGCCCTAATTGAGACTTGCATAAGTTGACTCTACTACTCCTGTGACACGTAGCATTATCATCCATAAATAACCAAGTCGATGGATCACCAAGTTGATCTGTCATTTGGCCGATGTTCATTCGTAAAACATTCACATAGCGTTCAGAATTCATGGTTCCTTGCTGTATGTGAACTTCAGAGCGGCCATTGGTCCAAATGCCAGCCCAAATCAGTAGAGTCGCACCACCTTGTACCCGGGGACGATGTAAATGTCTCGGAATTTCCTGATCAGATTTTATTCATAATCTCAATCGACCATCACTGTCCTTCAGACGGACTGATGCCTCATCAGACCAGACAACCCGATCCCATTGATTTCGCCAGTGACAATGACTCATTGCCCATCTGAGACGTCTATTTGTATGCTGATCTGATAATTCGATCTGAGAGGGCCTCTTACAGCTCTTGAAATTCGACTCAATAAGTCTTCTACGAATAGTGGACTTAGAAATAGACGAGACTAGTACAGCCATCTCAGTTAACGAGAGACGTGGATCAACTTTAACAAATCTCAAAATTAGGCGGTCTCTACGTTTGGATGTTTTGCGTGGACGGCCAGGGCCCTCTTTACGACAGAGTCGAAAAGCATCATTATGCCATCGATGCGCATTTGTGTAAGGGACATTTAATCGCTTGCTTGTAGCTCGCAAGGAAAACCCTAGTTCTATGTAGCAAGGCTGACACTTTGCCTTTTGTGAATGCGGTCTCGTTATTGTTCATTTGTGCTTTGTATTGTTTTCAACCGGTAAGAGATAGATTTCTAGCTGAAAGCAATCAGGAGTGCTGCCAACACCACCGCAACGAAGTCAGGAAACTATGGAACATGAAGTCCAGTTAATAACATGTAGCAGTTACATTATTGTTGATGAATAATAGTGCTATACTGGCTCTGATTGACCGATTTTCTTTATTTTTGTTTTGCTTGATAGCTTTTGGCTTGTAGAACAACATATTACATAACAAAGGAAACAAATGTAATTTTTATAAGAGTGAGGTATGATTTTGTGTAACATTGCTAAATGAAGATCAAATTATCTACTACTTTTTTGTCTATAACAGGAAAACAACTCAATATTCATGCTTGAAATTTCCAACAATGATATTAGTAAGCACAACTGACATATCTTCCAAATTTCAGAGAAATTCGTTCAAGTTTGGCGGAGTTAGACAAAGTTGAAGTGAAGGCGATGTTTAAGGGTGATCCATTTTTTATGAAACAATCTGTAATTTAGTTAATTAGCAACTAATACCGGCAAAATCGATACAGATGGATCAATGAAAACAAAATGTCACATCGTCACTCAATATGCTTTACAATAAACCTTTGGTTCAACTTCTTGCAAATCTTGCGTCTCGAGTTCGGCTTCACTGGCAATCATCTACGATTTCAGCCGCTTCGTATTCCACCTCATCATCAATTCAACAATTTTGGAATTAAATCATTAAGAAGTGCAACATGAACAGTCGTAAAATTTTAAAAATCATATAACTGGCGACCAGGTATTTTACGAAATAAGTGGAATATAAACGATAATTAATGCAATTATTTTTATCTATTTGGCAAGGAGATTGGGGATATTATGAAATAAAACGCCGCCTTGTAGCATAGCATCGCCTAAACGGTGAGTTAAAAAAGGTTTCCATGGCGGTCTATTGGAGGTGTTATGTTCTTCCATTGAACGCAGAGACATCTGCATTACCATGCACGAAACAGACATCTTCAACGCTGTTGCCCACAGACCACTGATGCACGCATAAAATTTGAATTTCGCTCAGCTGGTAGTCCTGGTGACCTATCTAGAAGTGCATGATTGACATACATGAAACAAATTGGTATCTCAACTTTGCAACAAATCACATGATGTTGTGTGGAGATCAGATTTAATCTGTAAACAAGTTTCGCGAGTATTTGAGACGATTATGTAAGCGAATATATGAAGCTCAATTATCGCAGCTTGGGTAGAATTACATGTATAATTGTCGCTGCTTGTGCAGGCCTAACACAAATTTACAGCCAATGAATTGGTACAAAATTTCAATGAACTCGTGTTCATTGTTAATTCCTATGAAATAAGAAACGATACAACAAATGAATCGATTTCAAATGTCAAAACTATGAATGTGTCATGCCGTGAGTATTAGGTTTTCAACTAATTAGAGAACTTCTTGTTTTGAAAATTCAGTTTTTCTTGCATGTAGGGAAATCTATTTTTCCGTGCACTTATTATTTTAACCGAATGGACAGAAATCAAGACTGTTGCCATTGAATAAAAATGGAACAGTGCCTCTCCAAGTGATCAGCATCGAACTCACCACCTTCTGCACATGCGGCATTTTTGGCAACTGATATAGATTAGACTTGGCGCCTTTATGTTCATCACGCACAGTTCCACCACCACACGCATTCATCTCACTTCAAATACGCACGGTCGGATGAGATGTTATCCCTGCCAACTCAACTGAGACGATATCATCCCCGATCGCACTCCGATGATCGCAAAATCAAAACTGTCTGAAACTTGTGACATGACTGAACGACTGTATTGTGAGAGAGAATCATTCAGTGTGGAAGTACACGAAATCGAAGTTTCACAACAGATGAAATGATGCGAGGTGAAGAAAACATGTTCTACAATGTCTGATGAATTACTAAGTCTTCAGGCGCCTCGTTCATTTCCTGCAGAAAATAGAGGAAGGACGGACCATCGAACGGTCAAGAGCTTATAAAAAGGATTTCCAAGTTGTGAATGTCCTTCTACTACGTAATTGGCATAATTCTTCAAATCAAATGATCTATGCAGAGATAGTAAAGCACAGCTTATTTGCTACAAAATCTCATCAAAGCAGAAAATCAACAAATTGAAAGGAGAAGCTGCATACAAAGGCTGCGGATCTGCGCGTTTAGTCAGGTCCATTTTAATTAAGGAAAAATTGCATTAAAGAATTCAACTTTATCGCACTGTAGAATATTTCACATACAACAGCTTTCTTTTTGCATACCATATTGGTAAATGTTATCTAATCAAAATAATGATTGAACTGAGCTATCTGAGCTGTCGCTATACTGGACTATATAACTTGTCAGTGAGAGACTATACTTGACAGGACGGTGGGACCTAAACGTGATTTAAGTGCATGTGAATATATTATAATCAAGTCAAAATTTTATGTTGATGCTGTGTACAAGAGATAATTTCAATGCGGTGCTTAGTGAGCCTAGTTTTAAATTGTTGAGTTGATGAACATTACTTGGACAAATTGTTTAACTGTCAATTGTTTTCATGATCCAATTGTTAGGAAGTTTCATGTAATTTTATTCATCAGATTCCATATTGTACATGTATCAAGAAATGTCATGATATTATTGATTGTTTCAATGTAGCTCTATTTTAGTTATAGAAAGAATCTCGATTAAAATTGAATGAGACAAATTTTAAATGAATATAGCAGGTTTTAAACTGAATAGAACATTTTTTAATTTAATGGGACAAGTTTTGAATAGAACGGATCAAGTTAAATAAGAATGGAAAAAGGTGTAGTCCTTTATTATTATAGAGTATCGGATTTCTATGGTGGTGACATTTTAAAAAGCAACAACTTACCTGTATAATGCAAGTCAATCAAGCTGCTCGAAGTGGCCTCCTTTTCGAAAGCGCCACCAGAGGCGACCTTCAAAGTACTGAGAAGCAACTGACAATATGTCCGTTGAAATAATCAAGCCTTCTTCGGTGATGAAGCTTTGCAGCTGAGTCTCATCCAATTATCAACCATAAGACGGCTGTGGAGGCGGGTTTTACACAGCCGCCTCCAAAGTATATCAGAAACACGCCTCTGAGCAAAAAGGCCTCCTGCGCTTCCTTGCGGATGTTGCAAGTGTATTTAAAGTACATTTGGATATTCTGTTGATGCTGACGGAAATAAGAATGCTTCATAGACCATTTTTATTACATGTCATCGCTTCAATTATCTGCTTGAAGGCATTATTTGAGTGTGAACAATCATGTAGCTATATGTTGTTCTCTTTTTGTCTCATTAGGTCAAGATTTCAGCAATGGCAAGATGATGCAAGGAAGATAAGGAAATATGAGAATTCACATGTTAATGTAAAATTCAAGATTTATTCAGGATTTGAATTAATGCTCTGATTTCAATCGTGAAAGAACCATTTTGAGTAAACGATTTTTATGCCTAGGCCAATGAACAAGTTTACTAGATAAACATCTAATGAAGCCGACAACCACTTTCGAAATAGCTAGCTTGTAAGCGCACTATTATATAGATCCTATCAAGGTATCTGCAATATTTTTATGAAACACAAGACTGCCAGCCCATGACTGCACATTACAGGCCCTAAGATGATCTGTGTCTTGTATACTCTCCATGTAAGCCAATCTAGGCGTCAATTGTATAGATTTTTGCCGAAATTACGTATCAAATAACGTAATTTTATGGAGGGAGATATCTCTGTCAATTGCCGAGTTAACTTTATACCTCCCGATAAATCGAATGTTTTTTGATTTATATATCTAATAGAGCAGACGCCCAGGGGGTTCAACTAAGCTGGTAGGGTTACCGATTTAAATGTAAGCAGTCTGGTAGGCCATAAGTGTGTGAAATAGGAATCAAAGGTCTTTTGGAGATTTGTTGGTTGGCTAGCTCAACCAACACCCTAAAAGATCCACCTCAGCTGAGCTAACTTAGTTGGAAAGGGTACCGTTTCAAATCAAGAGGAAATTGTTCATCATACTCCACATTCAATTTCAATTTCAAGAGAATTATATTTCAGTGGCGTTTAGTTACATGACTGCAAGACCACTTTACAATGATAATAAAAGCATAGACTAAAAGAATGAAAGTTCATAAAAGTGATTCTTAGCCTGCTTCTTGAACTCACAAAGACTGTCAATTTACCTGAGATGAGTAGGAAGACCATTCCAGGCACGTACTGCAGCAACGATAAAAGATCGACCTCCCAAGGTCGGTCGACTAATTCTGGGAACCGGAATATAGACATTACACCGAATGAGTAATGTCAGACATCTTTGCTGGTGGGTTGGCTCAAACGGACACCACAAGGGACAATCAGGTAAGCTAACTTAGCTAGAAAGGTAGTCAAATCAAGCCAAGTGGAAACTGTTTGTGAAACTAAACCGTAGAAGTAGATATTGGTAAAGTATTTGTTAACTTTTTGCAAACTATTTTTCAAGTTTGTTGTGGAAGTATGTGAGAGCAAATTGTGAATGTGAGATACTCTTGCTCAGGAATTTAAGTGAGTTAAAAATGAAAAAATTAAAAAAATCAAAGGATGTAGATCTCGTGATTATCAGTGGAGAATCATAGAATCATTGTGAGTGGAGAGAAGGGTTTAAAGCTTTTGATGCGTGGCATGAATAGAAAATCATGACAAAGCAATTAAAAGAATCTTTCCAGCACCTGAAATGTTTCAGTAATGGTGACATTCGCGAATATTTATCACAGTTCATTGCAGGAAGCTGAAAATATGATGGAGACTATTACCCAAGAATTAGTCTGCAATCGATTGCTGCGGGACTCCGGAATATCATTTGCATTTGATGAACAAGAAGTTATTGACATAAACCATATTTTATATGAGAGGTGTTAGTTTTGATCTACGAGGAGGTAAAGATCAAACGAATTTGCTGCCAAAACAGTAGTGAAGAATAAAACCTGTGAAAGATGTGGAACCAATGTCGACCAAGGTGGCAAGAAATTTAAATTTGGCATAGCATGCGTTGATAACTTCAATGCTGTTGATTATTTTAAGTCAAAAGTCAAAATGTTTTATTACCGACTTGCGGTTAACATAAATGATATATACAGTGAAGTCCAGGCAAATTGTGATATCATTTAAAAATGAAATAAACTGAAACATAGCACGAAAGATGCTATCAAGAGGATGACACTGGTAGCTGAAATGTTCAAATGTTGATGTATTAAATGGAATGGGCTCTGATGATGAAACTTGCGATGTACAAGATGGAAGGAGATCTTTTGTTATCAAGGGGCCTATCAATTTCAGACATTTCGACACAATGGCATTCGTCACAAAGCAATGTCAGTGATCGGCTTCAGAATTTTCAGGATTTTCGCGCCCACCCCTCGAAATTCGTGCCCATGCACTGCCACCTTCTTCATTCTATATATATATATATATATATATATATATATATATATATATATATATATATATATATATATATATATATATAAATTAAAAAAATCAACGTAGTCTCAAGATAGAATTGTTTATTCACGAATTTTCGTCTAAGACTTCATCAGGTGAACGAAGTAAATGTACATGAGGTGAAATGACATTGCATTATAAAGAAAAGTAACAAGAGTTCAACACGTAATGATGCCGCCTGGGCATACACGTGTTGAACTCTTGTTACTTTTCTTTATAATGCAATGTCATTTCACTTCATGTACATTTACTTCGTTCACCTGATGAAGTCTTAGACGAAAATTCGTGAATAAACAATTCTATCTTGAGACTACGTTGATTTTTTTAATTTATCTTTATTATTAAGTCTCATGGCGATTACTTATGATATATATATATATATATATATATATATATATATATATGATCATAAGTATATTGCCCCGGTTGTCAAAATTATTATATCGGAGAAACTGGGACATCCTTAAGAACCAGAGTAAGGGTTCACAAACAACAAATTTTGAATGCCAATTATAGACAAATTAAATTAAGTGAACATCTAGAAACGTGTGGTAGAGGCAACATGTCAATCTTTCCTTTTTACAAGCTTTTTTCTGGAAACAAAATTTAACGTAAATGTAAAGAAAAATATTTTATCGATCGCTTTCATCCAAAATTAAATTCATGAATCACTTTTATACGTTTCTTATGAATTCATTCACTTTTGATATGAGATGCATTTTATATTAGTTCGCATATATGTTCTTCTATACTCTATGTTTCAATCTAATACATAAATTAGATATCGTTGATGTATTTTAGCATAATAAACTATAACAAAGTTATTTTCTATTTACTATGCATGTGTATGTCCTACTATGTAAATTACCTTGCAACATCCATATCTATGATGAATGTATATTTGAAATTATGATGATCTTGCTTTTTGTTTCACTTTGCACCTGAAGAATATAGAAAGCGCTTGTGCATTCCATGTGTTTTCACTTCAATTATTTCAATATATATATATTTTTTAAATTATATATATATATATATATATATATATATATATATTATATACAAGTTTAACAACACTTGTAAACAAAACAACATTTTATCAAAATACACTAATTTTCGCTTACACACACACATATATATATATATATATATACATATATATATATTGCGTGGAAAAGTTTATATAAATCATTTCTTATTAAGAACAGCATCATCATCGTCATCAAGGTTGGATCTTGGGTCTTGGGTTTAATCTTGGGTCTTGGGTGATCTTGGGGTACCCAAGAATCTTGGGGTGCCGAGCCAAGATCTTGGGTGACACCCAAGATTAAAAAATATATAGTGTAAAAAATACAAGTGTAATACATACTTGTAGGCCTATGTAGAATTTACCCGGAAAATCAAAAAAGTCGTAGTCCTTGAAATCAGTATGTTAGCACCTGCAACCAAATCAGAGAATCCATCATTTTGAGTACTTTACAATATTTGGCCTAAATGTGTATTTGTCTACACTTGATTATTGTAGTCGTTTTGAGTCAAAATTATATTTACACATGGTAATCAAACATATGCCTATGTTTTACACCATCCAATAATAATTAGCCTAATTATCATTTTCGTATAGGTTACCGTTATTATATTTATAAAACCGTTAATATTATTGAGGCCTACACTGTACTTCATTTATGCTGCATATGTAAAAAGTAAGAAATGATAAAGGCTTAATACAATGTTAAGCTTTTTATCATTTGCTTTTATTGGCATAAACATTTAAAGCCTTGTAAAATAGGTCAAGTTCTGACAGAAACTATAATAATACATTAATGAAGTATAGATATACCGTAAGCTGTTTAACTATAGCTATATACTATATACTATATAGCTATAACTGTAGCTATATAACTGTTTTAAGAATGAATTGATATTTGTACTAATTTGAATATATTAAAATAATAAGCCTATAAATGTAGGCCTATATACTATGTATAGAAGGAGGTATACTAAGAAGATCATGATTACAAAACACGAATTTATTATATCATCTGACACTTCACTGCAATCGTTAAAACAAGAATTTTACGAGTTCTATATAAAAATATCAACGTACTCTACAAAAGAATCTTGCGAGTTATGTACAATCATCACTCGACGTACTGTATACTCTTGTTTGATACCGTGTTTAATAACCAAATATATTCGAAATAAGATAGGCCTGTAGAATTATCAGATATTTGGCTATCAACATTAAATCAAAGCTGAATATCGTCCGAATATTGGAAGCCAATGACGAATATCAAGCCAAGACGATGGATAAATATGCTGATAGAAAAGTATGCTTCGTATCAACAAAATAAATTTCAAAGTATGTCTTCAAGAATTGCCAGTTGTACATCTTTTACTGAAATCTGGTCAATCTTGGTCTTGGGGGTACCCAAGACCAAGATTAGACCCAACCTTGTCGTCATCGTCAAGGTAAACACTGATCTTTCTTTTCATGAACTTTTGAATTAGTCTGTCTGATTCCAGATTTTTCTCATCCATTAGTTTCGACATTTCATTAAGAACCTTCAGATTTGCATCCGCATCCTTCAGACTTTTTAGAGTCTCGTCATATCTTCCTGATATGAGTCTTTTCGTTTTGTCATCTTTGATTTTCAGTTCATTTTGTAATGTTGGCTTGTAAGTTGGTTTGTACTACTACTACAAGCCCTTTATACGCTTTGTGGGGCATGCCTTTGGTCGTGGGTTCCCCTGCTGCTGATCGTCCAAGATGTTACAGGAACCGAAACGAAATGTAGGCAATTGATCAGCTTGCTGATGAGACCCGTGAATATTCTTTGTAGGGTAAACTCGGCTAATTCGGAGGGACTTCTATTTTTAGAGGCATTTAATTTGATCAAATAATTTTCTTACTTAAAAAAATTTGATGTTCTACACTTCACGCATGGATTTCCAATTAGTAGCATGCTGGCCTACGTCAATCATGTCAGGTTAGAATGGTCAAAAATTCTACAGCGGAAGTGATGCTACACGATATTCTTTATATAGATAATCATAGATATGTGACAAAAATTCGCTGTTCATGCATACACATCGTGGGAAAGTCAACATTTTGTGATATATTGCCGACAGGCAACTATGTATTGATTGAACATTTGTTGCAAGTTCGAAACTCGATGCAAATCAACCTGAATCAAACACTTGCTGGATACATTCATTGAAAAGCAAGTATTTTTTCATTACTTGGTTGACGATGGATCGGTAAACACGCATGGCTGCTGCTAAGAAGGCAGTAACAGTTAGCAGAATATCAATCCATAAAGCCTCCCGGCTATACGGCATTCTCGAAACTACTTTGAGAAGACATGTCAAAACTTCTATAAATCCGAATCCTGGTAACTCACGATCCATAATCGACAGCCAAGAGCGAGGGTTAATGAAGTACTATTTGACAGATATGGTTCGCTTAGGGTTCGGATTGAAAACAATCGATATGATTCGTTTTGCGAATACTATGGCTGGAAATAACCGTCAATGGCTGGAACTGGCGGTCCTCTTTCAAAAGACGTGACAATATTTCAGTGAGAGAGCTCCAGCCAGTAGCCCACTATCGAGAAACGATTGCGAAACGCGTTATGATGGACGACTTCTTCGACAAGAATTATTAGGGAGCCGAACTGCATCTGGAAGATAAGTCTCATCTCATAAGCCTATACAATCTGGATGGAACTAGACTTTAAATGGCGGGAGGATCTAGGTGCCCGGTGCAGGGTGTCCGCGCAAATTTGAATGAAAATTTCCAGGTGTTTTCCAGGATTTCCAGGTAAATATACCAAAAATCAGGAGTCAAATTTGAACGAAAATTTCCAGATTTTCTGCAAGGAAATTTTACTCGAATGCACGCGTCAAATTTAAAAAAAAAATTCCGGGAAAAATCTACCCGAAGTTCTGTGGCCAAGGAGCTTACATACTATAAATTAATATTATTGAAGAAAAAAATTTGAGAAGTGGCGTGAAATTGGCTGAATTTTCAAGGCGCAGGTGATTCTAAATAAAAAATACCAATATATGCATCACACGGCTATATCATATTTTTAAAAAATGAAAATATTATCGATCGTAACAAATTTAAAGCTCGCGGATTGAGGAGAACAAAATGGAGAAAGAGTATAACAATCAATAAAGCAAAATATAAGACTTTACAACGAAATGTAGCAATTAACGGAATATCTGTAAAGTCCACTCTATCATAAAATGCAACAAGGCGAACGTCAGAGCGTTGTCATTCAGTTAAGATCATTTAAAAGTGAAGCATTTCTGCGTGAATCCGTGGAAGGTGGAAGACCAAGAGCCAGAAACAGGAACATAATGGTTAATGTGCTGCATATGCATGAGAGTAATCACAATCTGTTTAAGAGAATGACACAGAGAAGAATTGACCGAGGAAAGCTCATTGGCACACGACGTGTCGGGAATAATATATCTACCTATTGAAAACCTACTTGAAATGTGTTTGAAAATATTCGATATTAGCCTCGGATCATTCGGAACAAGTCTGGTGCCTACTAGTAAATTAAGTTTATAGGTTTAGCACCATTTTGCGTCAGTAGATTCTGCCACACGGCAATCAAGTGTATGATAGCATTAATCCTAGATTACGGCTCCTAGTTTCATATAACAACGAGACGTTAATGAGGGGGTCTACAGCTCATAGTTCTCCATTCCGCACGACGTTAATGAAGCAGCTTACGGGTCCTAGTTCCGCATTCCGCACGACGTTAATAAAGGAGCTTACGGCTCATAGTTCCCCATACCACACGACGTTAATGAAGGAATTTACAACTTCTAGCTCACCATACCGCGCAGCGTTTATGAGGAAATTCAGAGCTACTAATCCATCATACTTTACAGCGATTATGAGTTCGACAACAGTTCATAGTTAACCATAGCACGCAATTCAGTCTCATTCATGTTGTAAACGTCATGATAGGAGATTCCAGTCACTGAAATAGTCCAAAAACAAAAAAAATTGTATGAGAATGAAGGCCGTAATTGTAACAAATAAGTAGAGATATGAAGAATAAAAACTGGAAAAATAGAAAACACTTCAACCGCAGAGTAAGTATGACTTCAACAACTTGCAATTGGTGCTGTAATTGGTCTCAAATTTCCAGGAGTTTTCCAGGGTAAAATTCATTTTCCAGGTGTTTTCCAAGTTTTCAAGGTTTTCCAGGGGGCGCGGACACCCTGCCGGTGGCAATCAAAAATCAGTTATATTCATGGATTATTGTGTTGACAATTTCTACTCTAAAGTCATGGGATATTCAGTTGAGCTTCAGATTATGGACACAGGCCTACCACTCATTGGCAGCATCAATTATCAAGAAAAATTAATGGTAAAACCTTGTTGATATGTTGAATGAGTAAATAAGTACAGTACGCGACAGCAAGTTTTAAACTTGGCATAAATCTACGGACACGTACATTTTTCAACACCTTCTAAATTTTTTTTGCTATTAAGAAATATCGACAAATTTATAATCATCTGAAAGAGAAATTTCGGATCTATCATTTGAATGTTGTTGAATTAATTGTTTTTGAAATTGGTGGTTCCTAGAGGCCCATAAACCCGAAAGCCCAAATTTTCTTTGACTTTTTTTTCACAAGCGCATAAAACAATTTGAAACATTCTCCTTGTTATATTCAAAACCGTCACAAGATTGGCTTTCAGAAAATATATAGTTTGAAAGTGTTTTCTCAAAGTTTATAGGCAATATTTTGAAAGTAGTACAGATAGGAAATGTGGCGATTTTTTCATTTTCAGAATGTGTTGCGATAATGACAGAAATAACGCTGTTAACTAACTGGTGACATTTATTTACCTCAAAACTAGTGTTTTCTGCTTTTGTTGGGTAAATTTAAGGCCCTTCGAAGAAATATTCTGAAAATGATTTCTATGAAAAATCTACTTTCTAAAAAATCTACTTATTCTACTAAAAAATCTTCTACGAAAATGAAAAAAAAACTTTCAAATATTGCCTACAAACTTCGAGAAAACACTGTCAAACTATATATCTTCTGAAAGCCAATCTTGTGACGGTTTTGAATATCACAAGGAGAATGTTTCAAATTGATTTATGTGCTTGTCAAAACAAGTCAAAGAAAATTTGGTGCTTTCGGGTTTATGGGCCTCTAGGAACCACCAATTTCAAAAACAATTAATTCAACAACATTCAAATGATAGATCCGAAATTTCTCTTTCAGATGATTATAAATTTGTCGATATTTCTTAATAGCAAAAAAATTTAGAAGGTGTTGAAAAATGCACGTGTCCGTAGATTTATACCAAGTTGAAAACTTGCTGTCGCGAGTATTATAAAGTATGACATCCGGTGCATCGCTTCGCTTCGTTCGCACCGGATGTCACACCTTGCGAGATTTCAGAAATTTACGTACTCTATAAATTTCAAAAATTTTGGTAAACTCCAAATTTTACGTGGCCGAAAATTTAGGTAGTGACAAATTTTCGAAAAATCAAATTTTCAAAAATTTCACGTGGTCGAGAATTTAGGCAGACGAAAAATATCACGTGGTCGAAAAATATCGAAAATTTAAGTTGTCTCAAAATATCACGTAATCTAAAAAATATCACGTGGTCGAAAATTTAGGTAGTCTAAGAATTTAGGTAGTCTCAATATACCAGAAGATTGTATTCAAAATATTAATTAAAAAAATGGATGAAACAAAAGTGGAAGAAACCTCGACGGCGACGAGAATATATCCTTCGTTAATAAATGAACGTAGTTCTACTTTAATGGATATCGAAAAGATGAACATCGAAAAACACAAAGATAGAGTTAGGTATATGAAAGATAAGGAATCTCAGTTATTATTAAGATTAGAGCATTATGATAAATTAAGAAAGAGATGGTCTAAAGTTAAGAATGTAACACAAAGTATTGGAATATTTTTAACAATAAGTTTAGGTGCTTTAACAATTGTTATATCTTCAGGTGTTTTAGTAATTCCAGTAGCTGCTGCTGCTTTAACAGGTACGGGTGTTTTTACAACTTCACTTATTACAATGTTAGATAAATCTTTAATAACGAAGAAACGAAAATCATTAAAAACTAAACATTTACATATTAAAGAAGTCTATGACAAATTACATTACTACTTTCAAAGAGTATGTGATGATAATGTTATTACGTTAGATGAGATTGAAAAATTTGATCAAATAGCTAATGAAGTAAATCAAATATCATTTCAATTACAGTCAGAAAAAGTTGATGACAAGAATAAACAGGATGGCAAAATTTCTAGTGATGGTAAAACTTCTATTGAGGAAACTGATAAAGTTTTTTTAGAAGAACTAAAAGCTTTAAGCGAAACTTTTAGCAAAACTTTATTAAACAAAATTTTAGACGCCAAAGCAATAAAAAAATAATTTGTTCAGTAAAATGTTTTTGTTGTATTCCAATGTTACCACAAAATTCAAATATTATATTTTAAAAATGGATAAAATTAAAGCTGATAATCAAAAGAGAATCCAACAATTAGATGAGTTAATAAAACAAAGAAATATTATGAAAGAAAATCATACTCAGCATAGAATGATAAAAGCTGGTATTCAATCCGATATGTTTGAAAAAATGCAGCAAACCGAGCAAGTAAAAATTGATTTTGAAAAAACTATTGAACCATTTAAAAATCGTGAAAAAGAACTTACAAATAATGATAAACAAATTAATATAACAGATGCAGCTCACAAAACTATCTAGAATCAAACTTTAATAAGAAATTACCAAAATCTGTGCAATTTGAACATTTTATTTCATTTAGAGATGGAAAAACAATACCTAGATTTTATCTCGGACAAAAAGAAATATTTCCACAACCTTTTCGAGGTTTAATTTTTTCACCAGATAAATCTCCTTTTAGTTTAGATGGAAATTTTGTTGATCTTTTAAGAGGAGCAGATTTAAAAAATTATGCTGTAGAAGATCTCATAAAATATAAAGCTATGTTAGATAGAGTTGGTGCAGTAAAATCTCTTAGACGTTATAAACAATTACAAAATTTATTATCAACGGGAGTTAAAGTAGGAAAAGGTTTTAAAACAGAAACAGCTGTATTTTTACCAGATGATCCACAAGAATGGCTAAATAGACTAAATATTTTAATATCTGCAATAAAGGAAGGACATGATTCTAGTTTCAATGAAATTCATACTATATTGAAAAGACTGTTAGAAAAGAAGATTTTAAATGAAGAGGATTATAAAAGTATAGTTGAAATATGTTGTTGTTTTTAATTTTTTATAAAAAAATATTTCATAAAAAAATACTTATTTGAAATTTTAACTAAAAAATGTGTTCAGCAGATTTAGACAAAATTAATAATCATTTAGAAAATCTAACAGAGATTTTGGGTTCATCAAAATTTAGTACGACGTTAAAAATTATAACAACTACTTCATCACACACTTGCAATTTAGAACCCATTCTACATTTGGAACAAAATAAAAATTATCAAATTGCATTGACTAGTTTCTCCTCATTTAACACTATTCAAAACGTTGTGAATGACCAATTTAGATATTCTACTGATAAAGGTAAAACGTGGAAAATACTAACTTTTCTTCCTGGTTCTTGCGAAGTTGAAACAATATCAAATGAAATTAAGAGACATTTAGGTATAGCATTTAAAGATAAGAAACAATTACATTTTGCAGTTGAACCGGCAGTTAATAAATTTTCTCCTACTTTAGACGAAAATCATCAAGTTGATTTTAATCATGATAGATCATTGTCAAAACTATTAGGATTTAATAAACAAACCTATAGTCAAGGTTATCATTTAGGTGAGAAGATTCCAAAAATAATTGAAATAAATTCAATTGTTGTACATTGTGACATTATTGAAGGAGGATATATAAGTATTAAATTGTCAAACTTAATATTCAGTTTTCCAGCTTTTACTGTACCCATTGGTTATAGATTAAATGTAATTCCACAAACATTAACATATTTCCCTATTACAAGAAAAACTATTAACAACATTAACATTAGAATCACTGATGAGAAAGGACAAGAAATAAATTTTGGAGGCGAAGAGATCATGATAGATCTTTTGGTTATAGAAGTTTAATTTTCTTCTTCTTAAAAAACAAAAATTTTTTATTAAAAATGAGTGAAGTGCCCCCATTAAATAAAAAAGCTTAAATTTAATCATCATCCAAATTTATCTAATAAAGTTTTGTCAGTTATTTGTGGTAGATCAGGTTGTGGAAAAACTTATCTATTATTTAAAATTCTCACGACACCAAACCTTTTGGATTACAACAATCTTATAATTTATACAACAACAGCAGAACAACCCGTCTATTAATTTTTAAAATATGGATTTGAAAGAAATCTTAAAAGACAGCAATTGCTTCATTATTCAAAGAATATGAAAAATCTGAATATGAAGAAGTAATAAGTTCGTGGTGTGAAGAAGCAGTAAAAAATAGTCAGTTAGTAGAATCCAATAAAAATAACCATATAAAGACACAATTAATAGATGATAGTGGTAATATGCAAGATCCCAGTAAACTAGATGAAACAATGAAAAATTGTGTAATTTTTGATGATTGTGTTAATGATAGAAATCAGTCAGTTCAGAGAAATTATTTCACAAGAGGTAGACATAATAACTGTAGTGTTTTTTATTTAACACAAAGTATGTATTCATTAGATGGAAGTGTTATTAGAAAGAATGCAAATATATTTATACTATTGGAAATAAATGCAAGAAACTTAAGTGATTTGTTAAGAGATTTATGCGTAAGAAGTAAAGATGAATTTAAACAATCGTGTAGCAATGCTTGGTCAAAAGATTATGGCTTCATTACAATTGATATTGATAAAAAAATTCATGATAGAGTTATAGAAAATATTTTCGCGGAGTGATCGAATAATTTTTTTTATACATTTTTTATTAATAAAAATTAAAAAAAATATGTTGAATGCGTACAATATAGAACAGGTACCAGTTTTAAAAGATTATCGTCATCCTACAAATCCCGTAAATTCGAGGAAAGAAGTTAAATTATATTACCATCGCAGATATATGCAATTTGTCAAAGATTATAAAATAAAACACGGAAAAAAGTTATGAAAGAACAAGGAATTTTCCACTTTGTTTAAGAAGTTTTAGAGTATTTTTAGCATATAATAACTTATGGTGGTTAATTAGTAAAGAACATATAACAGTTTATGATTTCAAAACATTACAACAATTGTTTCGGATTTTAAAATAAAATTTCTTTTTGATATAATTCAAAATTTTTACGTAACCTTCTATAATAAAAAATCATTAGAAACATGGTTTTCCAATCTGGATGAGAAATCAGATAGTCAGGAATGGATTTTTACAGGTGATATTAAATATGAAGACTTTGGAATGAAGCTAGTACAAAGATCACATAGAGGCGCAGGTATTAATATGAAATATAGAATCAGAGAATATTTCGGTGAATATTGTTATATTCCTTCTGAAAATTTTTGTTTTATTAAATGTTGTAATGTTTTACGAGGTTTTAATGAAGAACAAGGAGAAATGATGAAAGAAATGTACAATAATTTTTTATATAAAGAAAAAGCCACATCTAGAACAGGAGTAATGTCAAACTGCAAATTTTCTCAGTTCAATAAATATTTTGGAGAATGTGTTCAATACCATAGTCCTGCCAATCGTCATTTAAATCCTAGAGGAGTTGAAACGTTTTATAATTATATTTATTGCAATTATTTTCACGAAGGTTCAACAATTGGACACTATTGCTTAGTTAATAAATCTCATAAGTTAAAAGCTATTAGAGAAATTGAAAATAATTTGAAACCAATATATAAAACATTTACTAATGAAAATCTAACAACGCGTCCATATAAAATCACAACAAAGAAAAAAATTGACTGTAGTTCAACATATATTTGGGATCTCGAAACTTTTCTTGATCCTAACTGTTCAACAGATCATCCTATTCCTTATGCTGTAGGAGCTATTAATTATAATAAATTTATATGTTGCTTACCGAAACAAATATTGAAAGAATTAGAAACACTTTTGTTAAGTGATATGATTAAAATTAAACGATCAAAAGATGAAGATGAAATTAAAAAACTTAAAAAACAAATTTATGAGTATAATAATTTAACTGAATTAGAATTTAATAAACTTCAAAATTGTGTGAAAATATTTACGAGGACTGAGGATGATGAATGTCCAATACATCAATTTTTTAAAACTCTTGGAAAATTTAATTATTCGAAAGTAAAATTAATAGCTCACAATTCATCAGGTTTTGATTCCTTTTTTCCGATAAAAGCTAATTTTAAATGATCTAAACCGCCTCTTAAAACTTCAAGCGGAATATTAACTGCTTCATTACAAAATCCTTATACAACTGAATGTGTTAGTGGATATATTCAAAAATCTTTTAGATTTAAAAACAATATGAAAAAAATTCACCTCCAAGTAAATTAGCACTTCAAACTATTATAATGAAATGTAGTTATCAGCATGTAAAAACGAGTCTTTCTAAATGGTGTGAGAATAAAAAATTCCTACCAATGTGTGTAAATTAAATTATGAAATTGGTGGCATAACACATGAACATTATAAAGAAAAAGAAAATGAATGGAGACCATATTTAGTTAACGATATTCTTTCTTTATCTTTTTGTATCTACAAATATAATAATGTTATGCGAGATTTAGTTGGTGAAGATATAACTACTAATTTAAAATGCTCCGCTTTAACATTTAACGGTTGGATGAAAAGCGTACAAAAGGACAATATAAATATTCATTCTCATATAGATTTATGGGCTAGAAATTATATTAGAAAATCTGTTAAAGGTGGAAGAGTTTCAGCGAATATAAGAAAATACATATCGCCATTTTGTAACATCTTGTTACCAATATTAAAACAGTATCTACCTGGAAGTAATTTGATAGATTTAATGAAACAGTATCGATTTTTAGGATATAAAACTGAAATTTGTAAAAAAATTTCAAATCAACTACTTGAACAAAAAAATTAATTTCTAATGGTTTTTGATGCAACATCTTTATATCCATCAGCTATGTATGAGGAAAATTCAGAATACCCTAAATCTGAATTAGCTAGATAACTTCGTCAAGAAGAAGAACGAGAAATAGTATATAAATTTAATACTCAAACATTTAGACCTAAAACTGGAATATTTACAGTTGTGTTTCAATATCCGAATGATATCTTTTTTCAACCAGTTCCTACAAAAGTTAAAGTTAAAAATCAAAATAATAATACTCATGTAAAAGTAATCAGGTTTAGAAATGGTATATGTTATGATGTCTTAACTTCTGTAGACATACAAGAAATTGTTAGATGTGGTGGAAAAATCTTGCATATTAATGATGGTATAATTTATGAAAAAAATTATCAAGTTTCATCATTTCGAAAATACATAGAAAAACTTTTCAATTTGAGAAAAAAATATAGAACAGAAGGAAACACTGTAGGCGATGAGTTAATTAAATTATTAATGAATTCACTATATGGAAAAACCATACAAAAAGATATAACCACTAGATATCATTTATGGAATGAAAGTACATTGAGAAAAAAATTCACTCAAGAAGTAAAAGATTATGAAAAATTAAATGATGAACAGTATTTAGCGAAAGTAGAAATGGAAGATGATGAATTTCTTAAAGCTAATATTGTAAAAGATGGGAAGACGTCATTCATACCATCACACTTAGGTTCTTTTATTCTTTCTCACTCTAGAAGAATCATGAACAACTTTATTTTAGAAATTGATGGTTTTAAAGATAAATACATTCATTATACAGATTCAGTAACAGCTGACACGCCTGTAATATTGAGAAAGTATAATTCATTATTTATTTCTAGAATAGATAGTATTGTAGGCAACTATAAAATTAATCCGTTTGAAATTAATGGTGATATGAAATTAATTTCATTAGTTGATAATTTAGAAGTTTATACTCATAATGGATGGAGTTAAGTAAAAAAAGTTATTAAACATCCTACAAATAAAAGTATTTATCGAATAAGAACAAAAATGGGAATAGTAGATGTTACTGAAGATCATTCATTGTTAGATGAAACAGGTAATGAAATAAAGCAACAAGAATTAAATAAAGGAACAAATTTACTACATAATAAATTATTTTTACACGACAATACAATCATGTTGAAACAAATTGTAAGTGATATTTATGTTAATGATCCACCTAATTTAATATGTAAGCTAGCATTTATAGAAGGGTTCTTTTTAGGAGATGGTTCTGCTGGAATCTATAATTATAAATCAGGAGTCAGATATTGTTGTACTTTAAATAGCCAAAACCTTGACCTCTTAATTAAATTAAAAACATATATTAATGAAGTTTATAACAATGATTGTAAAATATATAATACAATGAGATCATCTAGTGTATACAAACTTAATTTTCAAAATCCAAAACAATACTTTAGTGAAAGTTATTATAATCAGTTTAAAGAAAAACGTGTTCTTCATTGTATTCTAAATGCTGAATATAATATTAGATTGGTTCTTTGTTGGATTTTATGCAGCAGATGGGGACAAGAAATCTTTTTTACAAGGAAATATGCAACTATTCGTTTTACACAGAAAAATGAAGAAACCTTTAGTGGTTTATACAATTTGGCATCATCTCTAGGTATTAATTTAGTAGTAAGCGAAAGAAAAGATAAACCATTGTGCTTTAATGCGTGTCAAGTTAAAAATAATATTACCAAAAAAGTTACCACTGCAAGATATTTAAATAATGTACCACAATATGTTTATGATATTGAAACAGAAGATGGAGCATTTAATTGTGGTTTTCCATTAATTATAAAAAAACACTGATTCAATATACATTTCTAATGAATTCTTCAATAAATTAGATGCTGGTGGATATGTTGGGGGAGAATTGTGTCAAGGAAAAAATGATTATGGAAATGGTGGAATTATTTTTGCGATGTTTATTGCCCCTAAAATAAAATATTGTATTACTGTAGATGAACAAGGGAGACTTAGTGAAAAGAAAACATTTAAAGGATATTCACAAGATAAAGTAAAAGTAGAACATCTTCTAAAATTATCTTGGGGTAAAACATTATCGACTACACTTAATAAACCATGGAAAAGATCTTTAGAAACTGGAATTAGTATTCCTGATAAAAATAAAAATACTGAAGAAAAAAATTTTCTGGTCAAATAGATATTCTTAAACGTCAAGCACCTGATGAAAATGAAATTATGTTACCTTATAACGGAGAAGATATTCAAGCTGAAATATTTCAAACAATCTTCGCTGAGAGTAATTTATTTGACGATGATGATGTTACGTGGGAATAATATTTTTTATTATATCTAAAAAAATATTTTGTGACTAAAAATTTTATTACATCTAAAAAATTTATATCTAAAATTTATATCTACAATTTTTATCTAAAAAATTTATATCTAAAAATATAATTAATCAATTATAGCACTCACACCGTTTATTATTGGTTTTTATCTTCATTTGTTTGTTTCGCTTCAGCGAATGTAGATTTGGCATCAGATATTATTGGTGTTGCTTTTTTTTCAAGGTATTTCTTTCATCATCAATTCCAGACTTTAAACATTTTAATGCATCATTATTTGTTAATCTGTTAGGTATTGCTATACCAAATGTTGTAACTGTTGAATATTTGACATAGATTGAATTTCTTGAACAAGTTGCATATTTTGAATAGGTTGCACATTCTGACCTGGTTGAGGTATAAACAAATTTTTAATTGTTGTGATTGACGAATGTATTGCCTATATGTCATAGGTAGTAATTGTTGCATAGGTTGCATATTTTGTTGAGATTGTTCTATTAGTTGATCACATGGTGTATATTTCATATGTGAATATAAGAACGCTTGACTTGTAAAACGCGTATTACAAACTTGACAAATTTGAGTCATTTCCATTTTTATTTTTATGTGAGAAAAATTTATTTTTATTTTCATGAGAAAACAACTTTTATTTTTATTTCCATGACATCTTTTATTGTTAAAAAATGATGTTACGAAATGTTGGTGGAGGTGCATATATCCCGAATAATCGTGAATTAGAAATAGAAATAGAAAATTATATCATGAAAACTGGAGACGTTTTATCTGGTCCATTGCATCTTTCTATTCTTCCGCAACAAAATACCGAGTTAACAAATAAACAATATGTTGATACACAAATCAATGACTTAAAAGAAAAATATATAAATGATGTTTAGGTTCCACTGATGAATGAATTAAAGTTGCTTAAACTTAATGACAAATCATTAAGCGAAAAATTATCAAAACTTGATAAAAAGGATAGAGAGCTAGAAGCAGATATAGCAAAACTTATTAGAAAAATTTCAGAACAATCAAAAATTTTAATATTACTTTCTATAAAGTTAAAATCTGTAGTCATTAAAAATATACATCAGATAAGAATATTGAAAGAACAATTAGAAAATGAATTAGAAAAACTACCTAAAAAAATTTTTAAAAGTTTAAATAAGTTACAAGCTACATTCCACAAAAGTGTTGATGAACTGAGTTCTGAAACTACTCAACAAATGAAAAAGATGATGAATAGTAAATGAAGTAAACTCACTTAATCAAAAAGTTGATAAAATGAAGACTCTTAAAATCAATATAGAAAATGAATTAAAGAAAAATTATAAAGGAAATAAAGAACAGTTAGATGCTGTTAAAAATCAGTTAGATGTTCTTAAAGTTCAATTGAATGCTCTTAAAACGGCGCTGAAGATGAATCAGCAGAAAATGCAAGTTAATAGAAAAGAAATTAAAATACATCACACGCTGCTTGACGCAATAGATAAAGTGCAACAGAAAATTAATAAAGTTATCACGCGGTTGTTGTCCATTCACACACGTAAATCTTGATCATAAACGTAAGTACTTTTTCCTAAAAGTCAAATTTATTCCTAAAAAATGCCTATAATTTATAAACACAATCTTAAACATTTTGCTTCAAATCAAAAAATAGCACATGAACCATCTATGAAATCTGTTTATCATTATAACAATGTAGAAACTATTCAAAAAGAAGGAGATGGTGTAAACAGCGGAGCTGGAATATTTTCTGGCATCAGTGATGATATAGAAAGTATCGTTAACTTAATTAAAAATAATAAAGATTTGATTACATCTGCTGCAAAAGGAGCAGCTGGCATAAGTAGTACCGCTAGTGCAATATCAAATGCTGTTATTGCTCAAAACGAATTAAAACAACTAGAAACTATTCGTAAACTTAAGAATGATTCTGAAGAACTAAAAAAATTGAAAAACTTGCAGAGGAAACAAAAAACAAAATTGCTAACATAGCAGTAGAGAGTAAACAAGAGTAGAAATCAATTGAAGAAATAAGAAGTAATGGTTTAACAAAATTCTAAAATATATTCGAAAAGGAAACCTAGGAAAATATTTTTTCTGTGTGTGAGGAATTTTTTTTCTGTGTGTGAGAAATTTTTTTCTGTGTGTGAGAAAAACAAAAAAGTCAAATTATTTTATATAAAAATGTCTTCTCTTATCGAAAATAAATTTAGATAAGACGATCCTCCGTTCGTCAGTTACAATCAAAAAAATAATGGCTATATAAAAATTGCTATGAATCCCGGATCTTCTAGTAGAGTGAATACTGGAGGTGATTTAATTTTTGAAGTTGATAATCAGCAAAGTTATTTATTTTGTAACCTGATTCCTTTTTACTCTGTGAATATTCTTTATATAGTGATGCCAATTTTACAACACCATTACCAGATAGCGATAATATTGCATTAGAGAATAATTTCTTTCCAAGATTACTTACACAAATGCGTTTAGATTTTGCAACTCAAAATATAGAAACAATAAGTGATTCTCCAGGTGCAATTGATACAATGCTTAGATTTGTAGCAATTAGTGAAAATAATAAAAAGCATGAAATCGAAGGTTGGTTTCCTGATACTAATGATGGTATAATTGTTGATGATTTAACTCACGCTGGAACAGATGCAGCAGGAATTGCGAAAGATGTAGAAAATATTGCAAATCATTTAAATAAAACAAACAAGAGTGCATATGAAGAAAGACGTGAATTTAACAAGAAAAGTAAACAGACAGTAAATTGGTCATTGTCTCCATTATTCGGATATTTAGATTATGATAAAATATCATATCAATTAAAATTTAAATTAATAATTCATCGTACAGCAAATAATGAATTAATATTTATAATAAGACTGGAAAAAAGCATATTTAAAACTTGATAGACCTGAATGATGGATAAAACATATTACTCCTAGTTTAGAGGTTGAATTAGCTATTGCAAAAAGATTGAATAGTAACAAACCAATTCCAGTAAATTTTCTAAAGCGTAGTGCTAGTTCTGTAACTTTTTCTGAACAAAGATTTGACTGGCATTTTACTAGAACTTCGAATACTCCAAGACATTTATTACTAACATTTCAAAGAAATAATTCTCCAAGTTTTGATAAGAACAACAATCTTTTTCATATTAATACAATTCGAAGTTTACAAGTTGCTTTAAATCAAACCCGATATCCAATTGATCCATTAAGATTCGATGATACCAATAATCAATTTATGGAAGGATATGATGCTTATAGAAGTCTTTGTACAGAATTTGGAGTTGAACCACAATTAACTCCTGGAGATTGGAGACATTTATATCCAATTTTCTGTTTCGATTTAAGTGCACAATCTGAAGATATTATTAAAAATGGTTGTGATGTAACAATTAATATTGAAAAGAAAGATTCCACAACTTCATTTATGGCTTATGGTTTATTGCTAGAAGATGTAAAATATTCAATTGAAATTCTTAATGGAAAGATGGTTAGGATTAATTAATTTTTTTTAGTAATTAGTAATAAAATTTTTTTCATAACTAGAATAGATTAAAATTTTTTTATTAAAAATGTCGCAAGCGAAAAGTAATAATTATAATAATAAAACTGTTGAATTAAAACTACGTAACATTGTTGACAAAAATGCACCTAAAACTATTACGATTACCAAAAAGAAATTTTACATAAGTAAACCAATGATAGAGAATATTAAATCACAAGAAGAAAAGAATGGTGGAATTCTCCCATTAATTCCTCTAATGATAGGAGGCATAGCAGCCGCAGGAAGTGTTGCAGGTGGGACAGCTGGTATTGTCCAAGCAGTAAATAAATCAGAGACGGCAACATTAGAAGAACAAAAATGTCATAATAGAGAGTTGGAGAAAGTTGTTAGGGGGCAAGGAGTAGTAGATAATTTTATTAGTAAATTAAATTTAGTTGATGAAGGAAAACGAGTTCTCAAAAACATTCAACATAATGTTGATGATTTAATAGAAATAAAAGAAACTAAAGATGGTTCTGGAATATACAGGGTGGTTGCAAAGTCGCTCCCTGATTCTACTTAGCTATATTTTCGGAAGTATGTGGTCGTTTGATTGAAACTTCATATTTTAAGATTGTATGAGACCTGCCATTTCTTATGACAAATCATGAAACTGTTCAGTTAATTAGAATGTGAGTAATGATCACCCCTCTGTCCGCGAAAGTTATCCGTTATCTTAATTCACTACATGCAATTTGATCACAAAATTGTTGATTTTACTTACGAAATGTCGCCTACTTTAAGCATTGAAGACAGAGCAAGAATTGCCGCTAGATACGAGGTTTGGCAGTCTGTTGTACAAGTTCAACGATGGTGGAGATCCCAACATGGAAGACATTCAAATCTTGACCCTAAGACAATTAAGAACTGCTACCGCAAACTGACGACAACTGGCAGCGTTCTTGATTCCGCCAGATCTGGAAGACCTTCGACAAAGTCAGACGCGGATGTGGAACTGGTGAGGGAGATGTCTAACAGGAGCCCTTCCAAGTCAACAAGGCAAACTGCCCGTGAAAGTGGGATATGCCGTCACACTATCCTGAATGTTCTTCATGAGGATTTACGATACCGCCCGCGGAAGCCTCATTATGTCCAGCAACTGTTTCCGGAAGACTGTGACAGACGGGTGGAGTTCTGTGAAACGATGCTGGCATGGTTTGAAGATTGCCCTGAGCTGAGTTCGAAGATTCTCTGGACAGATGAAGCCGTGTTTCGTGTGGGTGGCTTTGTCAACAGGCACAATTGTCACTATTGGTGTGAGAGTGATCCAAAGGAAATTACGGAAAGATGTCAGAACAGGCCGACAGTAACTGTTTGGTGCAGCTTGTCTTCAACAAGGATTCTTGAGCCATACATCATTCGTGATACAATGAATAGTCAACGATACTTGCACATGTTGGAGAATTTCGTTTGGCCAACAATTACTGAATGGAATGAAGCCCACGAATTAATTTTTATGCAAGACGGTGCTCCTCCACATTATGCACTAACAATGAGAACTTGGCTCGACGACCACTTCCCAGGGCGTTGGATGGGTCGACGTGGACCAACAGATTGGCCAGCGCGAAGTCCGGATTTCACGCCATCTGATTTCTTTTTGTGGGGATGGGCCAAAGAGGAAGTATACAAAACTTCACCGAGGACCATTGACGAGCTAGAGAACAGGATCCGTGAAGTCATTGAAAATGTTCCTCCTGAATTCTTACGATCAGCAACGGAACAGGCATCGATAAGACTTAGACAGTGTATTCATAAAGATGGTGCACACATTGAATTGTAATTTTTTGAAGAAGAAAATGGCATGATTCATGGAATAATATAAAATTTGCTTTGATTTCTTAGTACATATATTTCTTTGTTTTTAAGGCTTCTATAAATAAGGAGCGACTATCCAACCACCCTGTATCTAAGTCCTATCATGATTAGGTAAAACATTTATTTTATTTTATCTTTAAAAGTGAATTCCACAAAATCTACAAGTTCTACAAATTTTACAAATTGTACAAGTTCTACAAATTCTACAAATTCCGAAAATTTAAATAAATTAATAATTTCTAATTTAGATTTATTGAATTATCTCTTAAAAGTACATTCTGGCCATCGGCTGCACACCGGTGGTGATTCAACTTCGTTTGCATTCCGGAGGTGACATACAAAAAAGATTAAAAAACTTTCCTGGATATATTTTGAGTAAATATTCAAAAGAAAAACATCTTCCCGTTCATTTATATACCGGTCCAGGAACTCGATTAGATATAAGACTTGATTGAAATAATAATCCAAAACCAGGTGAAGAACTAATAAACAGAGTTGACGCAGCAGCTTATAGACATGATTTAGCTTATTGAAATCATGACCTAAGTTCTCGTCATGAAGCAGATAAGAAAATGATACAAGAATTAGATAATATTGAAAATCTTACCTTAAGAGAAAAATTGAAAGAATGTTTGTTAAGAAAGTTTTACAAGCTAAAATATTGTTCGGTCAGGGTTTAGACAAAACTCATGACACTGAAACCTACGCGTCCGAACTGTCGAATGACCTAGATCGGCATAGTGGAACTTATGCCTCCGAAATTCACAAGGAATATAGAAAGGTTAAATATCTATTGAAGGTAAAAGTATTTAATAAAGATGATATTTGGAGTGCTGATCTTATTCATATGCCAAATGAAAAAGACTATAAATACGCATTGACCGTTATAGATTTATATACACGATACGCTTGGGTGAAGCCTTTAAAAAACAAAAGTGCTCTGTCAGTTAAATATGCGTTTGAAGAAATATTCAAGGAAGGTAATAGAAAGCCAAAGAAGCTATTCGTTGATAAAGGATCTGAATTTTATAATAGAACTGTTGAGCCACTATTTGATACTGTTTATTCCACAGAAAATGCTGGAGAAGCTGTTGTAATAGAAAGATTAAATAGAACGTTAAAACATAAAATATTCAAGAAATTTACAGAACATGGAAATCAGAAATGGTTAAAAATATTAGCAGGAATTGTTGAGGATTATAACAATAAGATTCATTCAAGTATTGAAGAAACTCCAAAGAAGGCTTCTGACGATCCTGATTTAATACGAAAGAAAATATTCGAAAATAATTATTCGAATGAGAATAATACGAATTTACAGAAACGTAAGCCGAAATTTAAGATTAGAGATATGTTACGAATATTTAAGTATAAGAATAAATTCGAGAAAGGTTTTGTTGGTTATTGGACTAAAGAGATATTTGAAGTTTTCAAAATAAATGAAACTTCTCCGATTACTTATGAAATTAAAGATTTAGATAGTGAGGAAATCACTGGCAGATTTTATGAAAATGAATTGCAAATAACCGAGCTCTAACCTTTAGGTGGCGTTTTAACTAGCTTCGCTTGAGCTTTAATTATCATTAGAACTAACGTTTTTCGGGAATTAAATTCCCTTATTAAATTCTAACATAATATCAAGAAATGGTACTCCTTCCTGTAATTTGTATAAAACGTAAAGACATAACTGACCGCAATCAGTCGTTCCTGGTTTTTGAATTTGAAATCTATTATAAATTCCATTTCCAAGTATTTCTCTGACTTCATTTGTAGGTGTAAGTCCGTATGAGTCAAAATAATAATTAGAACCGTTTTTGTTTCTTTGTCCCGCAGACCAGTGTAATCCTTTTTGATCTGATGTGTGAAGATTTGTTACAAAATTCACTTCAGGTACATCTTTTATCACTAGTAATTCATTTCTCATCAATACGTGAAAATTCTTTATTCCTAATTGATTTGCAATTTTCTTTAGATCGAAATTTGTAGTTGTTTGTTTACCGTATTGTTTTAAGAACTCAATCAGTCCAAATGTTCTGGGAGATATCTCAGTCAGATTTTCACCATTCATTTTAAATGAAATAAATTCTATTAACTGTCAACAATTTGTTAAATGTGAAACAGTTTATTTGTATCATGAAATCCCTATGACAACGTTGACGAGACAATTGTAACTTTCTATTACAATTGTATCTTTCATATACCTAACTCTATCATTGTGTTTTTCGATGTTCAGTTCAGTTATTTTTAATTGTGATAACGAAGGATATATTCTCGTTGCCGTCGAGGTTTCTTCCATTTTCGTCCCCGTCGAGGTTTCTTCCATTTCTGGGGTTTCCATTTTTAAAGAAATATTTTGAATACAATCTTCTGATATATTGAGACTACGTGATATTTTGAGACAACTTAAATTTTCGACCACGTGATATTTTTTGGACCACCTAAATTTTCGAAATTTGGAGACTACCTAAATTTTTGAAATTTATAGACTACGTGATATTTTTCGTCTGCCTAAATTCTCGACCACGTGATATTTTTTGGACTACCTAGATTTTCGACCACGTGAAATTTGGAGTCTACCAAAATTTTTGAAACTTATAGACTACGTAAATTTTTGAAATCTCGCAAGGTGTGACATCCGGTGCGAGCGAAGCGAAGCGATGCGCCGGATGTCATACCTTATACTACTGTCGCACACTGTAGTCATAATGCCAATCTCATGGTAATTCCTTTCATGTATGCACTTTATGATCAAATACTACCACCAAATTGGAAGAGTAGGCTATACTATCGAATAAGCTTTAAGTAGAGTTTACTGTCAAATTATCCGAGTCATCTATAATTTTTTGATTGGTCTTCTTCTGTAGGTAAATGAAACAATTATGTGTTAAAATTATAAGTGGTTCCCTGAACTACGCCAACACGACGTCAACATGACGTATACCTGTATTATTTCGCTGAAGTTTTGGAAAAAAATTGAAAAATCCTTGTTTTCCAGAATCAGCAACGAATTAAGTTGCTCTAGTACATACATACAATGAGCTAATGCATGAAGTTTTAATACAGATTGTGTTCGAAAATTCAGGTGATTCTCAGAAAAAGATGGGCACGAATTTCAAAAGGTGCAATTTTCGTGCCCACACTCATTTTTCGTGTATTCGTGCCCACTTTCGACAAATTCGTGCCCGGGCACGAATTCGTTCCCAAATCCGACCACTGCAATGTGTTTAATATAAGGCGCCCAACGTTTTTTGCGATGTCTATCCTAACGGTGACCTGTTATTATTTATTTATTTATGTAGCAAGAGGGTCGACGATGACATGCAAAAAATCGCATTTAAAAATAATAAATGAATTCAAGTTATGAAGATGACATTATCTCACCTGCAATAGACCAGTTGATCATAGACACAGAGATGTATCACAGATAGTTGACCCTCTCGAATGAAGAAAATTAAGCAAAAAAGTGAAGAGAAAATTAAGCAGTTGATTGATCTGACGGTAATCGTTCCCTTTAACGGATGCGAACAAATCTCACTTGTCATGCCGTAGTCAGAGTGGAACTTCTTTTTTCCCATTATTTTTAATCAATATTCTCAATATTGATTCTAATTGTTTCTATCAACATCAATCATGATTCCAGCAGGAGCGGAATATAGTGATTATATCCATATCTATGCTGCGTAACAAAAAAGTCTTAACACTTAGATTTACTGGAGCCATTACTTTAATTCATCAGGCTACATTAAAACTATTAAACTTGAAATGAATTTTAGCAAGAAAAAAATAATGTCAAAAAAAAAATAGCATAATAAATATTATGTGAACCGCTTTCGATGACTGTAATCATAAAATAACGTCATTTACAAGAGGACTCTAAATAATCTTGCACCGAAAGTCATAGACATTCAAATTACATAGCTATGAAAAGAGATTAAGTAAAAAGTTACGCAACATACTGAAATCGAGACAGTACTATCGAAATTAACATAGATAAGATGAAAGCAAAAATGTGCTAAGACCATGGCAGGTCGACCCACTCACTACATAAATAAATAAATAATAACAGGTCACCGTTAGGAAAGATATCGCAAAAAATTATGTAATAGATAATACATAGATTTGAGGTCATTATTGCTATAATTACCGAGAGCTGAAGGCTCGTCGGCTATCTGTTATAATGCATGACTTTTTTCATAGAAGTCTGCACCAGGTTAATAATTTCCAACCAGGAAAAAAATTAGTTTCTTTGTGGAACTTATTAACCTGTGGACATAGAAAGCCTTGCAAAATCATGCATTATTTTTTTATTATTATGAGTTTATTTTCCTTGTCACCGATTGAGATTTCCGGCTTGTCAGCAGAATTGAAGCACTCAGAAACCGATTTCTCTTCGCTGAATAGTTTTCGATCTGCCACTCTATTTGTTTCCTTTGGTTTTGTTTGCAGTTTCTGCATTTTTGTAGGTCTCGTGTACTATACGCGCTCTCGTCGATATGGCAGCATTACTGGTGTCATATCAATGCAATAGTCTTATATTACTGCCAGATAATAGCGATCACAGTAATATTATTGTCATTGGTTTCATGTCTTTATCAGCCTTCTTAAGCAGAGGCGAAATCAGATATCTAAGAATCCTTTTATAATGGGACCATCTACATGTAACCCACTCCTGACGATGAATTACCCTGACATCTACCTAAAATTCTCACTATAAATTTCTCCGGCGATAAGACAATAGATATGTCAAATTATAATGTTTTACAACATTGGAAGAATACATGGTACACAGAAATTTCCATGCAATTTGCATCACGTCCCTTGTATATCACTGCTTAGAAAATTAATTGTTTATCACAAAATGCTCACTGAATTGAAGGATTGGTTTTGATAGCAGCTGCGTTGTACAATGATCAGGAATCGCGCGATTTCTCCTGATTTAAGACTTTTCAATGAAACATGCTTGATGAAGTAAAAATAATGTTTCCATTCACTCTTTCAACGCTTGAGATATCTGAAATGTGCGGATGCTTGTACATCTGATCATATACACTGTATAGCTTGACAGAGTTGCCGCGTAGCGCGATTATTCAGTCTCATACAACAATAAATCTCTATGGGAGTTCCCCCACACGGCAGGAATGAATTATTTTATACAATAGCATTAAATACGCTTGTATAGGACAGGTACCCTACACGATTTATGCGAATCCCGCAGGCTGTGAAGCATAGTCGTGCCTATGATACTACATCTCAGTATTGAAATCGCCAATCATAAAGATTGCAGAGTGTCAGTTCGCTTGGGCAAAGATTAGAAAGATGTCCTCAGACTTGAACAATTCAAGCACAAAAATTCCTTGGCAGCAGTAGACGCTGAGCTTTTCTCCCTACAAGGGCTCGTCAGCGTGGCTCGGAATGGCTCAAGCTAGCTTAAAGTACCTGGAATAGCTGAATAAGCGGAAGGACTGCACAACGGACTGTTGTGTTCATTTATCCTGACTTTGCAGTGCGGCTGACAATCATAACGATTGTAGAATGTCAGTTCTAGATATTTTAAGCTACAGACCTAATTATAAAAAACAGGCCACCTAAATTTCACTCAAATTTAATTGATTCTCATGCCTTCCCATCGTGTCGCACACCAACGTGCCATGCATCATTCGAGAGATTGCATTCTCTGCTTTAAAATGATATATGATAGATTTGTATGATAGATTTTTTAGCCTACTGGAGCAGTGCTCACAATATGAAAGTCGCTCAATTTACAAATTGCAGCTTTTCAAAAAGAAAACATGTGAATATGATAATGAATCAGGCACGGGGAGAAAGAACATTTTCTGAGCTCTCTTTTGATATGCTGGTCATCAAAATCGTTGAACTAATAAAAAATTAGTGATATCGTGAAGTTATCACAAAAATCATGACCTTTTTGGTTGAAAATGTCATGTTCTCACTTATACATAAAAATGTTGGTGTTTTGTATCTTCAGAATCCTTGCGTTGCTAGGAATTCGAATATGTGAGCTATATTCACATGAGTTCAATACTTCCTATTTTTAACTTCTTCAATATTTTTTCTCATTTCCGCAAAAGTAAACAAACACATGTAAGGTGAACGAAGGTACAAAATAAGTCAATTAGTGAAGGCATGTCTTTGTTCTCTCATAGCAGCTGCCGATTGTTTATCTCCATTGTTTGTGTACTTTTGCGGAAATGAGAAAAAATGCTGAAGAAGTTTGAAAAAGAAGTATTGGACTCCAAGTCTTGCCAAGGAATTTTGTGCTTAAATTGTTCAAGCCTGATGACATTTTTCTATTAGATTTCTATTAGATTTGCTAATGTTTTGCAAACGTTATGGATATCAGTGGTTTAATTTAATTGACGCATAATCATCCCTAATTTCAAGACTGATAAAAGAAACCTCAAATACCTGCCACTAGATTCGATAAAACATCATTGATAAAAACCAGAAGAATCGAAACTAGTAAATGAAAATATACTTCATTGTTGGTGCATGTACCGAACTTGCAGTGCTTCTGTGATGCCAGATTTGCGGTAAAATTTTAAAAATAGATTACCAAGACCCTTGCTTGCATGAAACATTACAAATAGACTATCGTTTAAATCAATAAGGTAGTTATAATTTTAGTCGTAATAGACGGCAGTGTCTACTGTTCTTAATTTTAATAGAAATTACAAACTTTTAAAGAAAAATGTCCTGAAAAATAAAAATAATGCATGCTAGACTAACTGTAAACTTCTAATCACTGAATCAAAGAATATTCAAAATCGCACGATTTTCGATTAATCGTGCGCTGAGTCGCACAATTCGGAATCGCGCCCGCCAATGATGTGACAATGAAAATAAATTAAAGAAAAGCATGTAAATTGCGATTTATAAATACAGAAAAGAACATTTTTCTTGTTCTGTATACTGCTATATGTACGGGTAACATGCATTTTCTTTATTTACATGCTTTCTTTCATTTTCATTATTCATACATTATGCCTACATTATTACTCGTCAGCCAATTTTTCAATGAATCATTTATTCACTCAATTCACTATGCGATTTTTAATTGTATTTTGTCGTACATGCATATTCGTAAATTTCGCAGGAAATAGATTATTTACAGGCTAAAAAGGATACATTCTAGCTTTTTCGGATGAATAAATACAAATATATATTCGTGTTCATTTTCACACATTTTATAAGAATTTATATTTATAATTCAAACATTTTTTATTATAATACATGCACGAGAGAAAATGACGAGGACTTATTTTGTGTTATTTATGCAGCAGACAAGCGAAGGTGCACAATAAATTTCAATAAATTGAGATAATAAATTGAGAAAGCACAATAAATTTCAATGTGGCTAGTAGATACAGATCGCCATTTTGCTTCTTGACTTCCATGAAGAAACACTCCAACTGATAGAAAGATTATCTCCACCATTTGACCATTTATATATATTCAGCTCTTTTAATGCCTTATTCTGGCAGTCAAGAATAACTTTCCATTATTCATACCAACATCTATTGAAGTAGAGTGTGGCTTTCTATCGTGGCGAATTGAAATCCGCGAATTGTGATTGAATCCGGACTTTATTGATTTCATTTCTTCTTTCATCGCATTCTTAATCTCCTATAGGCCTACTTTGCCAATGTCAAAGCTAAGCAGCTCATCATCAAAGTCCAATACTGTATAGTTGATGACTGTGCTTTTTCTCTCCAATTTCATAAAAGAATAGATTACATGTAGATTTGACCTATTTAGTGGAATTCTTAGATTTCCATGATCATGTAACACGCTTTAATTAAGTGTCACACTTAAGAATCAGAATTACCCTGATATCTGCTTAAAACTTTCACTATATATTTCTCCGGCCAAAAGACAATAGATATGTCAAAGTAGCAAGGTTTTGTAACATTGGAAAGAAGGCATAGTACTATGTCATCTGCATCACGTCTCTTGGATCTCATTGCTTAAATTGTTGCTTGTTGTAGTATGTCCATGGCATTGAAAATTTGCATTTGATGGCAACTGTGTGATGCAACAACAATTGATGCATCATTCGAAGGGGAGCTGGAATTAAAACAGAATGATAAGAATTAGAACAATTAGAATTGTTAAGAAATTTATGGTATTTTGTAGTCAATGAAGCAAAGTCAAGAAATATATTACAGTATTTGCTATCATGATCTGATGCCATTGGTCCTACCATTTGTATTTTGGAATGAAATGATAAGCAAATAAATAAAGATGGAATACGTACCGTTACCAGTTTATATTGCTTAAATGATTTGCACCATATACTTAATAGCTCAAGCTTTTGGTGTTGAATGAAAAATACTTATGGACTATTATAGAAACATGAATACAAGGAGCCAATTTTCTCTGTGGGCAGCATATACAAAATATACATGCATACTTTATATACCTGTATTTACATGACTGACTTCATTTTCGTTACTTGATACTCATACACTAAGCACTATTGCTCGTTAGCCAATGATTTCATTGAATCATAAATACATTCCAGCTATCATGCGACTTTGCATGTGTTTTGTTATGTAGGCCTAGATATAAATTTCTAAATGTCACAAAAATTGAACTATTTGCAGGTTAAAAAATTCTAGCATGAGTAGGTAAATAAATTAGAGCAAATGCAATTCGTGTTCAATTTTCCACGATGTAAGCAAAAATATAGCTCTCGCTCAATTGAGACGATTTTTTTATTTCTTAAAAATAAATAAAGCTCCCCGACGCGTTTCGTCACGGTGGACAGTATCAAGGGGGTAAGCAAATGAACAGGCAGTTGGCTTAAATATAAAAATGATTAGGCAGTGACGACTCGCTAGATCAATTCATGCTTGCGGTTGATTTGTGGCTTGTTCAACGCTATGAAGCGTGCTTCGGCCATTTTAGTTTGCATCGAATTCTTTTGTTTATTTAGGACAGAAAGCTGGAAATTATCGATGTTCATCATTCTATCGGCATGGTCAGTCAAACTATGTTCAGATAGTGCACTTTTACGATCTTGACAGTTCAAACTACGTCTGTGTTCATCATGCCGTAACTTTAAAGGTCGGCAAGTTTGACCAATGTAATTTTTATGACAAATTTTGCATTCAAAATTATACACAATGTATTTATCGCTATACATATATTTAGGTCCAATATCCTTGCACAGTTTACAATTACATTTGTTTTTGTTTTCAATAGTATTTATGCTATTAGCTAAAGTTTGACCGGGTTTGCAGGTAACACGAACAGGAAGTTCATACTTACTGACCAGTTTATTAATTTTTCTTAAGTAGCTATCACTAATGAAATCAACACAAAGGTTAATTTGATTTTCATTACTTTTAGTATTGGATTTTGATTTTGGTGTAATTGAGTTAGGCTAAAATCCATTTTCATACAGACGTTTTTTCATTACATTAACTGACTCTAAGGAAGTATCCGAACAAAGATCATGCACATATTTAATACTATTGAGTACAAAATTATTTTTTATGTGATTTGGCAACCAACTATCTTTACGCATCGTAATTCCAGAATGACAGGATTTACTGAACCATTTATACCGCAACCTTTGACTTACGGAAATACTTATATCCAAAAAATTCAAGTAATCGTTTTCAGGAATTTCAATTGTGAAATTGATGTTATTGTTTGCTGAATTAAAGAGCTGTAATATATCCTGAAAAAATTTTTCACTTTTTGGAAATGGTCCCAAGATTATATCATCGATATACCGCTTGTAAATTAAGGGTACAGTACCTAAATTTTTATTTGAGCTATCAAGAGCTATAGTTTCAATTGCATTCATGTAAATGATCGCAAAAGGCGGAGCAAAATGAGCCCCCATAGGGCATCCTTTAATCTGTAAATATGTCTTATTATTGTAGGTTATTTCATAATTATAGGATATGAATTTCAAAAAGTCAACTAGGTCTTCAACTCTAAAGCCATAATTATCAATTTTATTCCAATGTATTTTAGCAAACGTCTCTATTTCTGCGATAGCCTCAGCAATTGGTATACTCGGATATAAGTTTTGAACGTCCAGTGAAATAAACACATAGTCTTCATTTACAAATTTGTCAGCATTTTCATTAAGAATTTTGATCAAAGATTTAGAACTATCGAAATGGGCTGGAACAAATTTTACTAGTTGGTTGAGGAGAACACTCACAAGCCAATCAACTTTCTGAGTAGGGGTGCCAATTACTGAAGCGATGGGCCTTAAGAGAAAGAAATTATTAATCTTATCTTTATGATCTTTTATGTTTACACGAAAGTAAGCCGGATGACTTCCACAAGTTAGTAGTTTTCGTGTTCATTTTAATCTATTCAGTAGTTTAGAATTTAGATATTGAAATGGCAAGAATAAATGTGATGAAGACTTACTTTGTGCTGTTGAGGTGGTCGTCAATTCAAGATGGAATCCTTCGGTCATCGTCCTTTCGTTTAGTTGAGATAATATTGTTATAGAAAACATAAAAGATTTCCATGTAGGAAGTGGATACAGATCGCCATTTTGTTTCTTGAGCTCTATGAAGAAGCAGTCAAGCAGATAGTTCATCTCCATCTTTTGATAGGCAATCCTCATTCAGTGCTCTTGATACCTTATTCTGGTATTCACGAGCCACTTTCCATGATTCATGCCTTCGCTTGAATCAGTTGAAGTAAAGCGCGACTTTTCTATCGTCTTAGTATTGAGTCTGGAATTCTTTCAATTCCTTTCTTATTTGATCGTAGCCTTTTTCTACTGCTTTTCCTCAATGTCAAAGTTAAACAGCTCATCATTAAAGTCCACTACTACATAGTTGATGACCGTGCTCTTCCTCTCCTATTTCATAAAAGAATAGACTATATTTGACTTAACCTGTGGAATTCTTAGATTTTCATGATCATATACTTCCATTTGCATTTCTCCGCTCAATTCAAAATCAAGTATTTCTCCGCTGAATTCAAAATCAAGTATTTCTCCGATGAAATCACTATAATATTTAAGATATTGTTAAGTTTGTGTTTCATTGAAATATCTAAGTTTGTTATAAAAATGGATCTATAGAGCGCAACATAGATCTATGGTATTGGATCTCAGATTGAGCATAGGCATATTTCATATCTTCTTGTGGGTTACATATCAGTAACCTAGCTGTCTACTCGATGTTACACAGAAATCTCCTCGCCTTCTCCTCACCTTAGACCGTGTAACTCCTCGCAGAAAGTAGGAGGCCAGCATTAATTTTATTGCCAGCATTAAATTCAGCAGTAAGGAACCGACTCAATGCGATTTTCTTGTTAATCGGCATTAGAGTTAAACGTTATCCCTATGTCGAGATGCAAGATTTTAGAAGGTGGAACTTTATTAAACTCATTGACAGGAAGTTCAAAACCAAAGTTAAGAACTGTGACATTACATTCCTCGTTACATTATGTCTTCTGCAGTTTTGAAAAACTGTTGTCACCACAGAATTAAATATTTTATTTATCTGCTTCGGTTTGCTAGAAGTGTGATTAAAACGAAATTGACGGCACATACAGGAACCTATTAAGTGGGCAAAAAGGAATTCCTAATTCCTTACAGAGATAGGAAAAAAAGTCGTGCGTCGCTTGCCGATTAATGTGAGTTCCAGCAGAGTGCTTCGATTGCAAAAATTCCTTCAGATTCGAAGAATTCAGATCATTGCGCAGAAGTTTTCTCCGTAATGTTGGCCCTTCCGATCATTATTAAAAAAAAATAGCAGGCGTACGAAAATTAATTCACTTGATGTTTTCACATCCTCTCCTCGGCATTCCTCATTGTATAATGCATACACTGAATCGAATTTTAGCCAAGACAGCGATGTGTGTTTTGGTGTTGTTTGCCATTTCCAATAGCAAGCGATACACGAATTATCCATTCGAGAAGGAGCAAGTTGTCTAATTCTGTGATGTGCCATTTCGATATTAAGGCTACATATACCCTTCCTTTCTAGGAAGCCGAAGCGCGCGCAGATGAATCTAATTCTGTGGTTGTCACAAAGATTTTAGGAGTGAGCACAGTTAAAATCAACAAATGAAGCATGTTGATTGTTGATCCTGAATAGTGAAAAACAATATCTGTAACTCAAAGCAAGCTACTGGAACAAGGAAGTTGGCAAAATAACGGACAATGAATTACTAACAATGGCAACAATGTAGGGATGTTGTACGAAAAAGGAACACAGCAATCAACTCCGCGCTAGCGGACGAGATTGCTATGTGGATTTTGAGTACAACAACGCGTTGCCATTAGTTCAGGCACTAATCTGAAGCACATTATCATGTGCTATGTTCTGAAGATCTCATTGGAGACGATTTCGATAGTAAGCCATAAACATTCTGTGTCCATTTGGTTCCTCAAATTTCAGTAGAAGTTGTTGTTGTCGTTATTTTTCATCTGAATCACTTGCAGTATTATTATAACTTGTCAATTTCGTTAATTTTCCGAATATTACAACGCATGACAGACCAACATTCAAATATTCTACGAAAATCAAGGATATGATGGGTAAATCCAATTTAATCCACAACATTTGACGAAAATGTGTCTTTGATTTGTAAAATTCATATTTCTGAACCGATTTCAATAGTTTTTTTTAATCGAACCATAAAGATCTCATCTATTATGGCATGGTTTTTAAAAAGTCACAAAGCCAAGACCTTCTTCACAAGCTGCCGTTTTTTGCCGAAAAAAGACCAAAAAAGCATGTCCAAAGTTGCAGTACTCTCAGTTCAACACGGATTTTCGATTAGATACATTCAAATACACCCACTAATATTTCTATCATCTGAAAGAAGAAGATCAGCTCTTTAAGACAGTCTAATTTTAAATATTATAATCAATATTAATCATTGAATTTTCACTGGGTTTCCATTGTCCAATGAAAAAAATGTCCTCTGACCGAGACGTTTTCTGTCCTCTGACCGAGGTACCTTTTGCATTTCTGAACCGATTTCAATAGTTTTTTTAATCGAACCATAAAGATCTCATCTATTATGGCATGGTTTTTAAAAAGTCACAAAGCCAAGACCTTCTTCACAAGCTGCCGTTTTTTGCCGAAAAAAGACCAAAAAAGCATGTCCAAAGTTGCAGTACTCTCAGTTCAACACGGATTTTCGATTACATACATTCAAATACACCCACTAATATTTCTATCATCTGAAAGAAGAAGATCAGCTCTTTAAGACAGTCTAATTTTAAATATTATAATCAATATTAATCATTGAATTTTCACTGGGTTTCCATTGTCCAATGAAAAAAATGTCCTCTGACCGAGACGTTTTCTGTCCTCTGACCGAGGTACCTTTTCTCGAAGAATATTGATTCTTCCATTAAACGCTTTGCACCAAACGAATCCTCTAGTGTGCTAGTTTATAAATCCGTAAAGAAAATTCAGTTTGATGCCGTTACAAGTGTGCAATATTGATTTAAAAATATTTTTATCCGTTTTTTCGACCAGAGAATTTGAATATTCCCAAAAATTTCATATGGATGCTGAAACCAGAAATTTTGTCAGGAATCGATGAAATTTCACAGCATAGGAGGGATCCATGCTCTTAACATCTATGCAAAAGAAATTTTTCATTTATATCAATTAACTCTCTCAAAATCTCCAAAAACCACGAGAATGTCCTCTGACCGAGACCCTAAAAAATCTCGGTCAGAGGACAACGTTGAAATTGAAGATCTCGGTCAGAGTACAAGGGTCTCGGTCTAAAGACATGATTATGTATGCAATTACATTTAGATCACTTCGTTTTACGCGTTCAAGTATTCGTCCAAAGTTCCCGCAGTCTCATGAACCCAAATGCACAAACCGAAGAGTTTCCTGTTCGACATCAATTTGTCCTCTGACCGAGACCTTAAAAATCTCGGTCAGAGGACAAGGTGGGTCACGGTCAACGGACATTATATGCAATACATTACATTTTGGTCACTTCGCTTTACGCATGCAAGCATTCATCCTAAGTTTCCAGTTTCATCAGCAACCCAAATGGAGAAGCCGAAGAGTTTCCTATTCGACATCTATCTGACCGGGATCAATTTGTCCTCTGACCGAGATGTAGAAAAAATGGCTTTTTAAAAGTGCTAGATTTCTATGGAAAGTTTTTATTTGGTGTGGTCACCGCTACGATTTTCGTGTTCAGCGTAAAAAAATAAGTATATATGCAAATTTTCACGGAAATCTGAGACCCAAAGTTGAAAAGACAGAAATGTTGTGGAATAAATTGGATTTACCCTGATGCTGCTTGATTGACAGTTCCAATGAGTTAATCGATAAACATTTTGACAAGTTTTACCATCAAGTTCCTCACTAAGAAATTGAAATGAATCTGAGTTCATTAAATCAGCAATTCAACCTGTCGACGTCTTATCGAAAGATTTAGAGGCTCCATGTTCATGATATAAATGCTACTGAATTTGCGTTGGTCAAGGGCAGGAATTAGTATTGTCACTTGGAAGTTTGTCAGTCCATTCTAAACCATATTCCAGAAGATAGGCATCTTACGCTAACAAATTATTGAAATGAGTGCAAATTAACACTATTTTCGAAGAACACAGTTTGGCAACATTGCAAGCCATTTTATATACCTTTTCAACTTCAAAATGAGACTTATCAATATCAAAATCTATCTATATCTATTGCTCCACAGATAATCCATATTTTCTCAACAGTTAGCCACACTTAACATTTGTGAAGCATATATGAGAGTGGACTGAAATGGCATTGCAGCAATGCACATAATTTCGAATCAAACATAAAAATTTCCATTGTCATAAAAAATCAGCCCACAGTCAATTATCCACGCTTTGGGAGTTGTGTGTGCCGAGTTCTATATCACATGCTCCTCGACATCCCTGTTACTTCTTCTTCCTCACCCATTGTGAATTCAAATTCATTGAATTTTCACTGGGTTTCCATTGTCCAATGAAAAAAATGTCCTCTGACCGAGACGTTTTCTGTCCTCTGACCGAGGTACCTTTTCTCGAAGAATATTGATTCTTCCATTAAACGCTTTGCACCAAACGAATCCTCTAGTGTGCTAGTTTATAAATCCGTAAAGAAAATTCAGTTTGATGCCGTTACAAGTGTGCAATATTGATTTAAAAATATTTTTATCCGTTTTTTCGACCAGAGAATTTGAATATTCCCAAAAATTTCATATGGATGCTGAAACCAGAAATTTTGTCAGGAATCGATGAAATTTCACAGCATAGGAGGGATCCATGCTCTTAACATCTATGCAAAAGAAATTTTTCATTTATATCAATTAACTCTCTCAAAATCTCCAAAAACCACGAGAATGTCCTCTGACCGAGACCCTAAAAAATCTCGGTCAGAGGACAACGTTGAAATTGAAGATCTCGGTCAGAGTACAAGGGTCTCGGTCTAAAGACATGATTATGTATGCAATTACATTTAGATCACTTCGTTTTACGCGTTCAAGTATTCGTCCAAAGTTCCCGCAGTCTCATGAACCCAAATGCACAAACCGAAGAGTTTCCTGTTCGACATCAATTTGTCCTCTGACCGAGACCTTAAAAATCTCGGTCAGAGGACAAGGTGGGTCACGGTCAACGGACATTATATGCAATACATTACATTTTGGTCACTTCGCTTTACGCATGCAAGCATTCATCCTAAGTTTCCAGTTTCATCAGCAACCCAAATGGAGAAGCCGAAGAGTTTCCTATTCGACATCTATCTGACCGGGATCAATTTGTCCTCTGACCGAGATGTAGAAAAAATGGCTTTTTAAAAGTGCTAGATTTCTATGGAAAGTTTTTATTTGGTGTGGTCACCGCTACGATTTTCGTGTTCAGCGTAAAAAAATAAGTATATATGCAAATTTTCACGGAAATCTGAGACCCAAAGTTGAAAAGACAGAAATGTTGTGGAATAAATTGGATTTACCCTGATGCTGCTTGATTGACAGTTCCAATGAGTTAATCGATAAACATTTTGACAAGTTTTACCATCAAGTTCCTCACTAAGAAATTGAAATGAATCTGAGTTCATTAAATCAGCAATTCAACCTGTCGACGTCTTATCGAAAGATTTAGAGGCTCCATGTTCATGATATAAATGCTACTGAATTTGCGTTGGTCAAGGGCAGGAATTAGTATTGTCACTTGGAAGTTTGTCAGTCCATTCTAAACCATATTCCAGAAGATAGGCATCTTACGCTAACAAATTATTGAAATGAGTGCAAATTAACACTATTTTCGAAGAACACAGTTTGGCAACATTGCAAGCCATTTTATATACCTTTTCAACTTCAAAATGAGACTTATCAATATCAAAATCTATCTATATCTATTGCTCCACAGATAATCCATATTTTCTCAACAGTTAGCCACACTTAACATTTGTGAAGCATATATGAGAGTGGACTGAAATGGCATTGCAGCAATGCACATAATTTCGAATCAAACATAAAAATTTCCATTGTCATAAAAAATCAGCCCACAGTCAATTATCCACGCTTTGGGAGTTGTGTGTGCCGAGTTCTATATCACATGCTCCTCGACATCCCTGTTACTTCTTCTTCCTCACCCATTGTGAATTCAAATTCATTGAATTTTCACTGGGTTTCCATTGTCCAATGAAAAAAATGTCCTCTGACCGAGACGTTTTCTGTCCTCTGACCGAGGTACCTTTTCTCGAAGAATATTGATTCTTCCATTTTAAACGCTTTGCACCAAACGAATCCTCTAGTGTGCTAGTTTATAAATCCGTAAAGAAAATTCAGTTTGATGCCGTTACAAGAGTGCAATATTGATTTAAAAATATTTTTATATGTTTTTTTCGACCAGAGAATTTGAATATTCCCAAAAATTTCATATGGATGCTGAAACCAGAAATTTTGTCAGGAATCGATGAAATTTCACAGCATAGGAGGGATCCATGCTCTTAACATCTATGCAAAAGAAATTTTTCATTTATATCAATTAACCCTCTCAAAATCTCCAAAAACCACGAGAATGTCCTCTGACCGAGACCCTAAAAAATCTCGGTCAGAGGACAACGTTGAAATTGAAGATCTCGGTCAGAGTACAAGGGTCTCGGTCTAAAGACATGATTATGTATGCAATTACATTTAGATCACTTCGTTTTACGCGTTCAAGTATTCGTCCAAAGTTCCCGCAGTCTCATGAACCCAAATGCACAAACCGAAGAGTTTCCTGTTCGACATCAATTTGTCCTCTGACCGAGACCTTAAAAATCTCGGTCAGAGGACAAGGTGGGTCACGGTCAACGGACATTATATGCAATACATTACATTTTGGTCACTTCGCTTTACGCATGCAAGCATTCATCCTAAGTTTCCAGTTTCATCAGCAACCCAAATGGAGAAGCCGAAGAGTTTCCTATTCGACATCTATCTGACCGGGATCAATTTGTCCTCTGACCGAGATGTAGAAAAAATGGCTTTTTAAAAGTGCTAGATTTCTATGGAAAGTTTTTATTTGGTGTGGTCACCGCTACGATTTTCGTGTTCAGCGTAAAAAAATAAGTATATATGCAAATTTTCACGGAAATCTGAGACCCAAAGTTGAAAAGACAGAAATGTTGTGGAATAAATTGGATTTACCCTGATGCTGCTTGATTGACAGTTCCAATGAGTTAATCGATAAACATTTTGACAAGTTTTACCATCAAGTTCCTCACTAAGAAATTGAAATGAATCTGAGTTCATTAAATCAGCAATTCAACCTGTCGACGTCTTATCGAAAGATTTAGAGGCTCCATGTTCATGATATAAATGCTACTGAATTTGCGTTGGTCAAGGGCAGGAATTAGTATTGTCACTTGGAAGTTTGTCAGTCCATTCTAAACCATATTCCAGAAGATAGGCATCTTACGCTAACAAATTATTGAAATGAGTGCAAATTAACACTATTTTCGAAGAACACAGTTTGGCAACATTGCAAGCCATTTTATATACCTTTTCAACTTCAAAATGAGACTTATCAATATCAAAATCTATCTATATCTATTGCTCCACAGATAATCCATATTTTCTCAACAGTTAGCCACACTTAACATTTGTGAAGCATATATGAGAGTGGACTAAAATGGCATTGCAGCAATGCACATAATTTCGAATCAAACATAAAAATTTCCATTGTCATAAAAAATCAGCCCACAGTCAATTATCCACGCTTTGGGAGTTGTGTGTGCCGAGTTCTATATCACATGCTCCTCGACATCCCTGTTACTTCTTCTTCCTCACCCATTGTGAATTCAAATTCATTGAATTTTCACTGGGTTTCCATTGTCCAATGAAAAAAATGTCCTCTGACCGAGACGTTTTCTGTCCTCTGACCGAGGTACCTTTTCTCGAAGAATATTGATTCTTCCATTAAACGCTTTGCACCAAACGAATCCTCTAGTGTGCTAGTTTATAAATCCGTAAAGAAAATTCAGTTTGATGCCGTTACAAGTGTGCAATATTGATTTAAAAATATTTTTATCCGTTTTTTCGACCAGAGAATTTGAATATTCCCAAAAATTTCATATGGATGCTGAAACCAGAAATTTTGTCAGGAATCGATGAAATTTCACAGCATAGGAGGGATCCATGCTCTTAACATCTATGCAAAAGAAATTTTTCATTTATATCAATTAACTCTCTCAAAATCTCCAAAAACCACGAGAATGTCCTCTGACCGAGACCCTAAAAAATCTCGGTCAGAGGACAACGTTGAAATTGAAGATCTCGGTCAGAGTACAAGGGTCTCGGTCTAAAGACATGATTATGTATGCAATTACATTTAGATCACTTCGTTTTACGCGTTCAAGTATTCGTCCAAAGTTCCCGCAGTCTCATGAACCCAAATGCACAAACCGAAGAGTTTCCTGTTCGACATCAATTTGTCCTCTGACCGAGACCTTAAAAATCTCGGTCAGAGGACAAGGTGGGTCACGGTCAACGGACATTATATGCAATACATTACATTTTGGTCACTTCGCTTTACGCATGCAAGCATTCATCCTAAGTTTCCAGTTTCATCAGCAACCCAAATGGAGAAGCCGAAGAGTTTCCTATTCGACATCTATCTGACCGGGATCAATTTGTCCTCTGACCGAGATGTAGAAAAAATGGCTTTTTAAAAGTGCTAGATTTCTATGGAAAGTTTTTATTTGGTGTGGTCACCGCTACGATTTTCGTGTTCAGCGTAAAAAATAAGTATATATGCAAATTTTCACGGAAATCTGAGACCCAAAGTTGAAAAGACAGAAATGTTGTGGAATAAATTGGATTTACCCTGATGCTGCTTGATTGACAGTTCCTATGAGTTAATCGATAAACATTTTGACAAGTTTTACCATCAAGTTCCTCACTAAGAAATTGAAATGAATCTGAGTTCATTAAATCAGCAATTCAACCTGTCGACGTCTTATCGAAAGATTTAGAGGCTCCATGTTCATGATATAAATGCTACTGAATTTGCGTTGGTCAAGGGCAGGAATTAGTATTGTCACTTGGAAGTTTGTCAGTCCATTCTAAACCATATTCCAGAAGATAGGCATCTTACGCTAACAAATTATTGAAATGAGTGCAAATTAACACTATTTTCGAAGAACACAGTTTGGCAACATTGCAAGCCATTTTATATACCTTTTCAACTTCAAAATGAGACTTATCAATATCAAAATCTATCTATATCTATTGCTCCACAGATAATCCATATTTTCTCAACAGTTAGCCACACTTAACATTTGTGAAGCATATATGAGAGTGGACTGAAATGGCATTGCAGCAATGCACATAATTTCGAATCAAACATAAAAATTTCCATTGTCATAAAAAATCAGCCCACAGTCAATTATCCACGCTTTGGGAGTTGTGTGTGCCGAGTTCTATATCACATGCTCCTAGACATCCCTGTTACTTCTTCTTCCTCACCCATTGTGAATTCAAATTCATTGAATTTTCACTGGGTTTCCATTGTCCAATGAAAAAAATGTCCTCTGACCGAGACGTTTTCTGTCCTCTGACCGAGGTACCTTTTCTCGAAGAATATTGATTCTTCCATTAAACGCTTTGCACCAAACGAATCCTCTAGTGTGCTAGTTTATAAATCCGTAAAGAAAATTCAGTTTGATGCCGTTACAAGTGTGCAATATTGATTTAAAAATATTTTTATCCGTTTTTTCGACCAGAGAATTTGAATATTCCCAAAAATTTCATATGGATGCTGAAACCAGAAATTTTGTCAGGAATCGATGAAATTTCACAGCATAGGAGGGATCCATGCTCTTAACATCTATGCAAAAGAAATTTTTCATTTATATCAATTAACCCTCTCAAAATCTCCAAAAACCACGAGAATGTCCTCTGACCGAGACCCTAAAAAATCTCGGTCAGAGGACAACGTTGAAATTGAAGATCTCGGTCAGAGTACAAGGGTCTCGGTCTAAAGACATGATTATGTATGCAATTACATTTAGATCACTTCGTTTTACGCGTTCAAGTATTCGTCCAAAGTTCCCGCAGTCTCATGAACCCAAATGCACAAACCGAAGAGTTTCCTGTTCGACATCAATTTGTCCTCTGACCGAGACCTTAAAAATCTCGGTCAGAGGACAAGGTGGGTCACGGTCAACGGACATTATATGCAATACATTACATTTTGGTCACTTCGCTTTACGCATGCAAGCATTCATCCTAAGTTTCCAGTTTCATCAGCAACCCAAATGGAGAAGCCGAAGAGTTTCCTATTCGACATCTATCTGACCGGGATCAATTTGTCCTCTGACCGAGATGTAGAAAAAATGGCTTTTTAAAAGTGCTAGATTTCTATGGAAAGTTTTTATTTGGTGTGGTCACCGCTACGATTTTCGTGTTCAGCGTAAAAAAATAAGTATATATGCAAATTTTCACGGAAATCTGAGACCCAAAGTTGAAAAGACAGAAATGTTGTGGAATAAATTGGATTTACCCTGATGCTGCTTGATTGACAGTTCCTATGAGTTAATCGATAAACATTTTGACAAGTTTTACCATCAAGTTCCTCACTAAGAAATTGAAATGAATCTGAGTTCATTAAATCAGCAATTCAACCTGTCGACGTCTTATCGAAAGATTTAGAGGCTCCATGTTCATGATATAAATGCTACTGAATTTGCGTTGGTCAAGGGCAGGAATTAGTATTGTCACTTGGAAGTTTGTCAGTCCATTCTAAACCATATTCCAGAAGATAGGCATCTTACGCTAACAAATTATTGAAATGAGTGCAAATTAACACTATTTTCGAAGAACACAGTTTGGCAACATTGCAAGCCATTTTATATACCTTTTCAACTTCAAAATGAGACTTATCAATATCAAAATCTATCTATATCTATTGCTCCACAGATAATCCATATTTTCTCAACAGTTAGCCACACTTAACATTTGTGAAGCATATATGAGAGTGGACTGAAATGGCATTGCAGCAATGCACATAATTTCGAATCAAACATAAAAATTTCCATTGTCATAAAAAATCAGCCACAGTCAATTATCCACGCTTTGGGAGTTGTGTGTGCCGAGTTCTATATCACATGCTCCTAGACATCCCTGTTACTTCTTCTTCCTTACCCATTGTGAATTCAAATTCATTGAATTTCCACTGGGTTTCCATTGTCCAATGAAAAAAATGTCCTCTGACCGAGACGTTTTCTGTCCTCTGACCGAGGTACCTTTTCTCGAAGAATATTGATTCTTCCATTAAACGCTTTGCACCAAACGAATCCTCTAGTGTGCTAGTTTATAAATCCGTAAAGAAAATTCAGTTTGATGCCGTTACAAGTGTGCAATATTGATTTAAAAATATTTTTATCCGTTTTTTCGACCAGAGAATTTGAATATTCCCAAAAATTTCATATGGATGCTGAAACCAGAAATTTTGTCAGGAATCGATGAAATTTCACAGCATAGGAGGGATCCATGCTCTTAACATCTATGCAAAAGAAATTTTTCATTTATATCAATTAACCCTCTCAAAATCTCCAAAAACCACGAAAATGTCCTCTGACCTAGACCCTAAAAATCTCGGTCAGAGGACAACGTTGAAATTGAAGATCTCGGTCAGAGTACAAGGGTCTCGGTCTAAAGACATGATAATGTATGCAATTACATTTAGATCACTTCGTTTTACGCGTTCAAGTATTCGTCCAAAGTTCCCGCAGTCTCATGAACCCAAATGCACAAACCGAAGAGTTTCCTGTTCGACATCAATTTGTCCTCTGACCGAGACCTTAAAAATCTCGGTCAGAGGACAAGGTGGGTCACGGTCAACGGACATTATATGCAATACATTACATTTTGGTCACTTCGCTTTACGCATGCAAGCATTCATCCTAAGTTTCCAGTTTCATCAGCAACCCAAATGGAGAAGCCGAAGAGTTTCCTATTCGACATCTATCTGACCGGGATCAATTTGTCCTCTGACCGAGATGTAGAAAAAATGGCTTTTTAAAAGTGCTAGATTTCTATGGAAAGTTTTTATTTGGTGTGGTCACCGCTACGATTTTCGTGTTCAGCGTAAAAAAATAAGTATATATGCAAATTTTCACGGAAATCTGAGACCCAAAGTTGAAAAGACAGAAATGTTGTGGAATAAATTGGATTTACCCTGATGCTGCTTGATTGACAGTTCCAATGAGTTAATCGATAAACATTTTGACAAGTTTTACCATCAAGTTCCTCACTAAGAAATTGAAATGAATCTGAGTTCATTAAATCAGCAATTCAACCTGTCGACGTCTTATCGAAAGATTTAGAGGCTCCATGTTCATGATATAAATGCTACTGAATTTGCGTTGGTCAAGGGCAGGAATTAGTATTGTCACTTGGAAGTTTGTCAGTCCATTCTAAACCATATTCCAGAAGATAGGCATCTTACGCTAACAAATTATTGAAATGAGTGCAAATTAACACTATTTTCGAAGAACACAGTTTGGCAACATTGCAAGCCATTTTATATACCTTTTCAACTTCAAAATGAGACTTATCAATATCAAAATCTATCTATATCTATTGCTCCACAGATAATCCATATTTTCTCAACAGTTAGCCACACTTAACATTTGTGAAGCATATATGAGAGTGGACTGAAATGGCATTGCAGCAATGCACATAATTTCGAATCAAACATAAAAATTTCCATTGTCATAAAAAATCAGCCCACAGTCAATTATCCACGCTTTGGGAGTTGTGTGTGCCGAGTTCTATATCACATGCTCCTAGACATCCCTGTTACTTCTTCTTCCTCACCCATTGTGAATTCAAATTCATTGAATTTCCACTGGGTTTCCATTGTCCAATGAAAAAAATGTCCTCTGACCGAGACGTTTTCTGTCCTCTGACCGAGGTACCTTTTCTCGAAGAATATTGATTCTTCCATTAAACGCTTTGCACCAAACGAATCCTCTAGTGTGCTAGTTTATAAATCCGTAAAGAAAATTCAGTTTGATGCCGTTACAAGTGTGCAATATTGATTTAAAAATATTTTATCCGTTTTTTCGACCAGAGAATTTGAATATTCCCAAAAATTTCATATGGATGCTGAAACCAGAAATTTTGTCAGGAATCGATGAAATTTCACAGCATAGGAGGGATCCATGCTCTTAACATCTATGCAAAAGAAATTTTTCATTTATATCAATTAACCCTCTCAAAATCTCCAAAAACCACGAGAATGTCCTCTGACCGAGACCCTAAAAAATCTCGGTCAGAGGACAACGTTGAAATTGAAGATCTCGGTCAGAGTACAAGGGTCTCGGTCTAAAGACATGATTATGTATGCAATTACATTTAGATCACTTCGTTTTACGCGTTCAAGTATTCGTCCAAAGTTCCCGCAGTCTCATGAACCCAAATGCACAAACCGAAGAGTTTCCTGTTCGACATCAATTTGTCCTCTGACCGAGACCTTAAAAATCTCGGTCAGAGGACAAGGTGGGTCACGGTCAACGGACATTATATGCAATACATTACATTTTGGTCACTTCGCTTTACGCATGCAAGCATTCATCCTAAGTTTCCAGTTTCATCAGCAACCCAAATGGAGAAGCCGAAGAGTTTCCTATTCGACATCTATCTGACCGGGATCAATTTGTCCTCTGACCGAGATGTAGAAAAAATGGCTTTTTAAAAGTGCTAGATTTCTATGGAAAGTTTTTATTTGGTGTGGTCACCGCTACGATTTTCGTGTTCAGCGTAAAAAAATAAGTATATATGCAAATTTTCACGGAAATCTGAGACCCAAAGTTGAAAAGACAGAAATGTTGTGGAATAAATTGGATTTACCCTGATGCTGCTTGATTGACAGTTCCAATGAGTTAATCGATAAACATTTTGACAAGTTTTACCATCAAGTTCCTCACTAAGAAATTGAAATGAATCTGAGTTCATTAAATCAGCAATTCAACCTGTCGACGTCTTATCGAAAGATTTAGAGGCTCCATGTTCATGATATAAATGCTACTGAATTTGCGTTGGTCAAGGGCAGGAATTAGTATTGTCACTTGGAAGTTTGTCAGTCCATTCTAAACCATATTCCAGAAGATAGGCATCTTACGCTAACAAATTATTGAAATGAGTGCAAATTAACACTATTTTCGAAGAACACAGTTTGGCAACATTGCAAGCCATTTTATATACCTTTTCAACTTCAAAATGAGACTTATCAATATCAAAATCTATCTATATCTATTGCTCCACAGATAATCCATATTTTCTCAACAGTTAGCCACACTTAACATTTGTGAAGCATATATGAGAGTGGACTGAAATGGCATTGCAGCAATGCACATAATTTCGAATCAAACATAAAAATTTCCATTGTCATAAAAAATCAGCCCACAGTCAATTATCCACGCTTTGGGAGTTGTGTGTGCCGAGTTCTATATCACATGCTCCTAGACATCCCTGTTACTTCTTCTTCCTCACCCATTGTGAATTCAAATTCATTGAATTTTCACTGGGTTTCCATTGTCCAATGAAAAAAATGTCCTCTGACCGAGACGTTTTCTGTCCTCTGACCGAGGTACCTTTTCTCGAAGAATATTGATTCTTCCATTAAACGCTTTGCACCAAACGAATCCTCTAGTGTGCTAGTTTATAAATCCGTAAAGAAAATTCAGTTTGATGCCGTTACAAGTGTGCAATATTGATTTAAAAATATTTTTATCCGTTTTTTCGACCAGAGAATTTGAATATTCCCAAAAATTTCATATGGATGCTGAAACCAGAAATTTTGTCAGGAATCGATGAAATTTCACAGCATAGGAGGGATCCATGCTCTTAACATCTATGCAAAAGAAATTTTTCATTTATATCAATTAACCCTCTCAAAATCTCCAAAAACCACGAGAATGTCCTCTGACCGAGACCCTAAAAAATCTCGGTCAGAGGACAACGTTGAAATTGAAGATCTCGGTCAGAGTACAAGGGTCTCGGTCTAAAGACATGATTATGTATGCAATTACATTTAGATCACTTCGTTTTACGCGTTCAAGTATTCGTCCAAAGTTCCCGCAGTCTCATGAACCCAAATGCACAAACCGAAGAGTTTCCTGTTCGACATCAATTTGTCCTCTGACCGAGACCTTAAAAATCTCGGTCAGAGGACAAGGTGGGTCACGGTCAACGGACATTATATGCAATATATTACATTTTGGTCACTTCGCTTTACGCATGCAAGCATTCATCCTAAGTTTCCAGTTTCATCAGCAACCCAAATGGAGAAGCCGAAGAGTTTCCTATTCGACATCTATCTGACCGGGATCAATTTGTCCTCTGACCGAGATGTAGAAAAAATGGCTTTTTAAAAGTGCTAGATTTCTATGGAAAGTTTTTATTTGGTGTGGTCACCGCTACGATTTTCGTGTTCAGCGTAAAAAAATAAGTATATATGCAAATTTTCACGGAAATCTGAGACCCAAAGTTGAAAAGACAGAAATGTTGTGGAATAAATTGGATTTACCCTGATGCTGCTTGATTGACAGTTCCAATGAGTTAATCGATAAACATTTTGACAAGTTTTACCATCAAGTTCCTCACTAAGAAATTGAAATGAATCTGAGTTCATTAAATCAGCAATTCAACCTGTCGACGTCTTATCGAAAGATTTAGAGGCTCCATGTTCATGATATAAATGCTACTGAATTTGCGTTGGTCAAGGGCAGGAATTAGTATTGTCACTTGGAAGTTTGTCAGTCCATTCTAAACCATATTCTAGAAGATAGGCATCTTACGCTAACAAATTATTGAAATGAGTGCAAATTAACACTATTTCGAAGAACAAAGTTTGGCAACATTGCAAGCCATTTTATATACCTTTTCAACTTCAAAATGAGACTTATCAATATCAAAATCTATCTATATCTATTGCTCCACAGATAATCCATATTTTCTCAACAGTTAGCCACACTTAACATTTGTGAAGCATCACGGTTTACCGGAAGTTGAATCTAAACATAAAAAATACGACCCCAAAACGAAGTTCATTTTTGAACTACACTATACCCATAGATACTCATTTGATATGTCGTTCAAATCCTGAATGAACTTCTTGCGAGAAAATCATAGATATCGGATTGTGTCCAAATCCTCAATTTTTTACTACTAACTTTTTGGACTAATTTCTTCAAACTTAATGCTATTGTAAATCTGACCTTATTAGATATCGGGAGTAATATTCCACTAGAATTGACAACTTGCATGAAGCTTTGTTTGCTATTTTACATAGATATCTGGCCTGCTTCAAGGTTTATTAATAATGATAATAACACAATATTTGATAGTGATATATTCTAATGTTTTAATACCATATGAATCCTTAAAAACTTGTTTAATTTTAGATATCGAAAAGTATATGCTATCTAGATATCATTGTTTGCTACATAGATATTTAGCCTGCTTTATAATAATGACGATAACATAGTCGTAATTTGAGACACAGGTTGCGACATAATTGAATTTCAAATCTAAATTTAGTTCAAATGTACGTACAAAGCAAGTCAACGTTCTTCGCTTACTTCACGATGGCACACATGAAGCGTGCGTTAACACATGAGGAAAATCGGTGTAAAGTTTGCGCTATTTGCTTTGGCAAAGCTAAATACAATCTGACTGCAATTGTTCTTGAGCGAATACAAACGATATTTTCGAAAAGACTATGGTCCATCTGACAATTGATTTCCATGTGGCATATGCAGCAAGTGCAGATCCGATTTGATTGATATAAGTGCCGGCAAGAAGAAGATCGAAATTCTACCTGAACTTTATGATTATATACACATTTCGCACATCACTACCACGACGAGATCTAATCCTGTCCCATTATGTGACTGTGAAATATGCAATGTATCCCAGAAATCAGGCTGTATAACTCATTGGAGTAAGGGTCGCCCAAGAAGCATTGAAAGACCTACCAGTATGCCGATTGTGCTATGCAGCTTCTGTAAATCAGAATACGGAAAAGGTATCAATCATAAGTGTACGCAAAGAAATCTACGTGATAATATGTTGAGAATGATAAACTCAAGTGATGACAATACACAACAGGCTGTCGCATCATCGATTATCAGGAAATCCTCGATTGACAATATCAGCAGTCTCTACTCCGGTGGTTCACATCCATTAAAAGTGAAAGTCCTCTCAAATAATACGAAAGATTCATCTCAATTCAACATTGATGATGTTATGAAATTTCAAAATGCTACCTCGTCATCTAACAACGAAATTCGTCGAAAATTTGTTCCATTTGTCAGAAGTGTTCTCGGAAAAGCATCAGTTGAATCGGATATTGGATCGAAACTTCGTGACAGAGATAATAACTGTCTGGACTTCTTCAGTTGTACAACATGTGAATTCGAGTGTACTGCCAGCGAGGATGGAACCGCAACCGTTTCCAAAGATCTTGTATACTGTACAAATATCACAGATTTTGTTAATTTCGTTTGTGAAAAGCGCAACTATGAAAAGCATCCGTCACCTTTAAAATGGGAATTGATAGTGGCGGTGGCTGTCTTAAGTTTTGCTTGAATATAATGTCCAATTCTGATACCAATAGCGATTCAAAGAAACTGATCAATAGGACAATGCTCGACACAAGTGTGAAGAGGCTTCTCATTGTTGCTACAAGTTACGATGTGAAAGAAACATATTTTAATGTACGGCTAATCCTTAACCTGTTGAAGATCGATGAGATTGACTTTGAATATGTTTGTGCAGTCGACCTGAAAATGGCGAACATTTTATGTGGACTGAAATCACACTCAAGCAGTTTTCCCTGTGTATATTGCAACTGTCCGAAGATGGAATTCTCCGACAAGGAAAAATTCAGATCGCATCCAATGAGGACTATCGGTGAGATAAAGAAATATGCTGATGACTACATGAATGTACGACGTATGTACAACGAGAAGGCATCTGCTAAAGAGTTCAGGAGTTGTGTAAATCATCCGATGATCCACGGTAGTGATAGTGAAATGCTTATACAACTGATTCCCCCACCAGAACTTCATTTACTTCTTCGTGTAGTAAACAAAATATTCAAGGAATTACAAACGGCCGTTCCCAATATTGCTGAGGAATGGCTAAACAAGCTTGGAATAGTTCAGCCCAAACATCACGGTGGGGAATTTACCGGAAATATGTGCCGAAAGTCATTGAAAAGTGCTCATGTTCTAATTGAAATTGGTAATAGATCGAATCAAGTATCGTTAATAAATCTATTTGGATCAACATTAGTCGCATTTGACAACGTTGTCGGCCATTCTTTCGGAAAACAACTTTGTCCTGTCTTTGAAAACTTTTGAAAACTTATATCTCCAAACGGGGATGACTGTGACAACTGCAGCTCATATTGTAATGGTGCATTTAATTCAATTTTGTAAGCTTAAAAATTGCGGACTATCACGCTTTAGTAAGCAGGCATCAGAAGCTGTTCACTCGGATTTTGACACTATGTGGAAATCAGGAGGAAAAGTAAGTCAGAATAATGAAAATTATGGAACGCATCTTCTTCACTGCGTAATTCGATACAACTCTCGCCATTTGTAAACTTCATGCGCATCAAACCTCGTTTATAAGATGTTGTAATACATAGAATTTAATTTAATCACAAAAGACTTTTCGATATCTAAAATTAAACAAGTTTTTAAGGATTCATATGGTATTAAAACATTAGAATATATCACTATCAAATATTGTGCTATTATCATTATTAATAAACCTTGAAGCAGGCCAGATATCTATGTAAAATAGCAAACAAAGCTTCATGCAAGTTGTCAATTCTAGTGGAATATTACTCCCGATATCTAATAAGGTCAGATTTACAATAGCATTAAGTTTGAAGAAATTAGTCCAAAAAGTTAGTAGTAAAAAATTGAGGATTTGGACACAATCCGATATCTATGATTTTCTCGCAAGAAGCTCATTCAGGATTTGAACGACATATCAAATGAGTATCTATGGGTATAGTGTAGTTCAAAAATGAACTTCGTTTTGGGGTCGTATTTTTTATGTTTAGATTCAACTTCCGGTGAACCGTGGCATATATGAGAGTGGACTAAAATGGCATTGCAGCAATGCACATAATTTCGAATCAAACATAAAAATTTCCATTGTCATAAAAAATCAGCCCACAGTCAATTATCCACGCTTTGGGAGTTGTGTGTGCCGAGTTCTATATCACATGCTCCTAGACATCCCTGTTACTTCTTCTTCCTCACCCATTGTGAATTCAAATTCATTGAATTTCCACTGGGTTTCCATTGTCCAATGAAAAAAATGTCCTCTGACCGAGACGTTTTCTGTCCTCTGACCGAGGTACCTTTTCTCGAAGAATATTGATTCTTCCATTAAACGCTTTGCACCAAACGAATCCTCTAGTGTGCTAGTTTATAAATCCGTAAAGAAAATTCAGTTTGATGCCGTTACAAGTGTGCAATATTGATTTAAAAATATTTTTATCCGTTTTTTCGACCAGAGAATTTGAATATTCCCAAAAATTTCATATGGATGCTGAAACCAGAAATTTTGTCAGGAATCGATGAAATTTCACAGCATAGGAGGGATCCATGCTCTTAACATCTATGCAAAAGAAATTTTTCATTTATATCAATTAACCCTCTCAAAATCTCCAAAAACCACGAGAATGTCCTCTGACCGAGACCCTAAAAAATCTCGGTCAGAGGACAACGTTGAAATTGAAGATCTCGGTCAGAGTACAAGGGTCTCGGTCTAAAGACATGATTATGTATGCAATTACATTTAGATCACTTCGTTTTACGCGTTCAAGTATTCGTCCAAAGTTCCCGCAGTCTCATGAACCCAAATGCACAAACCGAAGAGTTTCCTGTTCGACATCAATTTGTCCTCTGACCGAGACCTTAAAAATCTCGGTCAGAGGACAAGGTGGGTCACGGTCAACGGACATTATATGCAATACATTACATTTTGGTCACTTCGCTTTACGCATGCAAGCATTCATCCTAAGTTTCCAGTTTCATCAGCAACCCAAATGGAGAAGCCGAAGAGTTTCCTATTCGACATCTATCTGACCGGGATCAATTTGTCCTCTGACCGAGATGTAGAAAAAATGGCTTTTTAAAAGTGCTAGATTTCTATGGAAAGTTTTTATTTGGTGTGGTCACCGCTACGATTTTCGTGTTCAGCGTAAAAAAATAAGTATATATGCAAATTTTCACGGAAATCTGAGACCCAAAGTTGAAAAGACAGAAATGTTGTGGAATAAATTGGATTTACCCTGATGCTGCTTGATTGACAGTTCCAATGAGTTAATCGATAAACATTTTGACAAGTTTTACCATCAAGTTCCTCACTAAGAAATTGAAATGAATCTGAGTTCATTAAATCAGCAATTCAACCTGTCGACGTCTTATCGAAAGATTTAGAGGCTCCATGTTCATGATATAAATGCTACTGAATTTGCGTTGGTCAAGGGCAGGAATTAGTATTGTCACTTGGAAGTTTGTCAGTCCATTCTAAACCATATTCTAGAAGATAGGCATCTTACGCTAACAAATTATTGAAATGAGTGCAAATTAACACTATTTTCGAAGAACACAGTTTGGCAACATTGCAAGCCATTTTATATACCTTTTCAACTTCAAAATGAGACTTATCAATATCAAAATCTATCTATATCTATTGCTCCACAGATAATCCATATTTTCTCAACAGTTAGCCACACTTAACATTTGTGAAGCATATATGAGAGTGGACTAAAATGGCATTGCAGCAATGCACATAATTTCGAATCAAACATAAAAATTTCCATTGTCATAAAAAATCAGCCCACAGTTAATTATCCACGCTTTGGGAGTTGTGTGTGCCGAGTTCTATATCACATGCTCCTAGACATCCCTGTTACTTCTTCTTCCTCACCCATTGTGAATTCAAATTCATTGAATTTCCACTGGGTTTCCATTGTCCAATGAAAAAAATGTCCTCTGACCGAGACGTTTTCTGTCCTCTGACCGAGGTACCTTTTCTCGAAGAATATTGATTCTTCCATTAAACGCTTTGCACCAAACGAATCCTCTAGTGTGCTAGTTTATAAATCCGTAAAGAAAATTCAGTTTGATGCCGTTACAAGTGTGCAATATTGATTTAAAAATATTTTTATCCGTTTTTTCGACCAGAGAATTTGAATATTCCCAAAAATTTCATATGGATGCTGAAACCAGAAATTTTGTCAGGAATCGATGAAATTTCACAGCATAGGAGGGATCCATGCTCTTAACATCTATGCAAAAGAAATTTTTCATTTATATCAATTAACCCTCTCAAAATCTCCAAAAACCACGAGAATGTCCTCTGACCGAGACCCTAAAAAATCTCGGTCAGAGGACAACGTTGAAATTGAAGATCTCGGTCAGAGTACAAGGGTCTCGGTCTAAAGACATGATTATGTATGCAATTACATTTAGATCACTTCGTTTTACGCGTTCAAGTATTCGTCCAAAGTTCCCGCAGTCTCATGAACCCAAATGCACAAACCGAAGAGTTTCCTGTTCGACATCAATTTGTCCTCTGACCGAGACCTTAAAAATCTCGGTCAGAGGACAAGGTGGGTCACGGTCAACGGACATTATATGCAATACATTACATTTTGGTCACTTCGCTTTACGCATGCAAGCATTCATCCTAAGTTTCCAGTTTCATCAGCAACCCAAATGGAGAAGCCGAAGAGTTTCCTATTCGACATCTATCTGACCGGGATCAATTTGTCCTCTGACCGAGATGTAAAAAAAATGGCTTATTAAAAGTGCTAGATTTCTATGGAAAGTTTTTATTTGGTGTGGTCACCGCTACGATTTTCGTGTTCAGCGTAAAAAAATAAGTATATATGCAAATTTTCACGGAAATCTGAGACCCAAAGTTGAAAAGACAGAAATGTTGTGGAATAAATTGGATTTACCCTGATGCTGCTTGATTGACAGTTCCAATGAGTTAATCGATAAACATTTTGACAAGTTTTACCATCAAGTTCCTCACTAAGAAATTGAAATGAATCTGAGTTCATTAAATCAGCAATTCAACCTGTCGACGTCTTATCGAAAGATTTAGAGGCTCCATGTTCATGATATAAATGCTACTGAATTTGCGTTGGTCAAGGGCAGGAATTAGTATTGTCACTTGGAAGTTTGTCAGTCCATTCTAAACCATATTCTAGAAGATAGGCATCTTACGCTAACAAATTATTGAAATGAGTGCAAATTAACACTATTTTCGAAGAACACAGTTTGGCAACATTGCAAGCCATTTTATATACCTTTTCAACTTCAAAATGAGACTTATCAATATCAAAATCTATCTATATCTATTGCTCCACAGATAATCCATATTTTCTCAACAGTTAGCCACACTTAACATTTGTGAAGCGTATATGAGAGTGGACTAAAATGGCATTGCAGCAATGCACATAATTTCGAATCAAACATAAAAATTTCCATTGTCATAAAAAATCAGCCCACAGTCAATTATCCACGCTTTGGGAGTTGTGTGTGCCGAGTTCTATATCACATGCTCCTAGACATCCTCTTACTTCTTCTTCCTCACCCATTGTGAATTCAAATTCATTGAATTTCCACTGGGTTTCCATTGTCCAATGAAAAAAATGTCCTCTGACCGAGACGTTTTCTGTCCTCTGACCGAGGTACCTTTTCTCGAAGAATATTGATTCTTCCATTAAACGCTTTGCACCAAACGAATCCTCTAGTGTGCTAGTTTATAAATCCGTAAAGAAAATTCAGTTTGATGCCGTTACAAGTGTGCAATATTGATTTAAAAATATTTTTATCCGTTTTTTCGACCAGAGAATTTGAATATTCCCAAAAATTTCATATGGATGCTGAAACCAGAAATTTTGTCAGGAATCGATGAAATTTCACAGCATAGGAGGGATCCATGCTCTTAACATCTATGCAAAAGAAATTTTTCATTTATATCAATTAACCCTCTCAAAATCTCCAAAAACCACGAGAATGTCCTCTGACCGAGACCCTAAAAAATCTCGGTCAGAGGACAACGTTGAAATTGAAGATCTCGGTCAGAGTACAAGGGTCTCGGTCTAAAGACATGATTATGTATGCAATTACATTTAGATCACTTCGTTTTACGCGTTCAAGTATTCGTCCAAAGTTCCCGCAGTCTCATGAACCCAAATGCACAAACCGAAGAGTTTCCTGTTCGACATCAATTTGTCCTCTGACCGAGACCTTAAAAATCTCGGTCAGAGGACAAGGTGGGTCACGGTCAACGGACATTATATGCAATACATTACATTTTGGTCACTTCGCTTTACGCATGCAAGCATTCATCCTAAGTTTCCAGTTTCATCAGCAACCCAAATGGAGAAGCCGAAGAGTTTCCTATTCGACATCTATCTGACCGGGATCAATTTGTCCTCTGACCGAGATGTAAAAAAAATGGCTTATTAAAAGTGCTAGATTTCTATGGAAAGTTTTTATTTGGTGTGGTCACCGCTACGATTTTCGTGTTCAGCGTAAAAAAATAAGTATATATGCAAATTTTCACGGAAATCTGAGACCCAAAGTTGAAAAGACAGAAATGTTGTGGAATAAATTGGATTTACCCTGATGCTGCTTGATTGACAGTTCCAATGAGTTAATCGATAAACATTTTGACAAGTTTTACCATCAAGTTCCTCACTAAGAAATTGAAATGAATCTGAGTTCATTAAATCAGCAATTCAACCTGTCGACGTCTTATCGAAAGATTTAGAGGCTCCATGTTCATGATATAAATGCTACTGAATTTGCGTTGGTCAAGGGCAGGAATTAGTATTGTCACTTGGAAGTTTGTCAGTCCATTCTAAACCATATTCTAGAAGATAGGCATCTTACGCTAACAAATTATTGAAATGAGTGCAAATTAACACTATTTTCGAAGAACACAGTTTGGCAACATTGCAAGCCATTTTATATACCTTTTCAACTTCAAAATGAGACTTATCAATATCAAAATCTATCTATATCTATTGCTCCACAGATAATCCATATTTTCTCAACAGTTAGCCACACTTAACATTTGTGAAGCGTATATGAGAGTGGACTAAAATGGCATTGCAGCAATGCACATAATTTCGAATCAAACATAAAAATTTCCATTGTCATAAAAAATCAGCCCACAGTCAATTATCCACGCTTTGGGAGTTGTGTGTGCCGAGTTCTATATCACATGCTCCTAGACATCCCTGTTACTTCTTCTTCCTCACCCATTGTGAATTCAAATTCATTGAATTTCCACTGGGTTTCCATTGTCCAATGAAAAAAATGTCCTCTGACCGAGACGTTTTCTGTCCTCTGACCGAGGTACCTTTTCTCGAAGAATATTGATTCTTCCATTAAACGCTTTGCACCAAACGAATCCTCTAGTGTGCTAGTTTATAAATCCGTAAAGAAAATTCAGTTTGATGCCGTTACAAGTGTGCAATATTGATTTAAAAATATTTTTATCCGTTTTTTCGACCAGAGAATTTGAATATTCCCAAAAATTTCATATGGATGCTGAAACCAGAAATTTTGTCAGGAATCGATGAAATTTCACAGCATAGGAGGGATCCATGCTCTTAACATCTATGCAAAAGAAATTTTTCATTTATATCAATTAACCCTCTCAAAATCTCCAAAAACCACGAGAATGTCCTCTGACCGAGACCCTAAAAAATCTCGGTCAGAGGACAACGTTGAAATTGAAGATCTCGGTCAGAGTACAAGGGTCTCGGTCTAAAGACATGATTATGTATGCAATTACATTTAGATCACTTCGTTTTACGCGTTCAAGTATTCGTCCAAAGTTCCCGCAGTCTCATGAACCCAAATGCACAAACCGAAGAGTTTCCTGTTCGACATCAATTTGTCCTCTGACCGAGACCTTAAAAATCTCGGTCAGAGGACAAGGTGGGTCACGGTCAACGGACATTATATGCAATACATTACATTTTGGTCACTTCGCTTTACGCATGCAAGCATTCATCCTAAGTTTCCAGTTTCATCAGCAACCCAAATGGAGAAGCCGAAGAGTTTCCTATTCGACATCTATCTGACCGGGATCAATTTGTCCTCTGACCGAGATGTAGAAAAAATGGCTTATTAAAAGTGCTAGATTTCTATGGAAAGTTTTTATTTGGTGTGGTCACCGCTACGATTTTCGTGTTCAGCGTAAAAAAATAAGTATATATGCAAATTTTCACGGAAATCTGAGACCCAAAGTTGAAAAGACAGAAATGTTGTGGAATAAATTGGATTTACCCTGATGCTGCTTGATTGACAGTTCCAATGAGTTAATCGATAAACATTTTGACAAGTTTTACCATCAAGTTCCTCACTAAGAAATTGAAATGAATCTGAGTTCATTAAATCAGCAATTCAACCTGTCGACGTCTTATCGAAAGATTTAGAGGCTCCATGTTCATGATATAAATGCTACTGAATTTGCGTTGGTCAAGGGCAGGAATTAGTATTGTCACTTGGAAGTTTGTCAGTCCATTCTAAACCATATTCTAGAAGATAGGCATCTTACGCTAACAAATTATTGAAATGAGTGCAAATTAACACTATTTTCGAAGAACACAGTTTGGCAACATTGCAAGCCATTTTATATACCTTTTCAACTTCAAAATGAGACTTATCAATATCAAAATCTATCTATATCTATTGCTCCACAGATAATCCATATTTTCTCAACAGTTAGCCACACTTAACATTTGTGAAGCATATATGAGAGTGGACTAAAATGGCATTGCAGCAATGCACATAATTTCGAATCAAACATAAAAATTTCCATTGTCATAAAAAATCAGCCCACAGTCAATTATCCACGCTTTGGGAGTTGTGTGTGCCGAGTTCTATATCACATGCTCCTAGACATCCCTGTTACTTCTTCTTCCTCACCCATTGTGAATTCAAATTCATTGAATTTCCACTGGGTTTCCATTGTCCAATGAAAAAAATGTCCTCTGACCGAGACGTTTTCTGTCCTCTGACCGAGGTACCTTTTCTCGAAGAATATTGATTCTTCCATTAAACGCTTTGCACCAAACGAATCCTCTAGTGTGCTAGTTTATAAATCCGTAAAGAAAATTCAGTTTGATGCCGTTACAAGTGTGCAATATTGATTTAAAAATATTTTTATCCGTTTTGTTTGACCAGAGAATTTGAATATTCCCAAAAATTTCATATGGATGCTGAAACCAGAAATTTTGTCAGGAATCGATGAAATTTCACAGCATAGGAGGGATCCATGCTCTTAACATCTATGCAAAAGAAATTTTTCATTTATATCAATTAACCCTCTCAAAATCTCCAAAAACCACGAGAATGTCCTCTGACCGAGACCCTAAAAAATCTCGGTCAGAGGACAACGTTGAAATTGAAGATCTCGGTCAGAGTACAAGGGTCTCGGTCTAAAGACATGATTATGTATGCAATTACATTTAGATCACTTCGTTTTACGCGTTCAAGTATTCGTCCAAAGTTCCCGCAGTCTCATGAACCCAAATGCACAAACCGAAGAGTTTCCTGTTCGACATCAATTTGTCCTCTGACTGAGACCTTAAAAATCTCGGTCAGAGGACAAGGTGGGTCACGGTCAACGGACATTATATGCAATACATTACATTTTGGTCACTTCGCTTTACGCATGCAAGCATTCATCCTAAGTTTCCAGTTTCATCAGCAACCCAAATGGAGAAGCCGAAGAGTTTCCTATTCGACATCTATCTGACCGGGATCAATTTGTCCTCTGACCGAGATGTAGAAAAAATGGCTTATTAAAAGTGCTAGATTTCTATGGAAAGTTTTTATTTGGTGTGGTCACCGCTACGATTTTCGTGTTCAGCGTAAAAAAATAAGTATATATGCAAATTTTCACGGAAATCTGAGACCCAAAGTTGAAAAGACAGAAATGTTGTGGAATAAATTGGATTTACCCTGATGCTGCTTGATTGACAGTTCCAATGAGTTAATCGATAAACATTTTGACAAGTTTTACCATCAAGTTCCTCACTAAGAAATTGAAATGAATCTGAGTTCATTAAATCAGCAATTCAACCTGTCGACGTCTTATCGAAAGATTTAGAGGCTCCATGTTCATGATATAAATGCTACTGAATTTGCGTTGGTCAAGGGCAGGAATTAGTATTGTCACTTGGAAGTTTGTCAGTCCATTCTAAACCATATTCTAGAAGATAGGCATCTTACGCTAACAAATTATTGAAATGAGTGCAAATTAACACTATTTTCGAAGAACACAGTTTGGCAACATTGCAAGCCATTTTATATACCTTTTCAACTTCAAAATGAGACTTATCAATATCAAAATCTATCTATATCTATTGCTCCACAGATAATCCATATTTTCTCAACAGTTAGCCACACTTAACATTTGTGAAGCGTATATGAGAGTGGACTAAAATGGCATTGCAGCAATGCACATAATTTCGAATCAAACATAAAAATTTCCATTGTCATAAAAAATCAGCCCACAGTCAATTATCCACGCTTTGGGAGTTGTGTGTGCCGAGTTCTATATCACATGCTCCTAGACATCCCTGTTACTTCTTCTTCCTCACCCATTGTGAATTCAAATTCATTGAATTTCCACTGGGTTTCCATTGTCCAATGAAAAAAATGTCCTCTGACCGAGACGTTTTCTGTCCTCTGACCGAGGTACCTTTTCTCGAAGAATATTGATTCTTCCATTAAACGCTTTGCACCAAACGAATCCTCTAGTGTGCTAGTTTATAAATCCGTAAAGAAAATTCAGTTTGATGCCGTTACAAGTGTGCAATATTGATTTAAAAATATTTTTATCCGTTTTTTCGACCAGAGAATTTGAATATTCCCAAAAATTTCATATGGATGCTGAAACCAGAAATTTTGTCAGGAATCGATGAAATTTCACAGCATAGGAGGGATCCATGCTCTTAACATCTATGCAAAAGAAATTTTTCATTTATATCAATTAACCCTCTCAAAATCTCCAAAAACCACGAGAATGTCCTCTGACCGAGACCCTAAAAAATCTCGGTCAGAGGACAACGTTGAAATTGAAGATCTCGGTCAGAGTACAAGGGTCTCGGTCTAAAGACATGATTATGTATGCAATTACATTTAGATCACTTCGTTTTACGCGTTCAAGTATTCGTCCAAAGTTCCCGCAGTCTCATGAACCCAAATGCACAAACCGAAGAGTTTCCTGTTCGACATCAATTTGTCCTCTGACCGAGACCTTAAAAATCTCGGTCAGAGGACAAGGTGGGTCACGGTCAACGGACATTATATGCAATACATTACATTTTGGTCACTTCGCTTTACGCATGCAAGCATTCATCCTAAGTTTCCAGTTTCATCAGCAACCCAAATGGAGAAGCCGAAGAGTTTCCTATTCGACATCTATCTGACCGGGATCAATTTGTCCTCTGACCGAGATGTAGAAAAAATGGCTTATTAAAAGTGCTAGATTTCTATGGAAAGTTTTTATTTGGTGTGGTCACCGCTACGATTTTCGTGTTCAGCGTAAAAAAATAAGTATATATGCAAATTTTCACGGAAATCTGAGACCCAAAGTTGAAAAGACAGAAATGTTGTGGAATAAATTGGATTTACCCTGATGCTGCTTGATTGACAGTTCCAATGAGTTAATCGATAAACATTTTGACAAGTTTTACCATCAAGTTCCTCACTAAGAAATTGAAATGAATCTGAGTTCATTAAATCAGCAATTCAACCTGTCGACGTCTTATCGAAAGATTTAGAGGCTCCATGTTCATGATATAAATGCTACTGAATTTGCGTTGGTCAAGGGCAGGAATTAGTATTGTCACTTGGAAGTTTGTCAGTCCATTCTAAACCATATTCTAGAAGATAGGCATCTTACGCTAACAAATTATTGAAATGAGTGCAAATTAACACTATTTTCGAAGAACACAGTTTGGCAACATTGCAAGCCATTTTATATACCTTTTCAACTTCAAAATGAGACTTATCAATATCAAAATCTATCTATATCTATTGCTCCACAGATAATCCATATTTTCTCAACAGTTAGCCACACTTAACATTTGTGAAGCATATATGAGAGTGGACTAAAATGGCATTGCAGCAATGCACATAATTTCGAATCAAACATAAAAATTTCCATTGTCATAAAAAATCAGCCCACAGTCAATTATCCACGCTTTGGGAGTTGTGTGTGCCGAGTTCTATATCACATGCTCCTAGACATCCCTGTTACTTCTTCTTCCTCACCCATTGTGAATTCAAATTCATTGAATTTTCACTGGGTTTCCATTGTCCAATGAAAAAAATGTCCTCAGACCGAGACGTTTTCTGTCCTCTGACCGAGGTACCTTTTCTCGAAGAATATTGATTCTTCCATTAAACGCTTTGCACCAAACGAATCCTCTAGTGTGCTAGTTTATAAATCCGTAAAGAAAATTCAGTTTGATGCCGTTACAAGTGTGCAATATTGATTTAAAAATATTTTTATCCGTTTTTTCGACCAGAGAATTTGAATATTCCCAAAAATTTCATATGGATGCTGAAACCAGAAATTTTGTCAGGAATCGATGAAATTTCACAGCATAGGAGGGATCCATGCTCTTAACATCTATGCAAAAGAAATTTTTCATTTATATCAATTAACCCTCTCAAAATCTCCAAAAACCACGAGAATGTCCTCTGACCGAGACCCTAAAAAATCTCGGTCAGAGGACAACGTTGAAATTGAAGATCTCGGTCAGAGTACAAGGGTCTCGGTCTAAAGACATGATTATGTATGCAATTACATTTAGATCACTTCGTTTTACGCGTTCAAGTATTCGTCCAAAGTTCCCGCAGTCTCATGAACCCAAATGCACAAACCGAAGAGTTTCCTGTTCGACATCAATTTGTCCTCTGACCGAGACCTTAAAAATCTCGGTCAGAGGACAAGGTGGGTCACGGTCAACGGACATTATATGCAATACATTACATTTTGGTCACTTCGCTTTACGCATGCAAGCATTCATCCTAAGTTTCCAGTTTCATCAGCAACCCAAATGGAGAAGCCGAAGAGTTTCCTATTCGACATCTATCTGACCGGGATCAATTTGTCCTCTGACCGAGATGTAGAAAAAATGGCTTATTAAAAGTGCTAGATTTCTATGGAAAGTTTTTATTTGGTGTGGTCACCGCTACGATTTTCGTGTTCAGCGTAAAAAAATAAGTATATATGCAAATTTTCACGGAAATCTGAGACCCAAAGTTGAAAAGACAGAAATGTTGTGGAATAAATTGGATTTACCCTGATGCTGCTTGATTGACAGTTCCAATGAGTTAATCGATAAACATTTTGACAAGTTTTACCATCAAGTTCCTCACTAAGAAAATGAAATGAATCTGAGTTCATTAAATCAGCAATTCAACCTGTCGACGTCTTATCGAAAGATTTAGAGGCTCCATGTTCATGATATAAATGCTACTGAATTTGCGTTGGTCAAGGGCAGGAATTAGTATTGTCACTTGGAAGTTTGTCAGTCCATTCTAAACCATATTCCAGAAGATAGGCATCTTACGCTAACAAATTATTGAAATGAGTGCAAATTAACACTATTTTCGAAGAACACAGTTTGGCAACATTGCAAGCCATTTTATATACCTTTTCAACTTCAAAATGAGACTTATCAATATCAAAATCTATCTATATCTATTGCTCCACAGAGAATCCATATTTTCTCAACAGTTAGCCACACTTAACATTTGTGAAGCATATATGAGAGTGGACTAAAATGGCATTGCAGCAATGCACATAATTTCGAATCAAACATAAAAATTTCCATTGTCATAAAAAATCAGCCCACAGTCAATTATCCACGCTTTGGGAGTTGTGTGTGCCGAGTTCTATATCACATGCTCCTAGACATCCCTGTTACTTCTTCTTCCTCACCCATTGTGAATTCAAATTCATGAATTTCACCTAATGAAGGCTTCGGCCGAAACTTTGTGACATTAATATTTTAATATAATTGTTCGAGTTCTACGCATATCTTCGGATTTTCTTCTTTTCAGCATCGATCTTTCCATCGCTCGCTGTGTAGTGCTTAATTTCATTCTTTGCCTCTTTGTTGTCCTCCATGTCTCGCTTCCGTATATCAACATCAGTAGAATGCACTGGTCGAATGCCTTCCTTTATAGGCATATTGGGAGGTCGCTCTTGAATACTACATCGCCTCTGCTGAAAGCTTGCCATGCTTGAGCGCATCTTCGGGAAATTTCTGTTCCCACTCCTTCTGTCATGCTCATCACTTGCCCCAAGTACACGCATCGATCCACCCCCTCTATTTCTACGCTATTTATTATAATTCGGTACGATGTTATGAATTTGTTTCTTATTACCTTCGTTTTCTCGGAATCGAGTTTCAATCCACTTAAGCTGCTTGAATCTGAGAGTTCTTCAACTTTTTTTTTGGAGATCTTCCATTTTTTGGCGAATATTACGATTTCGTCTGCAAACTTGAGGTGGCTCAGGTATCTGCCGTTAATTGCTGCACTCTTTTGGTTCCAATCTAACTTCTTGAATATCTTCTCCAGAAGGGCCGTGAATAACTTCAGTGACATTGGGTCACCCTGCCTTACTCCTCTTTTAATGTTAAAAGGTTTACGCTCGTATTCCATTCTTATCACTGACTTTGCTTCATTGCACATTTTTTAATATATCTATGTACTGGATATCAACTCCTTGTTTCTCCAGGGCTTTGAATACACAAAAACTGTTTGACAGAATCAAATGCTTTTTCAAAGTCAATGAAGCCAATACAGAGTGATTGGTGGTACTTGGTCGCCTTCTCGATCAGCTGGCTAACAGTATGAATGTAGTCAGGCATTGAAAATGCTTTGCGAAAGCCTGCTTGTTCAATTCCTTGATTTTCATCAAGTATTTTCCTACATGAACAGCTTGTATAGATGAGAAAGCAATGTGATAGGCCTGTAATTCCTCAAATTTCTTCTATCACCTTTCTTGTGAAGCAGTACTATCATTCCGGCCCAATTTTCCAATCTTCTGGGATTTCGTGGTTTTGGAGTATTCTGGTGAAGATTATTGTTAGTCTTTCTGCTACCACGTCATCAGCTGCTATGAGTAAGTCTATCACTCGTCCGTCGTTGCCACTAGCCTTTCTTTCTTTCATATTGCTCAGAGCAAACCTCACTTAGTATGGGTAGTACATGATTTCGGCCTGTCTCTTCAACTTCTTCGTTGTCGACGATTTCCTAAGAGTCATATAACGATTCATAGAAAGAACGACACTCATCTAGAATCATACTTCTCTCCGTTATTGTGTTTCCTTCTGTATCAATGATTGTCGTTATCGAATTTTTTCCTAGACTCATTGCCTTTCGCGCTTTTCGGTAATCTTTATTCTGTTAAATGTATTTCCGAACTAATTCGTTGTTAAATCTGCGTAGATCATTTCTGATCTGTCTTCCAACCAATTTGCACAACTCAGTATATTCGACTTTAGTTCTTGCCGATTGAGCTTGAAACTCTTTCTTTTTTCCATGAGAGCTTCTATTTTTTCCGACAATTTGTTATTTCTTCCATTTTTACTCGTTTGATTGGCTACTAATGATGCAGTTTTAAATACGACGTCTTTAAATACGTTGTAATCGGTTTCCACTTTATCTGCTTCGTTTTCTAGATCTGCTAATTCACTGAATCTGTTTGATAGTGCTATTTTGAACTCTTTTCGCTTTTGTTTGATAACACTTGTTTCAATTTTCTTTTGTCCTTTTGTGGTGACAAGCTTGACTCGTTCCCACTTTTCATTCAAATTTATGGTTACACGGACAAAACGATGATCTGAAATCTTAATGCAGTTCAAAACTTCTAAGTTCTTGACTATCTCTGGCCCAAAGTGTTTAAAATGTGCTCTGGCCTGTTAGTGCTGATGAGGTCGATTTCATTTTTTGTTTCCTTATTGGGGCTTATCCACGTCCATCTACGGCTTTTCTTCTTTTCAATCATGGTGTTGACAATGAACAGCTTATTTGCATCTAAATTCCAATATTCTTTGACCTCTGCTGTTTTCCCGTTTGTTCCGAATGTGCTGATACCTTTGAAATCTGCCACATGTTCGCTTTTTGCTCCTATCTTTGCATTGGAGTGTCCCATCACTATGGTATAATGCATTGACTTCATCCGTAGCACCTGTACTAAAGTATCATAAACTTCCTCACCATCATCGTCATATTCTGATGTAGGCATGTAGACTTGCATGATATTCATTGTATTCATTTTGTTGACTCTGATCATGAGGCATGAAACCCTGTCACTGTATGTGTCTTTCCAAAACTTCCTATTCGTTTAGCCATTGACCCGTTAATGTGGGAATCTGTGCCATTTCTGCCACGTTGGTTGACTTGTGATGCATAGAGCATGCTGCCTGATTTCAAGAACGTAGCCGTTTCGTTTCTTCTAGTTTCAGCCAAACCAATAATATTCTATTTTGCGCTCTGGAGTTAGGATTCGAGTTCTTCAATGTGACTATCTGTGCAGAGCGCACGAATATTATATGTATACCTGTATAAAACCGGTGATTCTTAGCACCCTCTTTCCTCCCTAATGGAGGAACGCCGGGAACTGAAGGCCTTGGTATGTTGTCCTTTTTCATGTGGGATTTGACTGTACTCAACACGCTTGCTCATGACGTGTTGGTGGGGTTTTTGATCGGAGTGTGGTTTCTCCTAGCCTTTGCCTGATGAGGCATACCGTACAAGGCAGCAGGGGGATTTGGAGTCCGAGTTGCCTTCTCTTTGCCTATGTGGTGGCTACGTAGACTAGGAGCCATAGGCAGCCTTCACATTGTCGGAGAACCATGTCTATCAGAAGGACATAACCGTCACCATCGGGCCCTTGCTGGGGTAAGGTGCTATCTCTCAACAACATGACGGATGCAGTTTAACGTCAGTACCCAGGACCTGGTACAGTACATGTATCACTAATTGCAAAGAAGGGATTGATCACGGTTGGCCAGATTAAATTGATTTCACAACATTTGCAGAAGGAATATTTAGCAGACTGAAAAAAAAAATTAAAAACAAGCAAAAAATGTTTGTAATGATGATGCAACGACTTGGGATGGTGTTTCAGAACTGGAGGAATTCCATGATACCTCATTTGAAGAATTTGACATTATTCAAATGATTCATATTTGACATATGAAGAATTTAACATTACAAATGATCAAATTGAACAGTGTTTTGAGAACAACAATGACGAAGGAATTCCAAATGAAGTTATTGAACAACTAAATGCAACTGAGAATAATATGAAGGCACCCAGATCAGTCCAACAACAAAAGTTACACTCCGGTCGATTTATAAAATTTCTGAAAGACAAAAATTCTTACAAGTCATTAGGAGCAGAGAAGCATGGTCGCCCAAGTAATACGCGGATTCAGACATTAAACTCTGCATTGTCAATGGATTTACTCATCAATGCTTCTTCAAACTCATCAACATAGAATCAATCGCCATGCTCATCAACAATCAAAATCCAATTCAACACGGTATCTGTTACAAACAATTCACGGACATTTGATGGCTCATCTCATGTATTGAAGCTAATGGTGACACCAATATTTTGGCCATCACATCTACGTAAATGCTTTCGCATTTCGTACAGTGAGCATCTTATGCACTTAAATTAATTGTTTATGCATATGCATAACTTCTGCTTCTTCCTATATAGAGGTCCAAAAATTGTTGTATTGTCAATTTTAAATACATGTATTATATGTATTATCAATAGTTTTCATTGCGCCGTGCACTTTCGACATTGCACTGTGAACTCTTGGCATTGTAATATGGGTACTCTTGGTAGTATCCAGATATATATATCCAAGATATAATTGGGCACTCTTGGGTGGTGGCATCTCAGTATGGATAAAGTCAATTTTTCATGTTTTTGATGTGCTAAAACTTTCCCAATCTCTTCATATTGAAGGTCTGCTCATGCATATTTCCCGAAAATCGTTTAACTGTATATTTGTTACATTATACTTTCCGCGTGGAAGTTCAATGAGTATGACTGATCAAACGAAATCATGGGAGGAAATATCTGATATAATCGATGACTACCTTGACAAATATCCCTCCGCTACTATCATTGTGTGTGGTGACTTCAACCGAGTTAATTCAACGACTATTGAAACAACTTTCGATTTAGAAGATTCGGTGTTATTACCTACTCGAGGAGACGCATATTTGGACAAAATATTGCTACCTGAGGACGTTATTTCTTCATACCAACCATCAAAAGTTTTTCCACCTTTCGGAGAGAGTGATCATGTCGTGGTTCTCAAAATTCCCTTTCGACGGTTCTCTTCCACAACAGCTTACTATCCCGTAATGGACTTACGTGATTCAAACTTGCGAAATGTTAAGTATTTTTTGGATAATATTTCCTGGAACTTTATTGATGAATTGGAAATTGATAGTGCTTGTGAACATTTCTACAAAATCCTCAACGAAAGTTTAAATTTCATACCAGTTGATATGATAAAGAGTGGAAATGGTGATAAACCGTGGATGAGTGTTACTATCAAAGTTTTGATAAATAAACGCCATCGTGCTTATCGCGATAAAAATTGGACATTATATCAACATTACAAAGAAAAGGTAAAACATGAGATTTTTAAAGCCAAGAAAATGTGGGGACAGCGTATGACACAGCAGAATCGTTCGATATGGAACATTCATAAATCTGTTATTGGTGACACAAAGAAGACTGATTGGTTATCAAATCTCAACCCTAATAAGAGTGTATCTGAGTTGCTGGAGCTGTTGAATGAACTTTACGCTGATAATTTCATTATTGATCCCGTTTCGGCACCTGATTTGTCATTTCAGTCTGTGCCATTCCAGTTCAGCGTTAGTGAAGTGAAATGCATGCTCAAAAATGTTAATTCAAAGAAGGCACCAGGGTCTGATCACATCCCAACTGTATTATGGTCAAAATTGGCGGATTGTCTTTCTGTGCCAATCTGCTATTTGTTCAATAAATGTTTAGCAACGGCAAGTATACCGCAAATGTGGAAAGTGGCTGATATTCTGCCCATTCCTAAATCAAAGCCAATTCGATTCGATAATACAAGACCAATTTCACTACTCCCCATTCCGGAGCGATTATTGTCACATTACAAGCAGAAATTTTTGACCTGCCAAAGTAGCCATCAATATGGATATCGTCCAAACAGTTCGACGGTTTGTGCACTGCTGCATTTGGAGGATTTTATTACAAGTCGCTTGCAGAACTCTAATACAAATAGTTGTCTTCTTGCAACTATTGACTTCGCGAAAGGATTCGACAAATTATCCCACAAACTACTCATCGATAAAATGGTTCAGGAGAATTTTGATAACTTTTTCATGTGTTTCATGTGCAATTACCTTTCGAATCGTTTTCAAAGAGTGAAATGGTCTGGACAGTACAGTACCACAAGGCAGGTCACCAGTGGAATACCACAAGGTTCGTCTTTAGGACCTTATCTTTTTGGCATTTATGTCTCCGGTCTTGACAAATGTCTGCCATATGATGATGATATCACTTCAGTTAGCTATGCAGATGATTTTACATTATGCGCCGCCGTAAAAAGTGATATCAATGGATGTCCTTTGGATTCTACATTTCTGGAGATTAGTCGTTGGACAAATGAGAACAAAATGGAAATTCAGAAAAGCAAATGCCAGCAGATGTTTGTATCATATGATGGGAGTTACAATTCTCCAACTCGTAAGTTAGCCCATTTTGACTTAAAGAAGACCATTCGAATTCTTGGCGTGATGTTTGACAGTAGATTATCATGGGAAAATCACACTGAAATGATAACCAGAAAAGCATCCTCTAGAACATTTATGCTGAGACAGCTCAAAGCTTTTATGACTGTTCCTCAACTTTGTGATATATATAATGCCTGCATACGTGCAATAATGGAATATTGTGCTCCATTGTTCGTTGGGATTTCCAAACGTCAATGTTGTATGCTCGACAGGGTTCAAAATCGCTGTCATAAGATCATCTGTGGCTCATCTCACTACGAATGTACAGCATTTATTCCATTGAATTATCGACGTGTAATCCAAGGACTGAAGATTTTCAACCAGTTAGTGTCAGACGTTGCACATCCTCTTCACCATCTGTCCCCTCCAATCCTACGAAACTCAGGAAAATTGTGTGTTCCCATCTGCAAAAGTGCTCTCAGAAGCAATAGCTACATTGTCATTATAACAAAATTAACTAATTCTGGTTTTTCTGTATGATGCTTTATGATCATTTTTGCTTGATCAAGTATAACCATAAACGTACCACAACCATAATCGGACAGCAATGATTGATGTATTTTGTAAAGTTTTTTCTTTTTGTTATGTAATTTTGCTTTTGACTTATGAAATGATTGAATATCTTTTGTATAGCCTCACGATTATCACTTTTGAGGCGTGTGATTCAAATATACGTCATTATTATTATTATTATTGTTAGTGAGTAAGTAGGTTTGTTAGCCGATATTTCAACTGTCATTTTTCTATGAAAGTCGTTCATATATCTCTAATGCCAAATTAAACGACCTTAATGGCATAATTAAGGCCATAGAAGTAGATAATAGTACTCTCTATGGTATTGTCAATTTCCATGATTAAGGCCGTATAATTTGCTGTGTAATACCATTGAGGTAGGAGCGTTTCACCGTCCATCTTCGCATTCCCAGTGAAAATGACATTGAGGAAATTCCTATGGCTCACAATTTCGACTCGTAGATGTCTCAAGCTTGACAAACTTTACTTTAATGATCTGAGGTGCATAGAAGTAGATAATAGTACACTAGAATGGAAGTTTGATATCTTGCCTATGTACAATGATGGCACATGGAAAATCTATGGTTTGTAGATCAGATTCGATCTAAAACATTACCGGTATATCATAGTCAAACTATTTACCAAGTTGGTTGTGGAAGTTGTTGACAGCAAATCACAGGATTTTCATGAAGAGAATTTTAAGTGAGATGGTGGGTATTGTTTCATGTGAGATAGCCTACTATTCCATGGATTAATATACTGTGTCTATTTGTGCCAGTCATTCACAACCATTATACAATTTTTCAACACTGGAATACGAATTAAAATTTGGTTCAGATTCATAATTGAAAGTGGTCGCTGTACTGGTTGGAAGAACATCTCAGAATTCACAGATGAAATTTCTAATTATTGGATAATTTCTCGGTCAAGCGGTTAAGAGACCTAGTGCTCTTCTGGAATAAACACACTGAAAGCTACTTTACCTACAATCATTTCTCAGGTAATAGAATGTCGCTGGAACTCTTCAATTAATCATTGAATGACTTATGTGAAATAGTTTGATGATATTTTGGCAGCTGATATTCGAAAGCATGCGAAAATTTTGAAAATTGTTCAAATGTAAAGAACAGGGGAACCCTTTGAAGTTTAATGAATACCCGAAGGTTTGCATTTTGCCCCAACTAAGTTCCCCCGGCGTGTGCCATAATTTTCATACAATTTCCATTCTAGGACTTTCTATGGTATTGTTAATTTCTATGCTGAGCTGCATGGTCTATGTAGAAAACTATCATAGGTTTCAGTCTTTTGCAGATCAAAATCTTGGATATTTAATGTCATAGATTTTAGGGTCAGTAGTCGTAGTAGTAGTAGTAGTATTTTATTTGCCTTTACATGAAGAAAAAACATAACACACATGCAGGCTGCATTAGAGAAATAACATGAAGTCCTACTATTCGATTCTCAACAACAAGTCAATTATTAATTCAAAGTTAAAAATATCTTTCTGAAGTTAATAATGAAGAGAGTCAATTAAGCCAGGGCAGTGAAATGAAGGAGCAAAAGTCAATGGTTTTAAATTTGTCTGATGAATACGCTCATGAAATAGGGTCAATGTAAATATCATCACCAAAGATTCTACTCATTAAACCACCGTCTATGAAAGTTCTATGTTTATATAAAGTCCATATCATGCCTCGGTATATGTCTCCTATGGGTGTCATGGACTGCATGATTCGGCGGGGAAATAGTTTTCTTTCTGCAAATGATATGATGGCCATTGGATCACGAACTTGCAATACCTGTCGCGTCACTTGATGGTGAGCATGCTTGCTTTGAACAAGCATGCGATTACATAATAGCCCATCTCGTTTTCTAATCTCGTCCATGCACATTTTCGGCCTGAATAGTGTGTGCAGACCAAAAATTAATAGTGGTTGTATTGCTGCTTTGCATATGATGCTTCGTGCTAAAGGATGGAGACCTCCCTTATACATTCCATGCTTGCCCAATCAGTAACAATGTAGGAATACCATATGAGATTTCAAGGTAAGTAATGTACAAATCAGAGGCCTTTGTTCATTGCCTACCGAGAAATCTCATGTGGTATTTCCATTGTCTACTTATATACATCTGCATCTACCCATAGACTTTCTGTAGCAGAGCATTCTTCTGCAATTTAGGAGTCTATGATCTTAGCAGTAACTTCTATGTTATAAGTATTGAAAAATGACGGCAGCAATGTACAAACTGCATTGTCCAAAGCTTTTCCATGATAGTTTCCCCAAAACTTATCATATCAATATTTTCCCATAGAAATACAGCTTAGGACAATATCATTATTATTTAGATTTTGCTATGTAACAATGACACATTATTCCTACATTATTGCACCATAGATTTAGAAATGTAAGTAGACAATGTATACATTACCTTTCAAATGATCAGCCTAAATTGTCTGGCGCTACGCGCCGAGGCTCCATGATATTTCTGCCCGACTAATACAGCGAATAATGCTATTGTATCTGCGCTATGGTTAATTGATATTGACTGCAATGCAATACCTAGACGCCTTTAATTAGCAGCATCTATCATGGAAATCTAAATACTAGTAGTTTCCATGTTTTGACTTAACTTTGGCGATTTTACTCATTTTGTAGAGGCTCTCAGACAGCAAATGCTGAATCATGTGACTCACTTCAGCTTTTATATCAAAGTTGATGTTCTGAACTCAATTATGTTTCAAATTTCATTGCATGCTGATCAATAGTTTCTTTTCTGCAAAGAAAATGTACGAAAATTAGCAAGTATATCACAATCCATAGATATTTCTTGAATTTAACCATTGGATTTCAGTGGGAATCATTTAACCTTACCTACAACCAAAAGCGACTGGCTGTGATACTTAAGAATTTGATTTTTGTATTCAGCGTTTCAAGATCTACAAATCCATGCTATTAAGCCATTTGTGCGCGAATTTAGGAGGAAAATGTCAGTAGCTCCCGTCCTAACTGGTTTATTTTTCATCAGATATCTATGCTCGATGTTTCATTAGAAATCAATGTAAAGTTTCGTCTTTGTTTTGACAAGCCTATAGATAAGCGTCATAGAATTTGTTCTTATTGACAAACGGTCTTTGCAATAGGAAGACTTAGTCAATTTCCACTTCATGTGAGATTCGGATCGCTACAGATTGCCTGTGCACACATTGAACATCTATTTGCTTCAAAGAAATTCTCTCCAGCATATACATACAATGGCATAGGATGACAGATCTGTTATGCCATGGACCCTGAGGCCACAAGCCAATGCAGTGAAATAAAAACAACATGCTCATCGCGTGGAAGACCGACAGGGATAGAGTACTTAAAACACACAGCTGTTGACTGAAATTAAACACAGCGGTATTATATTTAATCTTTGCATAAAATAATGGCAATCACATAAAAAGAGGTAGTTCATACACAACACACCCCTTAAAACAGAGAACATAAAAATAAGAGCACAGTATTCATGAATGTTGTCGAACGTCGGATCTGTGTCCGAGGATACCGCCCCTAAGTAGGGAACGTAAATCGTCGGTGCGTAGCGACGCTATTATGCATTGCTACTGAACCTAAAATCTATGACATCAAAAATCCAAGATTTTAATCTGCAAAAGACTCAAATCTATGATAATATTCTGCATACCCCATGCAGTTCAAAACATAAATGTTTGTCAAACTTGAGACATCTACGAGTTCAAATTGTGAACCATAGGAATCATCACAAAACCATTTTCACTGGGAATGCGAAGATGGATGGTGACATGCTCCTACCTCAATGGTATTACATAGCAAATTAGACGGCCTTAATTATGCAATTAAGGCCGTCTATAGGTTTTCCGACATTAATGTAGAAATATTCAGATCAAATGTAGAAATATACAGATCAAATGTAACTGCTCATTAATAAATTGCACATAGTCCGGTAGCTACTGACACTTTCTTCCTAAATTCGCGCACAAATGGCTTAATACCATGGATTTGTAGATCTTGAAACACTGAATACAAAAATCAAATTCTTAAGTTTCACAGCCAGTCGCTTTCGGTTATAGGTAAGGTTAACGGATTCCCATTGGAATCCAATGGTTAAATTCAAGAAATATCTATGGATTGTGAAACACTTGGCAATTTTCTTACATTTTCTTTTGCAGAAATAAGCTATTTATGGGAATGCCATGAAATTTGAAACATGATTGAGTTCAGAACATCAACCTCGATATAAAAGTTGAAGTGAGTCACATGATTCAGCATTTGCTGTCTGAGAGCCTCTACAAAATGAGTAAAATCGCCAAAGTTAAGTCAAAACATGTAATTAATTCATTTTGTAGAGGCTCTCAGACATCAAATGCTGAATCACGTGACTCACTTCAACTTTTATATCGAGGTTGATGTTCTGAACTCAATCATGTTTCAAATTTCATGGCATTCCCATAAATAGCTTATTTCTGCAAAAGAAAATGTAAGAAAATTGCCAAGTGTTTCACAATCCATAGATATTTCTTGAATTTAACCATTGGATTCCAATGGGAATCCTTTAACCTTACCTATAACCGAAAGCGACTGGCTGTGCGTGACTTCAAAATAAGTCAACTTTCGACTGGTGCATATTTTCGGCCCCTTTACAGATAATCACATTAGTCAAAAACCGTCAAAGTCAAATCCGCCAAGTCATCACACGATCTCAACTGCCACACCTGTCATCAAGAAAACTGCATAATCAGAAAATGGAGATGTGAAGCTGATGGGTTTCTCGCAATCTCAGCTTAGACTTTATATTTGTGAGGTCTTCATGTCTTCGATAATCTCCACTGTCTTCCAATAAATGGCATTGAAGACTTGATTTCCCGTGGTTTGGACTCCTACTTCCACAACCCCAAATGTCATGAACCATTATCCACAAATGCCAACAGAGGGAGTCAGTGCATTCAGTGCATTAGCTTAAATAATGTTCGTATCAAATTGCATCAATTTGTTTTATCTTTTCAATTCTCGACTTGGTTAGCACGATGACGATGCATGAACTGCATTAGAGAAGTCATATTAAATGGCATGAGGGGCAAATAATGAAAGGTACATTGAATGACATTGGAATTGGTCATCATCATCCTACGTGATAGTCTCTATATAGTGATTGATGATTAATCTGTGCAATTTATTAATGAGCAGTTACATTTGATCTGAATATTTCTACATTTGATCTCATCCATCTCTATGCTTCACCATTTCATACTGCATGTATCTACATTTGATCTGAAAAAAGATATTTCATTTGCAATTGGTGATATCTAATTTGTATTTGATATGCACATCTCTACATTAATGTCGGAAAACCTATAATTTGAAATTGGAGATATATAAACGACTTTCATAGAAAAATTGCAGGTGAAATATCGGCTGACAAACTTCCTTACTCAGTTATCAATGCATCGCAACTATCCATGCCGTAGTTACATTCGTGTATGATTAAGCTACATAGCGAGACGTCGCATTGAATAAAAGTTGTTTGCAGTCCCCGAAGAAATTTTCAACATAATTTATTTATCTCCCAAACGCAGTTAGGCCTACATTGTTTACGGTTCTCTCTGCAAACGACTACTGCTTATTGTTTAACTACCAGATGAATGCTGCCACTGAGCTCGACCTATTTGGATTACTTCGTGGCAATTTTGAATCAACAGATAAACTTGAAAAGATCATTAATGAATGGACCAAAATATTTGGTGGAAAATATGATCCCCCTTCTGTTCGAAATCCCCCTCAGATAAGGAAACTCTGTGCTCCATTGGCAGAACGGAAGCTGATTCACAGAACCAAACCATAAATCAAGATGAATCTGATACTTCAGTAAGTGATCAAAATTCTTCTCATTTGTTGGAGATGATTAGTCTGATATTGCAACTAGAAAGAAATAACTGCATTGAAAAGTGAAGCAAAAAGAGACTATTTGCATGGATAAGAAAATATTTTATCTACCCAAGATGATGGAATGAAATATCTGGAGGCAGAAATCATTGCAAATTGTACAAATGTTCACAAAACCCGAAAGTGCGATGCAAAATGTCAAACTGGCAAGCCATTGAATCTTTTAGCAATGTTGATAAAGAAGAAATGGTGCGTGGTATTGATATTGATAGTCTGGGCCGTGCTATTGCGTCTGCTCTAACTTCAAGTTCTCCTGATAATGTAGATCGCTCTGAAAATTAAGTTTACAGAACCTGATGGATACAGGCGCGTAGATAGACCTACTGAACTATCCTTGCCAGCTTCTGTCGTGGGATCCGGTCCCTCTTTTGACGGACTAATTGCTATTCCTACGAAATCTTCATCAAATATCACAGCAAAATTTGTTTTAGACGGAATTCGAATCAACAACTCGGATGAAAATATCTCTCGTTTACAATGTTGTCACACAACTCGATCTCCCATTTACAATGTTGTCTCCAACGTGCATGATTTTTACAGATTGGGCTCATTCTCAAATACAGAGAAGTCATACATCTTCGAATCAGATGAATCTGACTGTTATCGTATACTGGATCCCTCTTTCTGGCCATCGGGTCTTCGTTTTCGCAAATATTTTGAGAAAGAGGAAGATTAGAAGTAAAGAATCCATGTCAATGTTGTTGATTTCCAACCGAATAACTTTTATCAATACCCTGGTTCTGTTCGCGGACATCCCAATACATCCGCGAATTACAGAAATAACTTTTAATTGTTTCCGCGAATAACAATTATAATCGACGAAGATTCAATTGAAATTATGAAATGCCTTCAGGTATCCGAAATCATACCTTTGAACGTGCATATACAAATCCGACAAGCATCAGACTTGTACTTTCACGAATCCGGTGAGAGATGATCAATTATCAAGTGTCAATAATAATAGGAATAGTAATGATTCTATTCGCAATAATAAACCTCAGTATCCGTCAAGAAATCGTTATTGGACTAATTCAAACAAGCAAGGTGACTCTTCCATTTTGGATCATTCTTTTCGATACTTTCGCAGCCTTTGATGCAAGAGGAGTCCGGAGAGTTGCGGGAACACAATACTCCCAGTGACCATCTTCGTAATGTTCGCCGGTCAAACAATTCACAAGGTTATGTTAACAGTGTTAGTAGTGTCAAAACCGTTTCATACAACTGTGAAGGTATAGAATCCTCGCCTCACTATTTGACTGTTTTGCTTCAGACAGGTGAAATACTATCTATGTCTCTCCGAAACATGGTCATCCATTGCAGAAGAATACATCTTGCTTACGCATCCAAAAGACTTATATGTGTATTGTGCTCAGACTTTAAGTATGAAAACTCCTTCGGGTCGATGTGAAGGACGTCGCCATGGTGGAATTGCTATTGTTTGTCGTCATTATAATAACGTCAAATCACTCCAGTTGCATGTCAGAGTTCTCGAATCTGTGCTCTAATTATCCACGATTCACAGAAACTTAGACTTGGTATCATTTCTGCCTATTTTCCATACTGGGATGACAGTAGCTCAAATGTATTTGAGTATCAGACTACATTGGAATAACAGTTCAATGCGATCTACAGTTCCACTTATTATAGCAGGTGATATAAATTGCGCTCTTCCTTGGTTTGACACCGCGCAACGTTTATCTAATTGGTACATGTTGAAGGGCTTCACCCGATTCAGTTAATTAATGCAATCATTTATGGAAAACAATGATATTGTTGTCTCTGATCATCAATTTATACAATCACAATATTACACGTACTGCCGCGGCGGACTTCGATCGCATATTGATTATATACTTATATCCCAAAGTTTGAGTGATGATATGCAATGTTGTTAAATTTTACGCCCTGATTTTGACATTTTATCTCCTCATTTACCTCTTGAATATCTTATCGTGCTGGATTTCAATTTTGTGAATGTTCAGTGTTCATCGCGTGGTCAATCATCTAAGTTATCTATGTCTGATATTTTGGACTGGAGTTCTCCTATATGTAACGAATCGTGCCGTTAGATTTTTTCTCGAAAACTTTCAATAGTGTTGTCTAACAGCAAATCTTTGGATGAGTTGGACTCGGCCATTGCTGCTGCAATTCATAATGCCACTCGAGAAGCTGGATGCCTAAAGAAATGGTGGTCCCCTTCAGCTGCCAGAGCAAGAAATCGTACTAGATTCTGGCATCGTCCATGGATTTCTTCTGGACTTTCATATAATTCAGCTGTATGCTCTTGCTTTGAAAGCGCACGCAAATCATATCACAGACTTCGTAAGTTTGCAGTAAGACATAAGACTGATTCCGAAGCCAAAACGTAGACCAATTTCAAAAATATATATAATATTCATAAATTTTGGTCTTCAGTGAGTCGTATTAGAAGATTTGGTTTGCGGGTAAAAAGGGCAATTTCGGCTGATGATTTTGCTAGACATTCTAATTATAATATTATGACTTCTGAACTTTCTGAATCACAGGCGATTATGGAATATGATGTGTCACGAAAAACTGACAAATTAGCACAATTATCAATTACGCAACGAACGATTTCCCCAATGGAAGTTAGTAAAATGTTACAAAGACTCTCCTGTCGTAAATCACCAGGTCCTATTGGCATTACACTTGAACATTGCAGGGTGATCGCGATCTTCCCGTCGTTTTTGATCACTCTGTGTGCAAAATAGTAAAACATTCTGAACCTGAAATCATGTTACAAATAGCAAATACAAGTACTGACAACAGAATTAAGTAAAAAATTCCAGGTTCTGCTCAAAGTGTCTGCCATTGGATTCCTCACATAAGTTGCACCAACGTGCGAAGGATTCTTGTGCTTTTCGGATTACTACATTCGGAATGCTGTTAAGCATATCCGCTAGCCTTTCCTTCAATGTGGCGGCTGTAGATGGTCTTGGGGACTTGCACAATTCGCTGCGGATGTATCCCACAGCCAAAAGTCGCAAACTGAAAGATAAGGACTTCTTGGAGGTCATTGAATAGGCCCACTGTGACCAATCCAACGCATCTTCAGTTGGTTGTCGAGCAACATCGATGAGCTCCCTCTTGCTGATAAATTCTATTCTTGTACCGACGCTGCTTTAGAAGGGGAATGACGTGAGTGAGGAGAATACGTCTACAATGTTCAAAATTCATGGTGGTATCCAACAGCTCATACACGACACCAATGTCTGGTGACACCATAGCCGAACGCGTAATTCCAGGAGAGCGCATTGTGTTGTTTTCAGCAATCATATTCGGAATATCCATAGCATAGACGAAACGGTTGTGGAATGTTGCCTCGTCACTGAAGCAAATGTTCATCACATTTAACTGAGTCAGCATAATTTTACAGAATTCCAATCGCATCATTGGGTCGTCTGGAAGAACTCTTGAACTGATACCATCTTACACGGTTTTTTACCTTCTTCTTTAAGAATCTTGTTGACTGAGGACCATAGAGTAAGTATATTAGGTAGAGTGATAACTCAGGATTTATTAAATCCCAATGGGTATACAGTTTCGATTTCATTAAATGAACTTGAGTCGAGATCAGTTCGAGACCCAGTACCACCTATGAGACATGTAGTTTTTACACTTTTGGAGAAATGTAGGCGAATTTGACTGATAATGATAGCAATACAGAATAAGGAATAGTATAGAAGAAGCATGAGGAATAGTATTCCACAAATCCTCCATGTCATGACAATTGGGAGAGGTAATATAGTTTGTTAAATTAGCAATTCAATGGGTTACCATTAAAGCTCAGCTTTATTATAATAAGATTATTTTCTTAAGCGTGATCATTACGAACTGCCACTGAAAGAGCAAAACATCGTAATCAAAGAAACTGATCACAATGAACTTTAAAAGATGCAAATGGATCCATATTAATTATTCAGATTTAAGAACTGACGTCTTAATGTGAACAATTTAATCATGCCGTTGAAAATTGAATTAAAAACATGACATTTCACTAAAGAAGCTCTCAATAAGATTTCAAGGTTTCATTGAAGACTTGCGGGGACTATGAAATTTCATTGATCATCAGTTTAATTTCCGCTTAATTAAGATGCTTATTAGCAAATATTCATTCCTTTTGATAACCAACTTGTTTCATGCTACTTATAAAGGGCCTCATATCGGTAATATATATATTTGCCAAAATTCAGCATTTTGAAAACTGCTCATATAATTTTTTGGACAGCAGAAAGTGTAATCTCCACAAAAAACTGAATCTCTTAATATAAAAATTTTCACTGTATACAGACTATTTTTGGAGTTGACATTCTACCTACTATATACTTACTCCATTCTGAGGACTGCGCTACACCAACTTCTTGGGCCATTCCTGAGAAAGGAATGGGTCGTCTCCGAATGCTGCAAGAACATTCTCTTTTTTCTGTTGATATTCCTCTACTTAATGATTACAGACAGACTTCCGAGGTGCGACCGTCAGAGTTTTGAGGAACCTTGCTTTCCAGTTGAAGGGTGCATGCCGGCGGCGGCTCTTTTCCAAATTTTTCAATGAAGATTCTTCTAGCCTCTTCACAATTTAATGCAATTGCAAACGAAACGATTGTTGCAAATTCTATATTCTCAAAATCGCGATATTCCATCTGCTGTGACGCCAATGGCAATGAATGGGTCAGCATTATATCTGCAATGAAGTTACAGATTTGAAATTTGAAATATAGGCATCTATGATTCCCATCATTCTTCAGGCTTGAAAGAATTTTGGAAAGAGTGGTCAAATGATGATATACAAACATCTATGATTTTGTGATGACAGGTTGGACAGAAACCAACTGAAACGGATGGCTTTTCAAAGCATTTGAAAGAAGACAAAAAACGGCGCGATCATCATGTACGTTATGGGCAGTCTCAAGAATTATTACAGGCGATATCTCGGTTATTGTCATTATTTGTAAATACTAGATCCATTCTCAAATCTTTTTATGCCATTAATGTAGTTCCTGTTTTAAAACGATCAAGTGTAAATCCTCATGACCCAGATAACTATAAACCAATAACGTTGACAAATGTTTTATCAAAACTGCTTGAATTGATACTGTTAGATGAAATCACTTCGAATTTCCAGCTTCATGACTTACAAACCGGCCTTGCTACCACGCGAGGCACGCGATACGCCTCGATTCTAACTTTGATGAATTGTGATATGCGTTATTGAAGAAGTAATAAAAATCAAGCATTTGCAACAGAAGATGCATCAATTTGAAAAGATGTTTGGGTGAGTTCTATCGTAGAGACGGACGTGCATGGTAAAGAATGTCATCTATAATTTCACATACATTGTATTATACACAGGAACAAAAGGGTATAAATGAGTTGCTTCTCCGGTGAGTGCTCGATGATGGCATGACAACATGCCGCGAAAAACGATGAAGTTTCGGTATCAGGTCGTGGATCATATTGTCACTGTTCATCATATCAAGAAACGATACAATGGCATGTATCACACAAAGCCCAAAATTTTTGTCGCCAATCTCGATGCAAGGAAATGCTTCCAATCAATTTGGCATGCAGGATTGTTTCATCGTTTACACAATTATCTTTGCCTCTCTAGGTTACTACTATTATGGAAGTGGTATAAATATTTAAGAGGTGTTGTGAACATACAAAATCAATGCTCTCTAGAATTTCAAGTTGTGTGCGGCACCAGGCAGGTGCAATATTATCACCCATACTAGCAAGCATATTCTTCAAGCCAATATTGGAACAATTAGATCAGAGGCAACTTGGTCCATATGTATATAACTGTTATGTTCCTGCAGTCTGCTATGCTGATGACTCACTTATTTTATTAACTAATCAACACAATTTAGAAAAACAATTAAACCTATAACACAGTTTGCTGAGGAATGGAGACTTTCTTTTGTTCATTCCATTGAAGATGAACATTGAAGGAGTTGTTCTTTCCATGTTTTGCAAAGCAGCTTTGTTGTATCAGAGTAGACAAACCTTTGACAGGAAGCTCAAATAATCGCTTTTGAACTTTATAAGATCATTTGACATTCAGACGAAAGGTGAGGATTCTCAGTGCAAGGAAGCAGGCCAAAAGACTCTTATACAAATTACTCTCCACACAGAGATTTTTGTCTTCTTGGTGACTATCTCCAATTATCATCGATTTGATGGGCAATTATTGATAACATCAGCCGTTTATGTATACTCAGAGGACAATTTTCTTAATTATTCAGATGAATTTACTTCTCTTATATGAAGAGAGCCTCAAAGATTCTATAAGAATAAAAAATATTTTTCAAAAAGGACGAATGATCAAGACAACAATTTTCAAAATTCATTTGTCATTATTGATAAACAATATCAACAGATGATAAAGTCGATATGTGAGTTCATGTCGGTTGTCATTAATTTTGAGTGATACAGGCAGACGGAGTCGCTGTTATAAATCTCCGATAATATTCTTCAGTCACCTTTTTCTTGTAAGACTTCAATCGTAAGTTTTGAAGCCTCGTAGTATTAATAACATTGGATGAAGCCATAAAACGAGTTTCTAGCCTTCTAGTTAATCAAAAGAAATCGCAGTATAATTATCTCCGCAAAGTCTCCAGGAAGAAAGTGCTCTTTTTGAATTAATAAATTAATCATAGATGTTCTCAGAAGCAGTTTCTTGCTCAGTGTCCATGATTGCCGAACAATTTGTTTTCTTTTGTAATTTTTCAGTTAACCCCTTTGACGATTTTTAGTGTTGCTTCTTCATCTTTTGAAGTCTATATGCATTGGAGACATACCGTAGTGGGCCAGCATTGGTTAATGAATTTCATCAAGGTGGAAGATGAGTAACTTCAATAAATGATCGATTCCGTGTATGAGATACGGTCTTTTGAGAATGAAATGTTTAAATGCATAGCAGCACATTGACTAAATGACACTGTCACACATTGTTGGACATTCTTACGATTACGAAGAAGGCGTTATCCCAAGTTAGCCGACGAAACCGATAGTACTTGATGTGGATTGAAAAAGAATAGGTTGCAAGTGTGTGTGTGTGTGTGTGTGAGAGAGAGAGAGAGAGAGAAACGAATTATATTTGAGTGGCATTCGGTCGACGGACTTCAAGGCCACTTAGCATATCATCAGATCTCACAATGGGAACAATCAATCAATCAGCAGATAAAATGTAGGTATAGTTCAAATGAAAATCATCATCCTCTAGGAATCTCAGTTACAACTACATAAAATAAACTAAGATTAAGCCTACTGTACAAAATATAACTGTAATGAATAAATTTGTAATGAACTTTGAAGAAAAGAAAAGAAAAAAGAAAATAAAATACATGTGAAACTACAGTATGGGTACTGAACTTGCTAGAATCGACCTACAACGTCTCACCTGGAACTACTGCATGAAGAAAATGAAATAAGGAACTAGACTTGTTATAAATGGACCAATTGGTGTCTAACTATTCATGAAATTTAATCTATCTCTCAAGAGGACCGGTCTGTGTTCCATCATATCTAGCCTTAATCCGCAAACAATTATGACAAGCGTAATCTGTATACGACGGAAGATGCTATCAATTACCTATTTCAACACTTACAAAGCATTCGGTTGTCGAATACATTCATGTAAGTAGTAAGCAAACTTACTTTAAACACAGCGCCCCCCCTCGGTTGAGAGTGTCCGTATAGACTTGGGCGGCCGACCAGGTTGGTTAGAGTGTTGTGATGTTTTGTGTTCTAGCGTGGAACCGTCTGTTCCAATGGTAGATCTGAGACCAGATTTGGAATCAGCGTCAAATTCTACATCCGTGGTGTGATTTCCAGCTCAATCGGCGAGAAAAAATTTTTCAACATTTTTCGGAAAAACGACAGAGTTAACGGCGAATGTGGGCTGGTTTTGGGCTGTAGAGTCAAAACGAAGCATCGGATGGGAAAACGGAGGCCAGATTCGGATTCAGCGTCAAATTCTGCATCCGTAGGGTGATTTCCAACGCCATCGGAGAGAAAAAATTTTGGGACGTCCCCCCCCTCGGCAGCGTTGCTTCCAACTTTGGTTCTAGAGATCGTAGAAAGTCGTGCAATAGCTCGTTTGAAAGCTAAGAGTGAGACAAATTCACTGAAAGAAACGGCTTGTTCCTATCTGTCTTCGTTTGGATGTGAGACGCCATTTAAGATTTGGGAGATTGGCGAAAAACGACAGAGTTAGCGCCGACTGTGGGATGTTTTCGGCTCTAGCGTCTAAACGGCTGCTCCAATTGTAGATCTGAGACCAGATTTGGAATCAGCGTAAAATTCTGCATCAGCATGGTAAATTTGAAAGCCATCGGAGAAAAAAATTTTTTCAACATTTTTCGGAAAAACGAGTTAACGGCGAATTTGGGATGGCTGTGGGCTGTAGAGCCAGAACGAAGCATCGGATGAGAAAACGGAGGACAGATTCGGACTCAGCGTCAAATTCTTCATTGAAATGGTGTATTTCCATCTCAATCGGTCCTCTAGAATCGGTGATAGAAGCGTTTAATTTTTTTGGTTGATGGATCTTACGTCATCAGCTGATCGTCACAAACTATATAAGCTGGTAGCCGACACAGACTTGTCATTAAGACGAGAGATTGTCAACGGTAGGTCGTCTCTCTGAGCTCTGATGCTAGCATCGGACATTCCAAATTGCGAGTTTCTGTAAGAAACCGACTTAGAAAATTTCATTGCTGATATCAGCTAAGGCGTCAGACTTAAAGGTTAGCCAGGAGATGGCCTTAGTCTCCAGGCCATAAAAGACTACAAAACTTGTAACTACAAGGCTTGTAACTTTGCTTCTACAAGTCCGTTTGACTTGATTCAAAAAAAGGTTCGATCGCTATTGACCTGCTCTAATTGATAGACTACTTACAAAATTGCATAAGTTGTGCTAAAAAGTTGAAAAATTTAAATTCGCTATTTTTGGCGATTTTCGGGGTTTTCAAACCTTCTGATTCAATAAAGACCGTTATAAAGTTGTCAGAGGCGAGCTTCGGCTCGAGACTTGCTTCCTGATGTAAATAACTCCACCAGTTTTCATGTCGAAATCGGAGTCCGAATACCAACACAGTCATATGACGCACGCTCTGTCCACGGGAGGTTGGATTTGAGGGCCGAGGCCTTGGAGTCGGGATAAGATCCCCTCTGAGTAATGCCTGTAACGGATTCATCAGCCTAGCTTGTCTATCCTCAACTATTTAATGACATATTAGTTGTATTTTTAAAATGATTGTCAATGTATTCATTCGTTGAAGTTATTATTGGTATAAGTAGTAATTCTATTTCATCCTTCCTTTACAGAAAATGGGAGGAAATAGCAAACTTTTATTTAAGAAGTGCTCTTGTGGAGAGATAAAGAGAGGCGGCGAATTTAAACATCACATTAACAAGTATAGGAATACGCCTCATTTTCACGAGGAAAGAGCCGATATTTCTGGCTGCTTACATTGCCTGAAATTTCTAAAAGGCAAGGATCAGACAGCATTTTATGCCGCTCACGCCGAATGTCCGATCAAGAAGGCAAGCAATTATACGACATCAGACATCGGCAAAGTGATCACAGCCTTCTTCAACGAAGCAACAGCCGAATTAGGCGCAGAATTGCAAGATGCAATTGACACCATCTTGAGTCCGACTGCACCGACCACAGAACAACTAAGTGGATCGGACACCTCAGACGACTCCGATTCTGAGGAGGCCGTCATCAATAAAAACGCGGAAGAGATAGGAAAACCGGCAAATCAGTCTTCCCCGATAAAGAAAGTAATCGTACCTTCCCCAGTAAAGAAGGGGATTAAGCAGCAGACGAACAGCTGGAATAAGGATGCCCAGATTGCGAAAGTGAGCAAGGAATAAAACTCACGAAATTGAAAGACGAGCTCACTCGTCACAAAAACGAATGTGCGGCCCTTAGGGACGACAATTTCCACCTGAAGGGTCAGGTAGCCGAGATTCGGGCCCTCAAGACCCAAGTAATCAACTTAGAACCTTTCCGCGAAAGGGCGCTTGCCAGCGAAAAACGAGTTGAAGAGCAGGCGACGTATATAAAATCATTAAAAGCTCAGGAAGAGGTGTCAAAGTTAAAAATAGAACAACTAAAGATTAGCCTGACTGAGAGCCAGAAGAAAGAAGAGAGACGAACAACGCTCCACATTCCCATCATCAAGAGCAGAATCGTCGACAGCGTCATCCTTGAGAGTGAGGACTTAGACACCACGTTCGAGTGCTATGATGGAGCGATGGCGGAGATGCACTGCCTTCATCTCTCAATAAGACATGATGGTCACATCAAGGAATTGCGTCACCGCAAGCGGAAACTGCCGGCCAAGTACTTACCCCAGCCACCACCATCGAAGGTTCAACGAACCGATTAAGTTAATTTATGGTAAGTTAATATCATCTCTATCACTTGAATATAATTTCATCTATTTTCTTTCTATTTTTCAGATGCGACGTGAACGAACCAACGGTCTTTAAGAGGCCACCATGGGGTAAAAAGTGATAGTACCTCCACGTGGTTTGCCCTGGACAGACTTCGGTCTGACTGAATCTATCACATAATTAGAAAGACTGAGTCATGTCTTTGTATCAGAAGGGTATATAAACCATTACCTCTCATTTTCATTCTATACTCCATCATGAACACACCTAAGACGACAGTCAGCTCTCCTGACAAGACTCGGCTTAGACCGAGAAATTTATTTATTGAGTTTTCAGAGATGGAGGAGCGAAAGCGAGTCTATAACAATCTTGCTCGAATCGGCTCATCGGTTACCGATGATGGCGATTCAACAGAGTGAAGATATATTCCACCCTCTGACAGTCGGATGGAAGTAGAGGAGGTCGATGCCGCTGACATAGAGAGATTAAAAGTCTCTCTCAGCGGAATCGGTCAAATCTAGACATGTATCCGAGAACGAACTATCGTTCTTTAAGAGACCACATGGGGCAAAATGTGATAGTACCTCCTCGTGGTTTGCCCTGGACAGACTTTGGTCTGACTGAATCTATCGCACGAATATAAAAAATATAATCATAAAGTTTATCTGATATCAGTCAACTTTAACGTTGCATGGCACGGAGAACTTCGGTATAATTCTTCCTGTTGGTGGGCGATCTCTATTGAAACAGCGGATGATATCGTAGTGATGAGTGTGGCAAGGGCTTGAGACTTACCTTTATCCGACTTTCCAATTGTCGTCGTGGTCTCTTCGCTCAACGTAGCACTTTGAACGCCAATCGGTTGAGTCTTAGCTATCTGCCGCAGGTTACTTTTTTAAATTCTCCATTGCATACGTTATCTGAGAATGAATCATGGGTTCTCTTAAAAACTGCCTCTATTATTGAGGCTAAATGATGAAGGGATGAAATGGGAGGGCACTCTTGCGCCACACGCAAACATATACATCTTCTCTCTTTACTAATGATACGATCTATTTTGATAGAAAAGTAGACCGATAATAAATGTGATGACATTCGCAACCATGTATACAATAAACCCCATATCTAAATTCTTCCCTTTATTTCCATTTCTAGATCAATACATTGCAAAACAAAGACATGTAGTTCTTTAGATTTATTTATCAAAGTTCAGTGGGACTGGTTTCAAGTCATTGTAAATCCTGTAATATGTCACTCGCTTTGGTGCATCCGGCACTCTTCTAAGTCGCGTCGTCTTCGGCGTGAACTCGCCCTCACTCCATACAACTTGGGTAATTTTGGGTTTATTGCCACTGTCCACATCCTCATCCCATTCATCGACAACTTCGAAAATTTTGTGGAATATATTTAAGGCTTCCGAAGAATTTGCCATACTAGCCTGTTCGATCGCATGATGTGAATGAGAAGTGCTACAATCTTCTGATTTATATAGGATATTCAACAATACTTTCCTCGACAGCCAATCAGAATCACTCTAATTTAGATAAAGACTGTTAAAGTCAGAAGATTGCAAGATATCCCAATCTCAGCTAAAATGACAATTTTGTGATCGTCAATGAGTGCGGTGAAGGCATGAGTAGTCAGGAGAGTGGTAACAAAACTGTAAGATTTATCTGGACAGACGAAGAGATGGACACCGAAAACAACTCGTGAGAGAAGAGTGTCAGATGCTCCCAAACGATCAAGTATGCTTTGATTTTAAATAAATCTAAAGAACCACATGAAAGAACCACATGTCACTACTTTTTGATATTTGCCCTCAGTGATTGAGGTAGTATTTAGGAAAAATGATAGTGTCTAGCATCATCTGCTATGATTTATACTGAGCTGTCAAATGATTAGATTTTCACTATGATGTTGATGACTACATTACCCAGAAATAAGTGAAAACAGACAGATATAACAAATGAAACACATATTCAGAAATTGCAAATAATTTAGAAGTTCTTCAGTACTAATATTGTCCCACAGCGATTCGCAGTTACTGCAGTCACACTTCACTTGTCGCAGTCTTTCCTCCGCTGCAGCCAACACACCAAAGACGTACTTCCACTCAATCTCGTTCCTGGGTTGAGACGATGGGCTGTACCATCTCCTTATGTCATGGAGAAGACTGATATCCTCCTCCTTCGACACATCCTCCTTGTTGTATAGTAGGTACTTCCACCTCACATATACCATTTCCATCTCCTCTTTCTCAGTCAGAGACGGATACTCCAAACTTGGAATATCCTCGACTGTTTTCTTCTTCTCCAACTTCACCTTCTTTGGAGCGGGAGGGCAAGTTGATGTGTCCACGGAGAGAGTTGCTGTTGGCGAATTCATGACTTCAAATTGTATGCTATAAACTTGATTTCCTAGTGCTTAAGTACAAGTAAGTAGCCAATCAAATGAATAGCCAATGAATGCCGAGTATGAGAGTATATAAAAGGGGGGAAACAGACTTATTTTTCATTCTATATTTGATACGTATTGAGAATAAGTGAATTCTCTATTTTGATAAACTATACAATTTTCTAACATTAAAGTATCATACTTAAACTTGTTTTCGTTGAAATGGTAAGTTGAAGATTTCCTCACTCATCTCCCTCAAACGTTTGGTTAATAGCATCTTTCTCAATTTCAGTCATCTACTTCATCACCAAAGCGCTCCCTTCTCGAGGAAACTTTAGAACTGTTAAGTGAAGGTAGGTTGTAACAATAAACTATAACTTTAATAGAGATGATAGAATGATTTCTCTTTCAGGTGATGTTAGTACCAGCTCAAGCGGACAGTCGCGGGAATCTAATGAGCAGGAATGTGCTGATTGTGGTCACATCTTTACAAGGAAGCGTGATCTCGCCCGACACATCAGACAGCGTGTATGTCAACCCAAGACATCATCAATCTCCCGAGGTGAGGATGATTCTATTCAACATGTCTCCTTTACTTCCGACTTTTGCACTCTATCTTTTGAAACACGTTTTGAATTATCTTCACATAGAATTCACTACACGCATACAAATGATAGTTATAGTAACAGCACCTCCTCTATCCGTCTTACTGAAGTGTCGCTCAATAATGTAGTGAGAAATTACCATATGGAATCCTCAGAAACCATTGCTGATTTTCCGGAGTGATTTCATCAAAATTCAATATTAATAGATGCGCTCTTTAGAAATTTAGACAACTTTAGAATAAAAGCGCTCATCTACCTTAAAATAAAATATGTTAAAGTTGATCATCATACTGGCGAAATAGTGCAGAGGTTGGAGTTTCACATACCCTCCTCTCCTGCTACAGAGGTAGTAGATAAAGAAGTATGGTTAAATTTTCACATTCAAGGGCTAAAATCAAATATTGATAAATTTAACGAGCGCGATAGTGGTCTGATTTTTGATGGTGTAGAATCTGCTATGTTTAAAATTACTCTATTAGAAAATTACAGTGGACGAGGCTCCTTCAATCTTCCAAAAACGTTAAGAGCTAAGAATGCAGTCATTTCTGTTGATTGTGAATCACAGTGTTTTAAGTATGCGGTATTGTATATTCTCCACTATCATGATGTACAGAACAACCGTTTCCGTAAAAATCAAATATCATCCATGGGAGAATGAATTGAAATTTGATGACTGTAATAGTGAAGATATGAAATTGAAAGATATAGAGAAATTTGAAAAATTAAATGAAATTAAAAAAGTTGTTCACGTCTGGCAAAAAGGACTTAAAGGTGTACGCTACAGCAAACGTTCATCAACTTATGATCGCGTTGTCAACCTCTTGTTGGTATATGAGGATACCAGTCAACAATGGCATTACTGCGGTATTCCAAATATTCATCGACTATATTCCCACTTGACATCCAAAAGGGGGAGCATTTCATGTGTGACCGTTGTATGAGATCCTTCAGGTCAAAAGATAAGTTTCAAACACATTATGAATGGTGTAAGCGAGGTAAATTGCAAATGGAACGCATGCACAAAGATAAAATCTTTTCATATAGAGAGAATGGTAGTGAATTAAGTCCTCCTCGTGTCATCTATGCTGACATCGAATGCTATATTGATGATAACATCCACAAGCCAGCAGCCATATCCTGTTATGAGGTATGGCATAATCATTTCCAAAATAAAAATAATAAAATGTACGTCTGACAAGGTGAGGATTGTATACACAAATTCTTGCAATTCCTGGAAAGTGCTAGTAAATTTCAACAAAAATATGATAGTGAACTCTATCACAGATCATTAAATATGACAGCAGCTGATCAGGTAAAATTTGTAAGTTGTAAAGTCTGCTCAAAATGTAATAAAACGTTTGATGAGGGTAGAATTAAGAAAGTGCGTGACCATGATTACATCACTGGTAAATTTAGAAACGCACTGTGTTCAAGATGCAATTTTTCTCTAGGAATGAAACGGCGCACTCTACCCGTAATTTTTCATAACTTCAAAGGCTATGACAGCCATATGATAATAAAAGGGGGGTTAGGAAAAATGAAGGGATGGTTGATGAATGTTATAGCTCAAACGAGGGAAAAATTTATGTCCATGACAGCAAAAGTACCAGTTGATAAGACTAAAGAAAATAAGACTGTCTACTTTGATATGAAATTTTTAGATTCCTATCAATTCATGACTTCATCACTAGCATCTCTCGTTCAAAATCTTAAGTCTCTTCCACTAACTCAAAATTTGAAGAAACAATAACCTAACTTGACGAATGAAGTCATCACACGCAAAGGAGTGTTTCCATATGCATACTTTGATAACATTTCTAAACTAAGTGAGACTTCTCTTTCATCAATAGATAAATTTAAAAATGATTTGACTGGTATGGAATGTAGTGTAGAAGATTACAGTCATGCTCAAGTTGCATGGACAAAATCTGCCTGTCAAACGTTTAGCGATTATATGATTGCCTATCTAAAATTAGATGTATTTTTGCTGGCTGATGTATTTCAGGAGTTTCGACGAGTGACATTAGAAGAAGATAAATTAGACCCTATCCACTTTGTCAGTCTTCCAGCCATGTCATTCCAGTCTGCTTTTAAAATGACTGGAGAGAGCATCTATCTTTTACAAGATCCAGAGATGTATAATTTATTTGAGCGAGGAATTCGCGGTGGTCTCACATTTGTAAATAGACATCAAATAAAATCAAAAATAGTAGATGATGATCAGATTCATCTAAAGTACTATGACCAGAATAATTTATATGGTAGTTCACTATCCAAACCTCTACCTCACCCTGAGTTTAGCTGGTTAGGTGATAGTGAAATTCAACATTTCTCCAAACCTTCAAACATGCTAGCTATTCCAGATGATGGTGATTGGGGATATTATTTTGAGGTAGATCTTATCTATCCAAATAGTATTAAAAATAAAACTGTGGATTTTCCACTTGCACCCGAATCAGGTGAAGTGACTGAAGATATGTTTTCGGACTTTGTGAAACAATTTCATAAAGATTTGGAAGGGAGTAGACAGCCCAAGTATAAGCCTTGTTGCAAACTTTTGCTTACTCAATTTGATAAAGAAAATTATCTAGTCCACTTTCCCATCTTAAAATTTTATATAGAAATGGGTATGATTTTAAAAACAGTTCAGCGCATTATCAAATTTAGACAGAAAGCCTTTCTGAAACCATATATTGATAGTAACAGCCAGAAACGTGCACTAGCCCAAATAATTTTGAAAAGGATTTTTATAAATATAAGAATAATAGTCTTTTTGGTAAGACGATGGAGGATGTTAGAAAACGTATAAACTATAAACTTGTGAATCATAATGATAAATTACAAAAGTTCGTGGCATCACCTCTCTTTATTGATAGAGATATTATAGATGATGAGTTGGTTGGTGTTAAAATGATAAAATCAGAAGTAGAGTTGTGCAAGCCCATCTACATTGGACAAGCTGTATTAGATTATTCCAAGCTTGAAATATATCAACTCTTCTATAGAATATTAAAACCATGTCCTCTAATTAAAGACGTGCGTTTGCTGGGTGGTGATACAGACAGTTTCTTTTTAAGTATCGCTGCTCAGAAAGAGTTAAACTTCAATGAAATAGGAAAATCTTTAGAAAATTATTTTGATACGTCAAATTATCCTACAGATCACCCACTATACTCTACTAAAAATAAAGCAAAATTAGGATGCTTCAAAGATGAAATGGCAGGAAAAAAAATTAAGGAAATGATTTTTCTTCGTCCTAAAATGTATTCTATGAAACCAAAAGACTCCAGTAATAGTATTAAGCGCGCAAAAGGCATATCTAAATCGATTGTTGTAAATATGAAACATAGGGTCTATAAGAAGGCCTTTAAAAATAAGTGTGTAAAGTTTGTCAACATGACCATCTTAAAATCAAAGACGCATGAGGTAAAAACTCATACATTTAGAAAGCGAGCACTTTCATTGTGGGAAGATAAGAGGTGTTGGATAGGGCATAACATATCTCTTCCACATGGTCATCCTGATACAAACATATCACTAACCAAAAGAATTAAACTCACACTACCACATTCAGGAGATGTGTAAATAGATTCAGTCTCAAATCAGTATTTTGATGATGCTTTTGTTGACATTTATTGTTGTTTTATGTATCGCTTTAGATTGCACTTCCTTGTGAATATATGCCTACAGTCAGCCCATTCTCCCTATATCTGTGAAAAGACTTCTTCATACACATATTTTTATTTCAATAAAATTTTACAATGACTTCACTTTGTTTTCCGAAACACTAAAGCTACGAGGGATTTAGTATTTTTGACATGGATGCACTCATGTAGACCATTTGTAATTTTGATAGAAATAGATGGTATAGTTTGTTTGATAACAGGATGGTAGAAAATAAGTTGAAACATCTTCTCGACTATTCCATATAAAGCATCCTTATCATGAATGAAATCACGTAAAATGTGTTCTTTTTCCTCGCCAACAGAAATAGGTAGAATCAAATCACTTTGAATGTAAAGGTGCTGTTCATGTTTATCAAGTGTCATTGGTGTTTCTATACCAATCGTATGCGCAGCAGCAAACACAGTTTGTAGCATTGAAAAACCAAAGAGTTTTTTCAAATTTTTACTCAATTGACATTGAATGTCATCACCCAGTCTCAGAACAACGCGTTGATTTTCAATTGAAAACGAAATGTGGTGTGTCTTTACATCATATTTACTTTTCATCACATGCTTCAACTTCTGTTGTATATAAGGATTTACTACATGAATGAAGCTTTCAACTGTATGATATAGACGCGGCATTATATTGATAGCAACTTTAGATTCTTCATAAGACTGGTAAATTTTCTTGATGCGATCGCCATAGATGTCCACCCACCATTCATCATTAACTGAATCAGCTTTAGTGTGATATTCATGAGAAGCATACACCACACCGCTTCCAATAATAGGTGTATAATGTCTTACAAAATGACGCAAGGTTGGAGAGAAATAAACTGTAAGTTTGTCATTATATTTCTGAATAACCAACTTATCTTTATCCGCCATAATTTTCTCTCCATACTTCTTACCAACAGTCTCATTCCATCGTTTTATTAACTCAATAAGTGATGAAGGTTGAACACTTTTCAAAATAATGCGTTCTTCACATTCTACAACATCTTCATCAAATATTTTAAATTTATAATGAAATTTGTTGATTCGATTTGAATAAACTTTTTTAACATTTGCAGTAGCAATTGACGTTAGATGTAGTCCATGACCAAAACCGAGATGTGGATAGAATTCATTATCCAACCTCAGTGTAAGACCTTTAGTAAAAGAATGAAAGCGAAGAAACTGTCTCCCACTCCAATGATAGATAGTAAACTCATAAACTTTCTGATCCTTATTCTTCATGATGGAAGTATTACCACTATTGAATGCCTTAATAATTTTCTCATCCCCAAATGGACCATAATAATCTGATTTCATCTGAATCCACTCATAGTTCCACTTACCATCTGACGTTAAATTGTATGGGAACTGGAATGCATTATTCATCGTTATTCCATCATGGGTGCGAGGGGGCTCGTTCGAACGGGCTCGTCGTGATCTTCGTCGCTGTGCGGTTTTCAACGTCGTATTCCCAGGAATTCATTCGATACAGTGGATTATAGTGTCTTCCTATTGATCTTCGTTCACTACGAGATTTTGTGCATATTTGCTGACACTGTTAGTGATATCACGATCTGCACGTCATTCCATACCTTCAGTGCACAGTGATTCTGTTTTCTTTGCTTATGAACAAGTCACTTCAAGCCACTGTCTGCGTTGTTGGTCTGGTCTAGTGGTGAACAGGGTGTGCATCGCGTGCGAGGTTCCTGGTTCTAATCTGGCCGACTATCGTTTTGTTGAATCTGTGAACCATGGCAAATGTCGGCTTTGATGCGATTTTGACAATGTCAGAAGAAGATCTAACTTCTTGCAAAGGGAGCATGACAAAGAATGAACTTTTTAAAGCCTTCATTGCCCTGAAAAAGCAAAATGTGGATCTAACGGAGAAGTCAAGCTTCAACATGGAGAAAGTTGCTTCTCTGATTGACTCAAAATTTGACATGCTGTTGCGGAAGTTGTCATTGCTCACGGATGAAAACGCTAAGTTACGTGATCGTTGTAATGCCCTCGAGAAAACGGTTAATGAATTACAACAGAGTACAATGGATGGAATTACTGATGTCTTGAAGGAGGTTGAACAGAGAGCCCTACGTCGAAATAATTTGGTTATTTCGGGAGTTCTGGAACTCGGCAATGGAACATTGGAAGAGCGCAAGGAAAATGACCGATCATCGATTCTTGAAATTTTCAGGCTTCTTCGACTGGACGACATCGGTTTCCACTCAATTCGTCGAACTGGCAGGACAACTTCCAATAGACCTAGACTATTGCTGGTTTCATGTCAATCTTTCGAAGGTAGGAACGAAATCCTAAAACGAGCTAAAACCCTTCGTGGTCATGATGACTTCAAAAGTGTATACATCAATCCAGACCTCACATATCCACAACGCCTTGAGCAGGCTGCTCTGAGAGATCAGGTCAAGAGTCGAAGGCAACATGGCGAGGATGTTGTGATTTATCGCAATAGAGTAGTTCTTCGCAGTGATCGTCAGAATTTCCAATGATGTTTTTATCAAACAATTATGTGCCTAGACCAAGCCGACATGAAAATCGTTCAAATCTACCCTCGTTTCTGACATCTAATGTGCGATCTGTTGTTCAAAAACTCGATGAAGTAAATGTGACACTGCATTCTAAATCGGTAGACGTCTTTGTATGCTCGGAATCATGGCTGAATGAAAATCACAGTGATTTCTTTGTTCAATTCACGGATATATGTGTTTCCGTCATGACAGAAAAGGAAAAATTGGAGGAGGAGTTGCCGTCTGGATTCGAAACTCTATTCATGCGAAACACATCACATGTAATCCCCCTTTTGATTTTGAATGTGTTGCCATATCCCTCGATTCACACAAAGTTCTTCTTCTCGGTCTGTATATTCCTCCTGATCCTGCGGTTCGTTTATTCAGAAATATTAATGATTTTTTGAGTAACTTTATTGATGATTTTCTGAAAGATTCTCCGGATTATGATATTGTAATATGTGGAGACCTGAATCGTTTTGCCATTGGTGACATTTGTGCTTCTTTTGATTTGATAAATGTTTTCAACAAGCCAACATACGATGAATCTCAATTGGATTATATTCTGATATCTGAGTCTCTGGCATCTCTCTATACTGTCACTGCTTGTGCCCCTTTTGACAGATCTAAAGTCTACCATGTATCTTTGTTAGCTTCTCCGAACTGTGGGTCTATCGATCGTGATACCTGTCACAAAATTTATACAAGAACGTATGACCTGAGGAAATCAAATTTGGATAACTGTTTCTCAATCATCGATAGTTTGAGCTGGGATTTCATATATGACGATGCTCTCAATCTCGACGAAAAGTGTTCCATATTTCATGAAACTTTAGCTGATGCTGTTGACAAATCTGTGCCATCCTCACTCGTATCTTTTTCTGACAGGGACAAGCCTTGGATTACCCCTTTTATTAAAGATCTGATAAACAAAAGGTGGAGCGCATTCAGAAATCGCAACTTTGCAATGTATGAACATCTTAAGCTGAAAGTGAAAGAGGAAATCGCCAAATCGAAAGACAAGTGGACAAGAAATGTTGGTAGACGCAACATGTGGAAAGCTGTAAATAAGCACATTGGCACAAAAAACAAGAAACCCTTGACCTCTCTGCTTTCTCAATTTGACTGCCTCAGTACCGCTACCGATGTGATAAATTCTACTTTGACCTCTGTCCATTTGAAATCGAATGTGTTAGATGTTTAGTCCTACCTAAATAGTGATACTATTGACTGGGAACCATCTGTGTCTCCTGCTATTGTGAGAGATCTCATCCACAACGTAAAAAGCGGAAAGTCAACTTCTGATTTACCGGTGGCAATCTACAAGCACATTGCTTTGCCTATCTCCAAGCCTCTATGTGAACTTTTTCGTTTATCCTTGAAAAACTGTGAAGTCCCAATCTTATGGAAAACCGCCGCAATCACACCGGTTCCTAAAACCTCGAAGCCGACGTTAGACGATCTCCGACCTATAAGTGTCCTCCCTTTGCCATCGAAGCTACTTGAAACCATTGTCCTTAACTCAATGAAGGAGAGAATTCTGGAGTACTATCATAAGCATCAGTTTGGGTTTCGACCATCATCGTCAACCACATGTGCACTGGTTTCACTGCATGATCACTTGACGCGCTATCTTGATGATCAAAGAACAGTTGGTGTCATGATTGTTTCTTATGACTTTTCTAAGGCCTTCGATAGTTTAAAATTTGAGCACATATTGAACAGGATGAAGCACTGCAATTTTCCAAATGCGTTTATCAGATGGATTCATGACTACCTAAAAGACCGCTCACAATTTGTCAGAATTGGCTCCTCCTGTAGTAGGCAAGCATCTGTGACTTCCGGGATTCCTCAAGGATCAATATTAGGCCCTTATCTCTATGCATTAGCAACGTCTTCTTTAGATATCAACGATTCGAAATGCCACCTAGTGATTTATGCCGATGACATAAATCTTTGCTTCCCGCTATACAAAGACTCAGAAAATCTACACGTCTCTAGCGAGCATGCAGGGCTTTTACGGTGGTCAAAGGAAATGGATCTCACTCTCAATCAGCGGAAGTGCAAGTCTCTGATAATCAAGAAATCAAATGAATGTGGCAATTACTCCCCACCTGATGTAGCTTCAGTAACTGAAATGTCAATTCTTGGTGTATGGTGCGATTCCTCTGGTACATGGTCCTCCCATTGCAATCATGTCTTGCTCAAAGCATCTCGAAGATTCTATATCCTGAGAAAGCTACGCCGCTCCCTCAGTTCATCAGCATTACGTTTGGCATACTTCTCGCTTGTACGCTCCTTGCTCGAATATTGTGCTCCTGTCTTTGTTGGCTTATCGAAGAGAGATTCAAATCGTTTTGACAGGGTACAAAATCGATTTCACAGATTGATATGTGGAGACATATGTGACTGTGATCATAATTTGCCAACTCTTTCCATGCGTCGAGATAATTTGAGTTTGAAGTTCATGAAACAAGTAATGAAACCTGGTCATGTCATTCATTATCTTTTGCCAACATTATCAGACTCTGGTCGATTTTTGCTGCCAAGAAGGCGCACTATGAAGAGAAGTCGTTCATTCATTCCATACGTTTGCAAATTGTATAATCGTAATTTCACTAGACGATGAGTAATACATACTAGTACACCTATCTGACTTTGTGTAACTTTGTCTTTCTTTGTACGATTTGCATTTATATCTGAAATATATACGCTTTATTATTATTATTTATGAAAAGGAATCAACGCACCAGCATCGTCATAAATTGCAATATCAATTTGTGGGATGTAGTTTGATTTCAGCTTTGTATAATGCACTTTCTTGAAAGTATGCTCAGATAAAATACTGCAGCTTTTTGGCTGGTATGGTATCATTGCTAGCAATGGAGCTTCAACATCTCCCACACGTACATCTTCACCAATATTGGAATATATCTGAAAATAGTTAATACGACGCGATAGCGACATGTCTGCTCTAGCTTTGGTTACAGTACCACTTTTAAAGATATTTTGATCAAAACTCAAAATGTCCATTAGAGTTTTATCCATAATTAGTTCAATACCTTTCCCACTTACAGTGAGAGACAAAGCACCTTCCTCTTCAGAAAATGGAATATGTTGCTCATTAATCACTTCATTTAAATAATCTGGAACCAATTTAACTGAAGTAATAATGCGAGGCATCAACACTCTTGTTCCATGTAAGATACCACCCAAAAGCTCTACACGCTTTCTGTATGAAGATACGGACCATTCTGTATCAAATTGATTTGGCCTTTCACATGGCAAATGTTGCATATCAAATTTTCCATGAACAGCTGCAGAACGATGTCGTAAGAACTGATGAAAATCTTTTGAATTAACTAATACTAGATCATCATCATTTAATTTACTTATTGCAATATGATTAGATGATTTGATATAAGTCAATGTTGCCACTTGTTTACCATCAACTTGAAGGAGATAATTAAATTTTTTCAATAATGTTTCAGGAGTCATGTTTGTCTTCCTTGCCTTAATCACAATCTTCTTCCCCAACGTCCTTTCATTTTTTGGAATAAGATCTACATAATAAGCTTCCGCTCGATATATTAACTGTCTATGACCACTTGGGTGGTAATTAACGTTATAATTATCATAGCTTGTTAAGGCGCTAGCGAGGTAATTTAAATCATTTCTTAAACTGGAACTCAAAGCAACAATCCAATCTTTATCAACTACATGATGTACATAATTATGATCACCATTGTGCGGAGTAAATTGGACAATGTGTTTACACGCTTTATTCAAGAAATCATAAACGAATTTCTGACATGATAGCTGATCTTTCTTCGGCCATTGTGGAATGTATACTCGGCAACCCTTTTCACATTGGTAAGCAGCTGTGCGTCTCATATTAATAGTCATCACCTCATGATCAAAAGTATAGACACAGTTACTGTGAACAAGTTGTGTGACCCCTACTTCCCACTCTCCATTCAGCTGTTGTATATTATCAATGGGAGTAGAAAAGATAGCGGCTCGATTACTAGCAAATCTGTTTGTTGCTGCATTGCTAAGCAAAATATGGTAAAACGACATTTTCATATTCCAGTGATCTATATATTGCCAATTTGCATAACATCATGAAGAATTGGATTTTGGATTCTCAACAATACATCAAAGTTGATCGCAATGGAAACGTTCATTTCAAAAATTCTCATGGAAATACATCGAGAGGAATTACATTAACATGGCGACAATTTTTAAATCTTAATGACATCATGAGAGATTTGAAATATTTTGAAACGCTACAATTCATCTCTTTGGGTAATCAAGTTTGGCTTCAACATTACAGAAATGAAATTCAAATCTGTCATTCTGATTCCTCAATCTGTTTTTCATTTCGCAAATACAATTGGGAAAAATATAAAAGATGGATACATTGCTCCATTATGTCATTTATTCGTCAAGAGTTCATCGCTTTGCTATGCAAATCTTAATCAGACACCACCTTCAACACAATGTTACGCTCCATCATGAAGAGTTGGAAATTAGATTCCCTACAACATGTTGAGATTGATTATGATCAAAACGTTTATTTCAACGACTATACTGAAAATATGAGAAGAGAATTTGCTTTATCATATCGACATTTTCAATATCTAAATCATATCATGAAGGACTTGAAATACTTCTATATGAAAAGACATTCACGCATAGGAAATCCCATATGGTTGCGACTAAAAAAGCAACGAATACAAATCTATCATTCCAAACTTTCTATCTGCTTCACATTTCATCAAGGTAGTTGGGAAAAGTGTAAAAGGAAGATACATCGCTCTACTTACTCATCTTTTCATCATGAGAGGTCATCGTTACACCATCGTCAACATTCTCCGCCGCATCAGACTCTATACCAAAATCGATCTCGCAATATTACATCAACAAATTCTAAACAGCAAGTATTATCCGGGTCGACCGCAAATGTTAGTGGTGAAGATGAGCAATTTACGGAACCTTCAACTCTTTCCAAATGGGACGGTACAAACTCTCGGCGCCCTTTCTCATTCATCGGCGCGGTTAATACGCTTAGAACTGCAGAAGCTACTACACCGGATATAGAAGAGGGAGAAGTGTGTGATGTCGAATCTGACTGTGAACAATATGGTGATCTCTACTCAATTGAGTGAAAATGTATCGTTTTCGAAGATTCATAGCAGCAGCTACAATTTGTGTTATGAACCAGAACTTTTTCCTGCAGCTCTCATTATTCGTTGGAATCCTGTACATATTGCAATCTTTCACAACAGTAAAGTCATCATTACTGGACTGAAATCAGAAGTGCAAACAGATACAATCCTAGACCGTTTAATCGAATATGTACATACCCAGCGGATTGTGAAATAAAAACAATTTTTGTTCCAATATGATGATGTTTTATTTCAAATCATTATAGAACTTACAAATCATTTTTTCATTAGAAGATGGGTTGCATGAAAACTTTTGAATAACAGATTTAAATCGAAGTACATGTAAACGTTTTAAGATGAAGTACAGTACAAAAGCACCACACGTTGATGAAAGTGGATGTTGTAGTATGCGCTCATTTCGTTGATATTGACGAGTATGTTTTCTCAACCACTGCTGTGTTGGTATATTTGGAGGTTGAGCAAGAGAGTCAAATAGTTCATCGCGTCTGTCTTTTCCAATAAAGATAGCTTTCCAATGTTCACCTTCTACATTCTTTGACTGAGTGTTCAATACAATAAAGATGGGATACTGTTTTACTGTAGTTGGTAGGGTATCTAGCGAATAGACATTAACAAAAGCTTTCAACGTAGCTTTATCTGCATGACGCTGTACTTTAGCTTTAATATCGTCAGCATTCAACCAACTCATTAACGATTATAGTAAAGAATCACGTCACGATACTTAGTTATTTCAATATTTGAATCAAAAACTGCATAAATCAATACATTGATCGTCGCAGCTAGCGTTCTTTTAAACTCCAGATCCAAGCAAATATTATGAGGAAGGTTAGCTTGACGATAAGGTGCACTAATATCACTGTCGGCAGTCAAATCAAATGCATAAATAGTATAGCCATTCTTAAACTCTTTCATTGTAAGCCCGTTGGTGTCGTCTGTGTTGTAAAAGCCAAAGACATTAATGTAGTCAACATAACTGCGCAAAAATTGATAAGAAGAGAAGTCTGGTCTATAGGGCGATCCAGGATGACTGACACCATTTACACGTAAAGCAATTTCGCTCAAACCGTTGTGTTTGAAGTTGAAAGGATTCTTCTTGATATTGCCATTGAATGCATCATTTTCAACCATTGCTACCATTAGGAGTTTTGGTGCTTCTGATGGAAATAAACCATCTTTCATAAAACTCTTTTGATCTTTAGGAATAGTAAATGTGAGAAGCTTTGTATGCTGAATGGGATAAATAGCATTGCTACGGTTAAGACCCTCAGCATGTCCTCTAATTACACTTGGATTAGCTACCACTCGACGAATGTATAGCGTAATATTTTCCACATGGATTTTAAAATTGACAACTTTAGCATATGCATTCAACAAAAATTCAGGCTTGTTCAATGTAAGTTTGACTCGCATGCTCGTATTACAGAGTAAAAACTTTGACCGTCTGAAGAAGTCAAGATTTAGTGGACCATATAGCTGACATGCTTTGCTATCTTTAATCAAAGCAGATCGCTTTACAAAACCAGTGTTTGTCTCACTATCAAATTGTGTTGCTTCATCTCTACACCATCCCATTGCTTCCATATGACTCTTTTGTGCTGACGGATGAAACTGTGATAGGGCATTGAAATATGCTTTATAGGGATAATCGCTTTGCCTACCTTCTACCTGTTGCTCTCCAATAGTTAGAGAAACATCACGATATAGTGTTGCCAGCGGTAAATTGTTCAGACCAACTTTATGTGCATCATCGATGTTAGTACCATCTGCTTGTTGAATTCTGAACCGCACATCAACCATCGCATAACTCAAATCTATGTAGTCGTCACTACCACCAGGAATAACAACTTCAATGGGGCCAGCATTCTCAGCTGTTCGAGGATGATAATCTCCAATACTTGAACTAAGAATATCTGTCTGTATGGCTTGTTGATCAAACAAACAAAAACCGCAGGTTTTACACTTCATGATTAGAAGTTATGACAGCGTCGTCGTTTAGCACGCGATGAAGGATTAGAGCGCGCACGGCGTTTGCGTGAATGCCTTTTCTTAGATTTGCGTGAAGTTCGCCTCTTACCGGCTCCGTGCTGTTTTCTTTTTCTTCTAACATTCATTCGTTTAGGTGCTTTCTTTTGTCGATTACGAGTTTAGGATTCCTGTAATGTTCTTAAACCGCGTTCCTTCCCACGATTTAGTAAACTACTCTTTTTATTTTTTCCACTGGCAATATCATTGAGAACATCGCCAGCAAAGCCAACAGCATTACTTAAAACAAATCGTTTTAAAGTTTTTTCGACAGTAGATACGAGAGGAGATACAACAGATTTCAGCGCGCCAAATATACTACCTTCACGTTGACGGCGAGCACCACTGTAAATTGTACCCGCGCCACTTAATAGGAAGGCCGTGAATAAAGCGATGCAGTCGGATTCATTACTTAAGTCTTGAACTCGCAAGTTATAGTTTTGCATATATCACTTGCGATCACTTTGATGAAAAATGTCTGCACGACGCATCCAAGAGTTCATACTTGAAGGATAGCCGAGCCATTTAACAAGACACCATTCTTCACCTTGATGTTTTTTGCAACGGATGATTTTCTCTACTAAATATGTTTCACTTTCAGTGACTACCTCAATCTCATCACGGTAAAAGCTGCCATCAATTTCTTCATTATCGTAATCTTTTAACTTTTAAGTTATGGGAGAGTCTTTTTTATTGATGTTTGAAACTGTAAAAAGTTCTTCTGTCCAATTCGGGAGATAACCTTTGGCAAAAACACTCTTCATTTTTGATATGCGAACTTTATCGCCTATTTTTACATCACTTTTTGCATTATTACACTTACGTTGGAATGTTTTACGCACTTCTTCTACATTGTTAGCATTCACATCTGCTGGTCTGAGTAGAATAGAGCGATGCACAGAGTGATTGTAGGCATGTACCGTATCTTGTAGAATCTTTGTCCAATTTTGTGTCACGTTGACAGTAAAATGTCGCCACAAGCGATTTTTCAATGTGCAGTTAAAACGTTCAACTAATGCAGCCTTGTAGGCATTCTTTACACTAAACAAGTCAATGTCATATCTCTCAAACAATCTTCCCACATGCTGATTTTCGAACTCTTTTCCTTGATCACTCTGAATTCTCTTTGGAATGCGACCCTCTTGGAAAATTGACTGGAATGCCTTTGCTACTCCTTTACCTTCTTTAGTTTTTAATGGTTGAACCCACGCATATCGCGAGAAAATATCAATTACTGTCAAAATAAAGTTATTTCCCGAGTTATGTTTTGAAAAAGAGGTAGCGTCACACAAATCTGCCTGCCACTGTTCATCAATGTCATGAATAATATAATGACGGGTACGGTACTTCTTTTTCGCTTGTTTGTGGAGTGTATAGGTAGCCTGACCCTTTAACTATTGTTTAACTTGTGATTGTGGAAGACCACTTGCTTTTGACAATTTCTTTATAGATGCAAATCCTGCTGGATGTTTTACATCATAGTATATTGACTTTAAAAGTTCATGTGATGACGAGTGACTCTTCCTTCTTCTTCTCATGTTTTTGCTTTCTTGCCTTTTTGCATTTACAACAGCCAGAAGATTTAGCAGATTTACGTTCATGTTCACATTGCTTAGGAGTCTCAGTGTAAGAGCTGGCACAGCAAGTACATGTTACATCAACATGCACCTCCGGCGTTTCATTACATGGTATGCAACACATCTGCTTCATATTAATAGTCTGAGAACATATATTTCTTTGGTGGAGATCTTCTACGTCTATCTCTTCCTCTTGTTTGCCTAGAGGGTGTAGATCTACGTCGTTCTCTTCCTCTTGTTTTCTTAGTAAGTGTGGAAGGAGATGTAGAAGTTAAACACTTAAACCAATTTCTTGGCATTGTAGCACTCCTAATTTTAGGGATAGAATTAACATTTGAAGTAGTACCAACTTCTGAAGTAGAATCAAGTTCTTTCAATGTTTCATTATTCAATGCAAGTTTTAGAACATTATGCTTTTTCAATAGTTGAAGAAAATATGGCCAACCATGTGGGACATAACCTTGTCGACGTTTTCTACGCGTTGCATACTGAATCAAGTCTTCATAACGCGAAGCGCTAATAATTTTATCATCATCTGTTATGATCTCACGTCTATCATTCACATTGAGATATGGTTCAATGCTGTTGAAAAGAGCTATTGCATGTGCACGAGATGCTAAAGGTGTAGCAGTCGAAACAGAGTCACGCATCTTATTCTTCAAACTTTTCAATTCTTCAACAGTTTCTGATTGTAATAAAACTGCGCGATATGGATCTTTAATATGTGCATTTTCCTGATAATCCAGTTCTTTCTTATAAATTTGATTTGCTAGAGGTTGCTTTACTTGCTGTAAAGCAGTCAATTGCACATATTCATCCTGAGGAATGACAATCATGCAAGAATAGGAGCTCATAGTTTGTAGATAATTATAGGCTCTTTCAAAATATCACTTCGAAATCTAAATTCTTCCGGACACTCTTGTGTAAAATCAATAAATAAGTAACCGTGTGGTTTTTCAGTTGCTGCTTGAAAAAATTCAATTAAGGCTTTTGAACCTCTTGGCGAAACTTGTCGCGCTAAAATTTCAAATTGACTTCTATCTCGCGGATTCTTAAAGATAGCGTAATAGTGCGTATTCAGGTTTCGTGTGCGGGCTTCTTTCCCATCAGGAAACAAATTTTGCGTGATATAGATTATAAAGCACCTTTTGTGATGTGCTACGCGAGTGAACATATCTGCAACGTCTTTGGAATTCTTACTTTCCTTCAATAGATCATCCAATACAACGACATCGTTGGACTCTATCTTATCAGCTCGAATAATTCCTTCATTTCGAATAAAGTTACGACGTTGCAATTCCTGAAAGAGTGACGTCTGATAAATACCATAACACCAAATAACTCGATTGATAGGTTCCCTAAACAATTCTTTTCTTTTATCTAGCAAATTCAAAGTGAAAACAGTTTTACCTGCATGGGATGGACCTGATACAGTCAGAACTTTATCACATTGAAGTCTGAAATCCATTTTAATAGTTTGAGATTCAACATTTGCATAATTAAGGCTTAGAGCCAAAGATACTACCCAATACGTTGCCCACGATAGGAGCTAACATCGGAAGTAGTGCTGAAAGGAAACCACCCTTTTGTGACAGAGTTTTCCTCTTTCTTTGAAGGGTGATTTTGGGATTGGAGATGAATCGTAATTTTGTAGTATATCGCTTAAGTAACTTTCGTTGTTGTGGTGATAATTTCTTTGTCCTCAAACTTCTCACATGAGAAACAATTTCTCGAATAAATTTATGATTAGCATGTCGTATAGCATTATATCGATGATTTCCTTTCATTCATTGAAGAGCTCGAATGGCTGTAGAAAATTTTGAAGACTTTCGACTTTTACGTCTCGCCATATTTCTCTTTACCATTGTCGCAACTTGAGTTTTCCACATTTGCATAGGTGTTAACTTTAATGACAGAAGTGACACTCAAAATGAGCTATATCATACAGTGACTGCATTGACAAAGTTGAATACAGCAGCGCATGAAACAGCGGTGGCAGAAAGTATGTTTACATCTCTTAAAGATGCGTTTTTCACTTCCATCCTTTCGCTTACATATATCACACATATTTTCACTCTTACTAACAACTTCTAAAGCAAGTCTTTTTGACGAAATGAACTTGCCAGCCTATTCTAAATAATAGACGCATGTACAGAAGGAATATACTTCGAGAGTAAGTAGACATAGCTCGAAAACCAATTGTGCTACGATCAAGTACCATTGCATCTTTAAGTTTCTTTTATAGAAAGTTGAATGTGAATATGTGAAATTGCTTCAATCACTAGACTGCTACCATGATGGTTAAATGCATCAAGACGTTGAGCAATTTTTCCCATATGTCTTTCAAAAAATTCTTCAGGATTATCTACAACTTCCATTGAATAGGAAGCAAAGTGGAAGAAACGATCTTCTACCTCTTCTTTCCCAAAATGGGTGAAATGAATTTTTCCAACTAATCACGCCATTACAATTTTATCAGAAAACGTATCCATTAACTTCAAAAATAGGGTGCTAGTATCACCAATAACTGATTTGATGTTAATCTCATCTTTATGAAAAGTTATCACATGATCTTGAATAGTTCCCTTTAAGCTTTGTCTATGAAAACTTAATGTTCCACAACCATTTGAGAAAGACATTATCATCCTTCATCTATCCCACCCGTTGCATGAAAATAACAAATCTCTTCATAAAGCATTTATTAAACGACTTTAACAAGCATGCATTACAAATTTTGGGTTTGAAACAGATAAAATAGATACAGTTGGTAGCTATCATATAAAGAGCAAAGATGACCAAACATTACTTTAGCAGTGTTGAGATATGGAGGAAAAAAGCATTGATTATGAATGTAGGGACTACAACGAACATTTAAAATAGGAACACTCAATTCCTTTAAACGTTTAGTGACTTCATGGTAGTGTTGATTAACTCTACTATCCCAAGGTGGAAGTAGAACATCATTGATGATTAGATTTGGAAATAGTTTCTTCTCCTTAGTAGGATCATTGCAAAAGATACATACAACATTAAAGGCTGCTAGCCATCTTTTAAAGTCAATAAGAAGAGCACTTTCACTAGGAAGACCAAAGTCTTGTAAATATTGTTGATTGAGTCCATGAATATGTTTTCTCGCCCAGCTATCAGCGTTGGGATCACACTTGGCATGATGATGATTAACACTAACAATTTGATATGAGCAATTGTCCATGGCAATAGCACTGAGCTCCTGTACAGGATCACCCTCACATAAAAATGATGGTGGATGACTAAAAAGAAAATTACATAGTTTTACTCATCGGATGAAAAATCCTATAACATATTACAATATGAAGAAGTGGAACGATGCTGTTCACGACAAGATACAGAAATAACATGATGACAGCGAAGAAGTAAAATGTATCTGATAAGACCACGTCTACGACACTCAAAGCACATAAGCGAATTGTCATAAGGTAGAGATAGGAAAGGATTAGCGATTCTCCTTCTTTGATTTGCGTTTTCCGGCAACATTCTTCTATGGCTTGTGCTTCCCACCGCTCTCGTTGAGGATTTGATCAATAATATTATTAACATCTGGCTGCTTCGGTATATATAGGATGGATTGAGCATGCATCGATATAGAGGCTAATTTGCTGTTCTGGTGATAGCCATAATATATTCCACTGATAGCAAAACCAATATTCCAAGTGCCTTCTGCGAGTTCTTCACACCTGATGGGTGTTATTTGTTCTCCATCCTTTCGATAGTAAGAACACCAATGCGATAGTGGTAGAGAAAGTCGTTCACTATCCCATATCGTTTCATATGGTGTATCCTTGTCATCTCTCGCTCTCCACACTTCGTCAAGGGGAGTAGGGATATCCCAATTTAGTGTTACAAATTCTTCAATAATGTCAAGCTGGCGACGTATGTATGGAGCTACAGGAATGATGACATAGTCTCCATACTGATTCCTCTTCACACTCACGTCTGTGGAAGAGATCATTCCCGTTTCCAGCGCTATAGCATGATCGAAATAGCGTATGCCTTGTCTAAGTTTACGCTGCAGGGGTGTAGGATTATGTACCTGTGTTGTTTCCTCCACCGGCCTCAACTGTAGATGACCTGATTGTAGCGAACCTTGCACCGTCTGGACATCAGCATCTAGTCTGGTAAGTGATGTAGAAGCCTGAAAGCGGAAAGATGCGATTAGGTAAACATTCAAGAAAGGAGGTGGAGGGAAGTTTTCCGACTTACCATTCTAGTTGAAAAGTAGGATAGATGAGCTGAGAGAACGTGCGTTTGTCACTTATACGATTCAAAAATAGAATGATTGTCACTCTAAAGTCTCATTATTTATAGAGAAATCCATGATTCTCATAGGATGATGATTCTCATTGGACAATAACATCAAGCTGATTCCAAATCTGGTCTCCGTTTACCAATCCGAGCCTTCGTTCGCCCGCTGGAGCTGGTTTTTGGAAAATTCTAACTCTGTCGTTTTTCGCCAATCTCCCAAATCTTAAATGGCGTATCACATCCAAACGAAGACAGATAGGAACAAGCCGTTTCTTTCAGTGAATTTTTCTCACTCTTAGCTTTCAAACGAGCTATTGCACGACTTTCTACGATCTCTAGAACCAAAGTTGGAAGCAACGCTGCCGAGGGGGGGGACGTCCCAAAAGTTTTTCTCTCCGATTACGCTGGAAACAACCTTCCTAACCCAAAATTTCACGTAGATTCCGAATCTGACCTCCGTTTTCCCATCCGATGCTTCGTTTTGACTCTACAGCCCAAAACCAGCCCACATTCGCCGTTAACTCTGTCGTTTCTCCGAAAAATGTTGAAAAATTTTTTCTCGCCGATTGAGCTGGAAATCACACCACGGATGTAGAATTTGACGCTGATTCCAAATCTGGTCTCAGAACTACCATTGGAACAGACGGTTCCACGCTAGAACACAAAACATCACAACACTCTAACCAACCTGGTCGGCCGCCCAAGTCTATACGGACACTCTCAACCGAGGGGGGGCGCTGTGTTTAAAGTGGAGGTTTGCTTACTACTCATGTACATGTACTGTGACATCATATAAACATACATGTATACAAGACATAAACATGCAGTAAGTTTATGTAAGTAGACATTGAGCGCGTTCATGCACGGTATGCGGATAGGAGGTGGAACTTAAAAGATAGGAAGAAGCTTAAAAGTTCTATGGTCGGGTTGGTTGGTGATGGAGGAATGTTGTGAATTCCAGATTCGTGCGGCTACGACAGTAAAAGAGCGTTGACCAATTGTTAAACCAAGTATTACAGCACGGACGCCGGTGCCTTCCATTCTATGAGTCATAGTATGACTAGTTAGGATATCTATTATTTGTATCTCCTATTAGTCGATCTGATTGGTCTGCATGTATGTAATCGCACAATGAATATAGACATATGCTACGAAGCTAAAGTCATAATGTGATGAATGCGCGGCAGGTTGCTACTTTTCCGCGCAATCAATAAACTTTTTTCTATCTCAGAAAATGCTTAAAAGTTGCCGGAAGTTCAGTTAGCAAAAAGTAGCATCCATTTTTATTTGCACCTGTCTCATATCTTGTCTTGATTGTGTCTTTAATGGGACTATGTTTTCTTCTTGTTGAAATGTTCGTCCGCATCAAGTTTGTTTTATCGCACCGCACGAGATTAGGATCAAGTACTGATGTAGATTATCGTGAGATTGATCTGTATGATTTACCTGTCATTCTATTTGATGTAGAAACCACTTGAGAAGATTTCACATTAAGCCACATGCATTAATTCATGTACTCGCAACTCATAAATGTGTAGAATCTCAGGAAATTTTACATGAAAACCAATCAAAAATGGCAAAAAATGTGTTGAAAAGCAATATTTTCTTATAGATAGCCTGTGATTGTCAGCTAACATTGAGTTAGTCAAATGCAAATGTCACTAATTTCGACAGAGAATCTAGATTGCAAAGTTTAGACAACTTGAACCTAATTCCGATTTTCGAGTAAAGACTCAGAAGGCATTCGCCATTGCACAAGTTCTCATTCAATTTCAAGAGGAGAATTTTATCAATATTCGCAGGTTTTAGTGCCACCCTGTGGATTTTCTCTTATTATTCAGGGTGTATATGTATAATCAAATAATAGACTCGTGCGACTTATTAATCGCACGAGTTTTAAAAAGGTCGGCGGGCAATAGCAGGCAAATGTCTCTTCCAAAGAGGAAATCTGAGACAGAGAATGAGGACTGTTGATAGAGAATGAGGACGAGGAGGCCGGGTGATAGGTCCCTTCGGTTAATATATCCCTTGATTAGAATTAGCATATTTATCACTAAACTCAAAATACATCACAATTACACGTGAGTGAAGCACGAAACGTCTACTTCATTCAGATTTTGATGCGACCAGGGAGTGTTTTTAGCTCATATAAATATCTTAAAGTAATTATAAAAACTGTAGTTGAGAGGATTAGTGCTCTAAACGGTAGCTTGTTTGCACATAAAGCCTTTTGCGGATTCACTGATGTTGCGCTTTTATATTTGATGACTGACATGCTTGAGTTAAACGGTTCATGTACGTTGCGGAATATTTACACCCCATGATTACTTTAAGCAAATGGAATACATAATTCCCAGTCGGTTATGAAGTAACATTTCAGGACCTTTATCTGTTTCTATATACTCAGTCCTGCTGAAATTACTTGAAAAGAGGTGCAAACCTATAATTCATAGTCACGTACACTCAGGGTGTTTTTCACCTCATAGAGAAAGCCTATGACCCTGTTCAAGATAATCAGTGACAACAGAGTGGACTAACTCCACAAATTTCTTCCTGCTACAGCCGACCGCCAACGGGACGAAAGAGCAGGACTTCACTCATTCCAAAGATGAGTGCACGATAATAACGGAGGAAGAACTTTCTCTGTTATAACCTTCATTCGTGACATTGTCTTCTGTGATCAAATCCACCAACTTTTAGTTTGCTTGATTGTTTTCACTTCTTCCTAATCTATCATGCCTCAGAAGAAAAAACTATTATTATCAGAGTCACTGTAAAAGCTGCTACTGAGAAGATAAGTCAGTTCTGAAAAGCAGCTTGTTTGCACTCAACGAGGTTTCGCTTTTAAGCTTGAAAACTTAGACACTTTTCATGCTTCGGGTACCTGGTTATCAATATGTCAAAATTCGTTCAACTTTTTTAAAAAGAGATTGAATCGTTTTCAGATGTCCATTTTGGATGATTAATGAACATGAAAGGACACGGATGAAGAGTTTATTTAGCGAACATTACATTATTGAAAACCAATTTATCAGCATTGAACGTGAACATGCATTCCATAATTACTGTTTGGCAGAAAAGTATTCCCACACAAGTTGCTGCTAATTTGATTGATTTTTCAACATGAGTCGTAGGAATGCCGATGTCCAGATGATCTGATATGATGAAATGACACTAATACTTCGTGATTGAATGAAACTGAACTCGTAAATTAGAGCTGTTCATCTTCATTTATCATGCCTGTGAAATTTGATTTCATACAGTGAATATTGTTTGATTTGCGTCATGTATTAACCCTTTATGACAGCCACGGATCGTTGGATTCTTAGCATGATGAAAGCGTCTTTATTACATCTCGGGATCCCTTTCTATCTTGTAATACATCATTGATCATTCAAAATAGTCAAAATCTATCTTAATGGTTTTTGCAATGTCAACTTCAAGATATTTATTGTATTATGCAGGCAGTGCTCATCTAGACACAGCGATGAAATATGTATGAGCATTTCATATATAAAAATGTATATATACATAATATTATATTACAATGTTTTATATAAAAATGTAAAATAATATAAAATGCTGATTGAAAAAAAGAAAGTCAGGATAGTTATTTGCGCAGCAGGTGTATAATATAGGAATTACTCTATAGGAGGGCACGCAGCGCACGAGGATGTCTTCCAATTTACTATTGCATTTCACTCTCGATGCAAAGTCTATGTATAGAGAGAGCAAACTTTCATAGACTTCAGTAAAAGTCAATGAAAGATTTCTTCATCTGTTCATTATCCTGTGACTGACAGTGATCAAGAATTACAATAGTCATAGACTTCTCAAGAGTTACATACAATAACATTATATCATGGATTTTACGGGCAGAAATATCATTGTTGTAGACTTCAGCGTCCATCAATGAGATTCTACCTATCCCAGAAATTGTTTTCCCATTACTTTTAACATTAGAAATCAGTGATATCTCATTTCTACCGTCCAGCAATAGAGGTCATTTTACCTAAATCCCATAGCATTTTAATGAGTAGCAGAATTAGTAATAGGCCTAAATTGATAATCAATAAGCAATAAATTTGCAATTTGTTAATAAAAAGACAAAAATTCGAAACATGCATCTATCAAAACAGAGAAAAGTTCTAAAGAGCAAATTAACATCGATTAATTAAGTCACTTGAAGTCAGTCGAAGGAAATTGTAACAGTATTGCTATCCGCATTTGCCACAATTTTCATTTTCTTTTGAGGTGCCGCGGAGAAAGTCATTTCTGAGGTGGTAGTGGAGTAACTTACACTCGTAGGTTCGCAGGAAGTGGTAGGCCGCCCTTCCACCTGGTGCACTTCTTTACCAAAACTTTCATTGAGAGCCCATAAATTTGCGTGCTTCTTCTCATCGTTCACCCTCTTCACGTAGCGCTTGACGGAATTCTCCTTCGTGTGTCCTGTTACGCACTGTATGTCCTGCGCACTGAAGCCCATATTGAACATGTTAGTAACCACAGTTGATCGCATGCAGTGTGATGTATACGTTTTCGATAGTTTAGCTTTGCATGAAATTACTTTCATCAGATCACCAATGTTGTGAACACCATAGACAAGTTTTTCGTGGTACCAATGCTGATCAGAAAACCAATTCTTTTTTGGCTTGTAAAATATGTGCTCACAATCGTCTGGCAACTTTTCGAGAAGTAGTCTTATGGCGCTGACGGGGCATGTACTTGGATTGCCGGTTGAGTATAACCTGGCTTGTTTCATATTTTCATTGTTGGAGTTAGACACCGTTGGTTGATGATTTTTCTGAATGTCATTCATGTATTTGATATCGATGTAGGTCTTGCCTCTAGAGTCTGTTTTTGTTATGATATTCTCCTTCTTTAAGTATCTGATCCACTCACGATCTCTGGTTCCAAGAAAGTACTCAATTGCAAAATATACTTCTTCTTGAAGCACTTCGGGATTTGACCGATCAAAATATCTTCTCAGCTTCTTCAAATCTGCTTCTTCGATTGCATCGAAATGCTGAGTTTCACCGCCATTTTTAAAGTATCCAGTAGCCATTGCTTTCGAGAGAAGATTTGCGCCATTGAACTCAATTTTGGTTATTATGTTTACATTAAGCATTAGTGGCGGAGAGTTGAAAAATCGCAAAAGTGCAGCTCTAATGCAGTTAAGAGTTGCAGGTGCATAAAATTGACCTTTATTTGTTCTTAAACTTGAATAGAAAAAATTCAAATATTCCGTGAGCTCAGTTCTTTTCAATGATCTTAACACTAGAACCGCCAAGAATTTTACATACCTTTAACCGCCAAATGCAGTCAAAATGACTGCAACATAAAAGATAATGAATAGAACCCTGTAATTACCTGACATCCTAAAATTTCTACCGGTTATTATTGGCTCATCATTTATCATGGTAATTGGACATATTATTGCTATACTTACTTTCATAAACAAAGTGGTTTATATGAGTAAACATATATACTGTGTTATGCACTATATTTTCATTTATGCATTAAAACTAATTATTTAGAATTTGCTGCGAAAAAAATATCACTGTTTATTGGATAGTTGACTTTTTGCAAGTAAGTTATTTAATTTTGTCTAATAGCATTTATTTTACTTTTGGAATGATAAATTCATTTATTATTATTTATATTTCCTAAAGAATTGAAAATTATAATAAAAGGCAGCAAAAAAACAAAGTTCTAATTTGTACTGTAATTGGTTTTTACAGTAACTGCAAAACTGTCATGGTTTCCAAAAATCATTTGGCACAGTTTATACATGTAACAATGATGATTTTGTTTGCAGAACATGGACCACAGCACCATTTTTTGCATGTACTGCAAACATTCCCACCTTTGTTCTTATGTTTGCTTATTTGGCACTCCTTTCGCTTTAGTGCTGTTCTAGCTGGAGATTCTGAAACGGATGCAGGCAAATTGACCTCAAAAGGTTTGAAAATTTGACACATTCTCTCTCCCAAGAAAAGAAGATAATCTCGCCTTGAGATTGATTTTTGGCAAGCAATTTTATATATAATCCATGAATTTAGGGCAACGATGTCCAACAAATTGTAAAATACGTGCATTGGCCATCTGCGTGAGCCCGCCTTCGTGGAATACATACGTGTCATGCTATCGAACATGTCAACGCCATGTTTCGTTTTGTTGTAAAAATTGACCGTTTCGGGAAGATTTTTCGGTCCGCCGCCAAAAGTACAAGATTCATGCATCGACGATAGAACGCAGACTGATTTTTCTGATTTTGATTTATACACCGTCAAAGAACATTTCTTGTTAGAGTTCAAGAAGAATCTTGATTCGTAACGCATCATATCCTTTTCCATTTGAGGTAACTTTTCCGGTAATTCGCGGCGATTCTTCCTGATGGTACCAACCATGGTAATCTTTTGTTCTTCCAATGCAGAGGCAAGACTCAAGGACGTAAAGTAATTGTCACATGTGATGTTATATCCCAATTTCTTGTACGGTTTCACCAATTCACAAACGACGTATTCAGACAAAGTAACATTGCTTGGACGACTTTCCTCCTTTCCCAAATACGGTAAGCTGTTCAGGACATATTTTGTTTCGGTATCACACAGAACCCAGAACTTTATGCCGAATTTATCCGGTTTGTTCGGCATATATTGGGTAAATGGGCATCTGCATTTCGATGGCAAGAGCTGTTCATCAATCGTGAGGAATTCTTTAGGGGTGTACATGTCCTGGCTATTGTCAATCATACGTTTCCAAATATCACGTATCAAGCAGAACTTGTCGGATAAAACTCTACTTCGCCGAGAAGTTTTCTCATCAAATCTGAGAAATCCTATAATCTCACGAAAGCGGTTGCGAGACATAGTATTCTGTACTATTGGAATACCCCATTTATCACTCCATAATGCTTCAAGATCAAACTTTGAGGCTGACGTCGCACCACGAATATACATAATTCCAATTACAGCGAGCAGCTCTTCTTTGGAGAAGGACCATTCCGAATCAGGTTTTTGTCGATTGGCTTCAGTTATTGTACATGCATGAATGTGATTCACAATATAGTTATCGAATAGAAGATGAAAGGCGGAAAATACATCGTCTGAGGAGATAGATCGTTTGCAGCGATAAGAAAGTCCGGGTTTAGCTGTGAAGATATTCTTCGAAGAGATCGGTCCTCGTCGCTCACGATTTGTTTCTTGCCACAAAGTACTTTTATCTTTACCCAGATATGGTGGTAATTCGGTTTCTTGTCGGTCTCCGTTATTGTGCCCAGTCGGTCTGATTATTGATTCGTCGTCAATCTCAACATCTTCATTGTCACTAATGGATGAATTTTCACTCTCGATTATAAATTCGTCCATGGTCACCTCTTCGTCATCCGATACTTCTCCATTCAATTGCGTTATCATCTGTAAAGCAGTTTGCGCAGATATTCGTCGACGTCGTGCTGCCATCGTAAGACTTCTACTGTCCTTTTCTGATAGTCAACTTTCTTCTAAAGTGAGCGTATGATGAGAAACTAAACACTTGATCGATATGGTATATCCATGACTTGATCCTGTTCATGTTGATGAATGATGACTCACTGTTTTGTTAGCGTTAAAAATGAGATATCTAAGCTTGAAAGTTGAAGACTAATACTTTACTGATTTGCAGTCAAAATGACTGCAATTGGCGCTTAAAGATATATTGTCGTGTATTTTCAACCATAGATATATTTACTCATGAATTCTAACTTAATTTCATTCCTTGGATATGTGCAATAAATGTCATAGCTTCTGATTATCACAACTAATTCAGTTAAGGCTCTGGCTGTATTCAAAAATTGATTGCAGTCAATTTGACTGCAATGGCGGTTCTAGTGTTAAATCGGTTGAAAGATTTTGATTTGACAAAAAAGACATAAATTTTTCAGAATAGCTCTTTGGTTGAACTGCTGTTGAATGTGGTATAGCGGCCTTTTGCAGTTTATCTAGCTCATCGCTCGGTATATTGCTTGTCTTATCATTCGTAGTAGTTACCCATGGTTGGGTTATTGAGTTTTGGAAATCAACTATTTCCTGGATTTGATTATCTGACAAACCGCAAATTGCTTCCCCTTCCAATTGACTGAAATCAAGTAAACCTGACCACGCCATTTCACATATGCTTCTAACGCGTAATTAGTTAATGAAACTGTCAAAGCTAATGATTGATGAATCCAGGTTACATTTGAATTTGAAAGACCGTCCAGCAATGGAAAAATCATAGATTCTTGGCTTGATCCTAAAACTGTCCATCAATGAGACAATCATAGTTTCAGAGTTATAGATTTTGAAGTCTACAACAATGACAGTACGGCACTTGAACATGTCCATCAATGTCTAATTGCTATGTACGAGTCCGCTGACTCGTACATAGCAATTAGACATTGATGGACTATTTGCCGTGTCGTAGTTATTCAATGAGAAATGATGCTGCTATTAATGAGGCTATGCCAACGCATCCTCGCCTATGTCTGATACATGGACATCTATATACTAGTACATGGACATGACACTGAAATATCTAGTATACCACAGTTGGCCAACTTTCCAGTATCGAAATTCTTGAATAAAATCAACATTATTAATTTCAGGGAATAATTCATTTCATGTTTGTATAACTCGATGATATGATCAAAACTCGCATAACATGCATCATGCAAAATTGGAGCAGATGCCGGAAACTTAAATAATCGACGACGTTGAAAATTGATATAGATATTTTTCATGTTGGGCACAGGATCTATGACAGGAAACAAAGAATCACCTGTAAAAGGATGTCTGACTTCAGGACATAGCTGACCATCATCACTAAGGGATTTATAAAACGCTTTGTTTGTCGAAAGATTATCGATGCAGAAAGCAACTGTTGTGAAGCCAGTAATTGATAAAAGTTTTGTCACTTGAAGGTAGCAATCGTGTAAAATAGCCACTGACATTTTCCGTAAGGGAAACATGGCGACGATATCACGATAACTATTTGTTAGACTATTTGCCATGAAGCACAATACCGTAGATGATACACCGTCTTCATCGCATCTCTGGGCCTCGATAATTGATCCTCCACACACCTCAACTCGCTTAGTTGAGTAGCGTAGTAGTCAATATAAATCTCATCTATGATAAGAATAATATGTCGATCCATTTCGTTCAATCGAGAAATACGCAACTTCAGATATCCTGATGCACTCAGGTCAGCAGATGAATTGTGGCGAGAAGAGATGCGTTTCAAAAGACGGACACTGGAGAGCTGGAGCACAGATTGATTCAATATGGTGGAATAGGCTCTGAACTCATGCTGTAGATGACGAAAGAAAACACAATGAGGACATAGAAAATCGTTGAGTGCGTTTAGTCACTTGAAATAATTCAAGCTGCTCAATAAAAACTCAATTGAACGCTTTGAATCGTGAGAATTAGTGGTGTTACAGAATTCAGTAAGACAATCAATCGTCATCGAAATGTAAGACTTCGGTTCCGAACTCGCATCTGACCATAAATTCAATAAAGCTGTCAAGTTCAAAAGCTGGGAAAACAGAGATATTTTCCAGACAAACAAATGACTATATTCGGACGGGCGAATATGTCTCTCCTTCCATGTAACTGTAGTTGAAAGATCATCATGAATTGTGATATTGAATGTAACAGTAGGAGAAGGAACGGCATCAAAATCCACCTTGATTATGAATAACTGGGATGGGTTTTGTAATGCAAGAAGTCTTTAGGCCAAGTCGTCGATCTGTCAATTTGAAAAATTAAATCTTCCAAAGTTTCAACATGTTCTTGAATGAGAAATGTTTCTGCTGCCCATCAGCTCGAGAAGCTGCCATTTCATGTCTTGTTGTACTCGAAACACTTTTCCGATTTTGACTGTTCGCAGTTGTCATATGTGACGGTAATCCGTGAAACACAGAGGGTATAGCAGTGTTCTTCAATCTGCATCGTCGGGGAGTGATTGGTTTTTCTCTTGGCTCTTGACTTTTTCGTGTCGTGTCGAATGCTCACGAAGTCGAATTCACGAAAATGCAAAGAACACAATCGAGTCAAATCTTTTTTCTTTGCCCCCATTTTTGATATACTTGCTTGCAAGCGCTTTCAACATTTTATTGGCCGATGAAAAATTAGCGCCTTTTATCAAATTTATAGGTCGTGATAAAAAAGTTAAATAACGGTGTATGGCAGCTCGGATACATCCCAATGAAGATGGCGAAAAGAAACCTCCATCTTGCTTCCGGAGTGAGGAGTAGAAATATAATGATTCAATGCCTCCGGCTTTCACGAGGTCGAAATGATATTTCAATGCGCCTTGCTCTTGGCACCACCATGAAAAATGGCTTGCCGGCTGGGAATCGAACCCAGTCTTCGAATTGCTAACGCGGCATGAAGATCACCAAGACCAGCGAAGCACACCCTCCATGATCGTGTCAAGAGCAAGTAAAGCTTTCAGCGAGCATTATGACGTTACCTTCCTGGTTTGTTTATATGACAATAGCAACCGCTTCCAGGCGACCTCAGACAATCGATCTAATGATTCAATGAGTAGAAATATCTTAAATATTCAGCAAGCCTTGACTCCTCCATGGATTCAATTTCTGGAGAAAGCTTTTTCTCCACTAAAAAGTCTTTAAACCTTTTGACACATTGTCTGACATGTATTTTAGAACTATCAGTTTCTTCTTCAATTTCCATTGCATCCATTTCTGCTCTGACATCGTCAGGCAAACAAAAATTGCTGGTACCTTCAACTCCATCAAAAATGGAATAATCGTTTATCAAATTTTGTATATCTGATTCTTCCAATCCTGAGATCATGCCTCCAGGTACACGGTCAAAATCTAGCAGACCATTCCAAGACATCCTTCACTTGACAAATGAATCTGATAGAATGGAAATTGAATATAGATATGAAATTGATGTAGGCATGGAAATTGTTTCTTGTTGGGTGTACAATTATGATCAATCATAGACTTTCCTATAATTTAGAAGTCTGTGGATCAACCATGGACATCTATGGATCAACAGTCAACATTCTGCACTTTATGAAATGTTCAAAATCCTGAAAAATATCAATATTGCATAGATTTTTCTGGCAGTAATACGCCTTATGGCTTCAGCCGCTACGCGGCTTCAGCCAAACGGCGTGTTATTGCCTTCAAAATCTAGGCAATATTGTTATATTACTGCCCTAAAAATCCATAATATAATGTATGATTTTGCAAGGCTTTCCATGTCCACAGGTTAATAAGTAAGGTAATTATTTTCCTGGTTGGAAATTATTAACCTGGTGCAGACTTCTATGAAAAAGTCGAGCCTTCGGCTCTCGGTAATTATAGCAATAATGACCTCAAATCTATGCATTAATTATTACGTAATGCAACATTGTATCTGATTTATCTATGTTAAAATACTCTTTATTTACTAAGTCATTTGTAAATCCCTGTCGATCATTATTATTTCTTTTATTGAATAAATAATGGTTCCTTAAACAAAATACAAATTCAAGTAATAGAAACATATGAAATGCTGTGTATCTATCTGTGTCACACACGAATCTGGGCTGAATGATATTTCTGCCTAGCACTAAAAATATTTCTGCCCAATAATGAAAACCAGGAAAGTTAGCAATTTATTAATTAATCCGAGCTATGTAGAAGTACTATATGAAACGTAAAAAATGAAAAAGTATGTACATGTAGTCGCGCTTTTATATGATGAGGAGTGCCGGAATCTTCATGAATCTCTCTTTGAACAGTCTCATTTGCTGGTAGAGACATGCTGCATTCGTTTGATATTTGAATTCATTTGCGCAGTCATTAGTTTCTGAAAGTTCGGCGAACATATTTCTGAAATCCATATCAAGCCTTCTTCGATCGCATCTTTCAACAGATATAGTATTTTTGTGTCCGGTTACCAACATAATGTCTTTAACTGGAATATTCTTCTCTCTCACGATTGTCACTACTGTGACTCCTACATACTGATTGGTATAACTTTTGCTTAAATTTAACTTCTTTGAAAGATTCCTTAAGGAACTTTTGACATGCCAGTTTTTGTGCACTTCATAAAAAGAGGCGTATTTTCGTTTGCGTCAGAAGGAAAACGGTCTTTATATAATTTAAGAGCCTCTACAAGGCAATATGATTTGTCTGCCTTCTCTTACATTCGAGTATGTTCCCTATCGCACCATAAACAAATAATAGTGGCTTCAAAAGAATGGAAGAAACTTTTCTTTTTTATGCAACAATTGTTACTTCCGTAAATTATCGTATATAAGCTTTTATCATGTTAGAGATCACTATGCACTGGATAAATCAGCAATGCCCCTATCATTTCATAAAAGCTTGTTCATCATGAAGCAGAGTCGTCTTTGCAATGTAATTGTCTCAATGAATTCTGTACCACAGTATATTCGACTATTCGGCTCTTTTCCGGTATATTTCATACGTCATTTGTAAAACCTCATACCCATTGTTCGAATAGTTTTGCATAGTCTATGCGCAGGAGAATTTAGTAAAAAGTTTTGTTGGTCATATAATCACGCTAATGCACTTCATGAATACAGACGATTATTTCTGATTCACCTGTGCATGAAATATTGTGTCCTTTGTACTTTTGGATTCAGGATAGAAAGAAGGCCCATATCATAAGTTCATATTAAAGAGTATGGCATTGGCTACATCTCTAACAAGCAGCCACTTTTTCAAGTAGAATCAGCTAGCTATTTTCCTCTGTTCTCCGAATTTTAATCAGTTGCTCTAAAGAGCATTTCCCTCGAGTTATTTTTGGACAACAAGTGTCAGTCACATATTGATTGGCTTCAGTTAAATGGGTATAGCAGTTCACCATTTTACGAGAGGTGACGAAAACCATTGATGTCTGGTGGAAGTATTCCTTGAAATAGCTTAATGCTCTATTAAATGAATAGTATATAACGAAGTTTCGAATTCAGAATGCCAACATCCTATTTGAAAATTATAACCGGATGCCTCTACCATCTCTTCATAAAATAGGCATACAAGGTATTTCATCAGACATTATGATCTGAGCATTTTATTAACGTTTCGTACCTTCACAATTTATATGGAATTTCAGCACTGATTGAAATGTTCATAATGGGCGACACTTGGTTATCGTTTTCTGGGATTTTTTGTTGGAACCCTTTGTTGTTTCCTTTGGAAGAATCGTTTTAAACCACTTTTTCATAATCTCTTTGCTCTTTACATGATATTTATGTCCATTGTTGCAATAATGAGCGCAGTGATTACTTTACCACTCTCACATTTTGTCGTCTGATTTTGTAACAAAGTAGCTGATAAACATGAATGGACTCTGATGTACGCAAAATTTTTAAATTTTGCTTGGCTGACAGTCTAGGTGTTATGTATCTAGGAGTTCATGGGAACGTAAACACCTGAGAGGGGCTGTTTACTCAGATTTCTATCATTCCCCGGGATCTGTTTACTTGTATTTCTATTAATCAAAAATATCTTGGTTAATCAATGTCAAACAGACATGGTTTAAGGTATATCATAGTTTAATCTAGTTCATAACGAGCCTCACTCTCGGGCAATTGTTCATATAAACATCCCTACGTAGGCTTCGCCTACGGGATATTGACATGCAATTGCCCTTGTTGAGACCTGCTAAACTAGATTTACGCATGATATGACCTTTACATATCACTATCACATAGATCGGAAAATTACATCGTAAAGTTAAACAGGCATGGTTTGACAGGTCTAAACAAGGGCAATTGCCCGATAGTGAGGCCTGCCATGAACTAGATTTAGCCATGATATAACCGTTTTCAACCATGTCTGTCTGACATTGATTAACCAAGATATTCTTGATTGATAGAAATCCGAGTAGGCAGATACCGGGAATTATAGAAATCTCAGTAAACAGTCGATCTGAGGCGCTTAAGTTCCATATTACTATCACATTGGTAGGAAAATTGCATAGTAGAGATAAACAGGCATGGTTTAATGCCCAGCAATTATACCCTGTATTGAGCCAAGAATTACTAGGATATCTTAGTAGTCCCTGATTGGGCATAACAATAAATATCACATCCATGGACATCTACATATAATTGATATGCATGTCATGGCATAGATAAAACAATAATTCGTGTAAACCTGGCTCAAACCAGCTTGCATCGATATGCGCTTCATACAGTCTTTCAAAACATTCTTTCCTACTGCAGTCTGTGATGAGTACCAAACCTTTGATTCAAATTTTATTGTTTGGCAAACGTTAAAGGTTTGGGAAATAAGTAGTCTGTTTCCTCAGGTAACTTTGACCGATTAAGTTTCTTTGCGACTTCCAGACATGTGGTCGGTCGGTTGGTTGGGTGTGGCAAACATGAAGATATATAATTAATTAATTCTTAATTGATTCAAAATGTCAAACGATTTGTGGATGCTTTTACGTTCTTCTCCTGCTGACTTGCTAACAGTTCCACAAATTCTCGCTCATGTTCATCAGTCGTTTAATGTGAACTGAAGACCTCACTATGTTCGTAAAACACTCTCTACCCCGATAACCGATGTGGTAGATCAATTGAAATAAGACTTCTTGCTGCAGTAACAAAGGATTCTTTCGAGTACAATATTGACCCAATAACTGTAGGTCTTGTAAATCTATAGCATAATATCGATTATCAGGCACTTTTGACTTAGCCTGCTTTAGATGTTTAGCTATCATAGCTTTCAGTGTATTGTTGGCAGTTTTAAAAAAGTACACACAAATACACCTTTTTGCATTTTATATTGCCAAAACTGCATTGATCATTGCCAAAATATGTAATCCTTGTATATATGTATATCCTTGTTGCTCTCACATATCTTTGTTCTATCGTATGACTTCATTGATCCATGATTTTCAAATGCTTATATCTTGCTTGATAAACACTACAGTGTCATGAAATGCTATAGTATTTTCCATGATATGTTCAATGTCATGTAATGCACAATGAGCCTATTAGATATGTGGAGGAAAAGCCAACCGCAACTCTTGAAGAAATGAAGGTGAGGTTCACTCTTCTTTTTCCACTGCGTCCAGTGTCCACAACGACAGTAATGCGCCATCCTGATGGAAACCTCATAACCTTAAAACTTCTTCGAACAGTTGCTTTAACTGGAGCATCAACCAATTCAAGGAAGAGAAGGCATCATGCGCAAGGTGGATGATGCAAGCTGATGTGGATCATATACACGGACGAATGTGGGTTCAACATATGCGGTTCGCTCACAGGGGCGATCACTGTGTGAACAAGGGCTATTGGAATCGTGAATGGTCAACGTGGACAAAATCTGACTGTGTGTTTCGCCATTTCACAGCACTATGGTCTTGTGCACTACTGCTGTGTAACAGGTGGAATGACACATGAAAAGTACGCACTCTTTTTAAGTGATGTAAACAGTCTGCTAGATGATGAGAACGTCACCATCATCCATGACAATGCATCCTCACATAGGAACCCTCCATTTTTGAAAGATTAGCATCCAGTAGTGTGTTTTCCGCGTTATTCCCCTTTCCTCAATCCCATTGAGGCATCTATCTCTTACTGAAAAGTGCTGTTCAGTGACATTTGTTGGAGCCATCTGTTCAGCAAACTTTCATGCAGCTCGTCACATGAATAGAACCTTGCATCAACATCGACTTGTTCTTCTTCAGATGCAATTGAACAACATGCCATTATTGTGACAGTTGAGAAATGAATCCAATGGCATCGTCACTCAATGACTTATACTCCGAAGTACTTGGAAAAGAAAGATATTTATTCCTAATTTTTGTCATGCTTACTTGCTAAGTTTTTGTTAAGTTTCCTTATGCTTGTACTGCATTAATTTTCCATTGATTGATTCAGATTGAAATTGATAAAATTATAAGTTGTTTTTTGATGTAGCATTTTTTCTTAGGAATTCTAGGTGAGAGAGACGAAACATAAAAAGTAAATATCGAAGTAGATCGTCATATTTATTGGTTTAAAACTCGGTTCATTTTAGGAAATTGATGCAAGTGTAATTCAAATTTCGAGCCAGGTTTTTCTTTTGCAAAAGATGGACTATGCATGCTTGAAATATTCGACAAATTTTCCTTTCCTCAATTCACAGACAATGACTATGAAAAATAACTGAAACCGGATTCTGAATGTAAATGGATGTTTCCTCTCTGGATAAAGATTTCATAGAGAGTTCGATCTTGGATACCAACATATCAACGACTCTCTGAAACTTGAATAAAAAAAGTGATGGGAGCCCTTTTTATTACCGGCAATTAATTTATCAGATGTCAAAAGACGGCTTTTCCTAATCTCATTCCAAGATATGAAAATAGGCTAGTACCCTTTCTGTAGACCTTCAACATAGCAATAAACGCGTATACACAAATCAATGGTTACTATTGATGACCAAAGATGTATAAGTTAAAGTACAAAGATATCACTCTTGGCAATAATCAATGCAGTTTTGGCCATATAAAATTCAAAAACGTGTAATATCGATTTTGCCATCAGTCACAATTGCATCCAAATGACGCTGTACTGCAGCGCGCATGAGATCAATGTAGAAGAAGGGGTAATTGAAATTTGAATTTGTTCCAGAAATATCTATACCGCAATCAAAATTCGATAGAAGATATCCCAGTGAAATCCACCTTTTTTAAATTAAACATCGTATGCATAAAATGGCATGAATCATAGAATGATCATAGACTGCTATGTGCTTTGGATGATCCATGGACATCTAGATGGAGATCTAAATATCCATGGATGATCTTATTCTATGTGGATGCATTTGCACATGGATATCCAATGACATGGACTTCAAAAAAATACTGGGCTTTAATGTCATTTTAATCTCGTGCCCTAGCGTGCCCTCAGATTAGTGCAATTAAAGCCTTATATCAATGGCTATTAATCCTATACTAAAAAGCACTTGTGACGTGGCCCATGTAGGTCAATAAACGAGTAATAGCATTGAAATGATTATGTTTAAGATAGATATATAAAAACGGATGGCATAATTGGGAAGTTGTAGCTCCATTGAAATTGGCGGTCAGAAATTGGAAATTTCAGATTTATGCCCGCCAACCTTGATAAGCTGCGATGTAATAGCACAGGGACTTGTTGCTTGTTGCTACAGGTCGATCCGAGGTTGGCTCTAATCGTGGACAATACCTTCAACCGCCTGTATCAGAAGTTTTATTGATGATTGTTTAATTTAGAAGACGTGGTCATCATTCTCTGAAAGTCTGAAATTCCCTCGACTCATCCAGAATCACCGTGCTGGCTCCCAGTCTGTATAAAGGGTAAAATTGAAAGGTCATCCATACAGAGTATCCTCGATGAAGACAACTCAATAAGCTTCAGAAGTTTCAACCACTTACACAAATTAATTTCCGAAGATTATTTGTCCTTTTGCTTTATCTATTTCTACCATCACTTCAGTTAGCTTATTATCAGTGTAATCAATCATTTGAATGTCAAATTTGAAGAGACTTTGTCAATTATTCAAATGTAGTTTCTTCCTGACATGAAGAGAAGTCTTTTTTCCGTTTGACGCAGGAGAGGAAGTCAGTCACAGCTTCTTGGATTACAGGGGAGAAATCCAATTCATTAATTGACGATTATCTCTCCATGTTCGCGCTTTTTGTTTTACGTTATGTTTTTGTAATCATTGATCCCACACATACACTGAAAAGATGTTTATTAAAACTCTCAACGGGAAAATGTTATCGGCAGAAAAATGTTAGTTATTGGCTTATTTTATTTGGTTTTTCTTTGTGTACTTAAGTTAATTTTCCTTAAAGCGAATGGCTACCATGATATTAAGCGATCCCATGCATACACTACATTATACATCTAGGAGTCCATGATTTAGATCTTAAATGTATTGCTAAATTCATTCAAAAAGCTAGAGAGTTCGACAATCGACTAGAGAGAGAGAGCACTAACTAAAGGAAATTTATGAGCAACAATTTAGTTTCTGATTACTCTCACCTTCCTGATCATGTTATTTTTGCTATTGAAATTTTACCGCACGCCTGAAATGCATTGTGTGATGTCCGATGAAGTTTCTTGTTCACGCTTCCTCCATATTTTCCAATGCATTTAAAAATAAACATTTTTTGACTTATTCTAGCGATTACATTATGAATCCATTATATCATGAGTCACTGTTGCTTTCGTACACACTGTAATAAATAATGTGGAGCACATGGAATGATCATAGAACATCTCTGGAAATATTCCACCAAGAAAAATCGTCAAATCCAACAGACGACGAGAATAGGACGCTAAGCGGATAAAGGTCCGATAGTAAAAGTTAAGTATGAGAGTATGACATTTCTATGTTTACAGGCATGTCTACTATGTAGGACACGTACACCGTTAGACAGTGAATGACTACTCAAGGGTACGGACCAGGGATTAACAAAAACTCACTGCAATTTAATTACTCCTTCCAACCAATAAATTGAAATTGGTATTCGTCAGCAATCAATAAATTGGATTTGGCATTCGTGAGGAATCAACTAATTGAAATTGATTTTTTGAGCAATCAATTTTAATTAATGATTAGTCAAACGGCGATCAGTCAAACCCAAAATATGTAAACATCAAAAGTGTTTAAACACTTTGGTCAAACCAAGTACTTTAGCATGATGTTATGAAAGTAAAACATAAACCTTTTAATTAATTAATTGAAATTTAGTTAATTTTTGATGATCCCTGTCTACTTGCCAGTGAGTTACCAAGACAGACGTAATTGATTTGTGCACAGATTTTACATGCACAGATCAGGTTTGCTCGATTTGATATTGAAAGCTTCTGGAATTTGGAGAGATCAGTGATGGCTGATGTCAATAATTGGGAAGTAGGCATCAGGAGCAAGACTTTTGTCAAATGAAGTACAATGGGTTATATGCGGGTAATTGTGCTTGCAGAATTGGCCTTAGAAGGTGGGAGTGTCTTGTACGGGCAGCAATACTCCATCTGTACACATTTTCAGCGATTCTTAAGGACAAGCGGCGATCAGTCAAACCAATCGCTTTAGCATGATGTTATATGAAACTTCTAAAAGGGTGAAGAATGCATATTCCAGCGTTCTAAGGTTCAGACCAGCGGATTGTAGGCTCATTCGTCGGTGAGTTCATTGCTTTCAAAAGCAGTTATAAGCTATACATTTAGTATCAGTGAAGCCGAGAGGTCATTCAAAGCATGATGCAATGACTGTTGAGGCAATCCCCTACGCTTACTAGTACCTCCAGAACCCATCTTGTAATTTTGACAAGATGGTATTCATAAGTGTTTATTGAAATGAACGTGTGCAATGTAATAGTTAACCAAAAGTAAACTGTTTAACTAAGGACTATTAGAAGTTCGTAGATATACTTCCATATTCTTTCACAGCTCAACTTTAGCTGCATAGCAAAAATCATGCGTGCGAGTTTAAAAGAAGAAGAATTTCAATTTTATGGTCGGAATTCTAAAGTAGGCCTTGCAACCAGCTGTGTGGGCCAGAATGTTCCGATAGAGCGCAGAGATGTTCCAATAAGAAATGCCTACATAAAGTGAGGAGACGTCTCAACTGAGTAAGGAAATGTCCCGATAGAGAGGAAAGATGTCCTAATACAGCGAGGAGATGTCTCAACAGAGTGAGTAGATCTTCCGATAAGTCGCACATATGTCTTGATAAGTGGTGAGACATCTCAATCAACCGGAAGATGTCTCGATAAAGGGAGGAGATTTTCCAAAAGATAGGGAGATACTCCGATAATGCATAGAGATGTCTCGATAAAGCGAAGAGATCTCTCAACAAAATGAGATGCTACAATAAAGTGGAGAGATGTTCCGAAAATAGGTAAGATTTCTTGATAATACGGGAAATGTCTCAGTAGGGTGGTAGATATCTCGATGAAAGGGTAGTATTGGCGCGATAAAGCGAGTGGATGAGAAATTGAAGGGCACTCACATCTACATGAAGTTTGTGCTGTTATTTAAATGCCAAAGTGAAGAGTAATAATCAATACCAAGCCGTTGTCGAAGATACCGCGTTTCTATCTCTGCTGTATTTCTCTCTATGCATACATTCCATATTGTAACTTTCAAAAACGTTGATGGGTCGTTCTTTCTATCGTGTGAAACTTTGAATGAAAATGAGCACTTTCACAAAACAATGAAAGCACCTTCTTGAATTCTTAAAGTCGTTTGCTTGCTATAATACGCACACGTGACTTTAATAGAAGAACGAGAGAAATATTATAAAAGGAAGAGCCTCACAAAAATGGATGGCAAAAGAAACTCAGAAATGTTTTGTTGCGATCCGCATAAAAGAAAATATGCGGAATTCGTTCGATAATTGCTTGACTTAGTTTTAGATACTTTCTACGTTGATAGAACTTCAATACAATCTACACTTTGCGAACAAATAATCTGAAATTATTTCATTTGTGATCAATTTTGTCTTGTAAGACGAATCAAACTATCATTTGCTTCACGACAAGGAATGCGGGCATTGGCAACAAAATCAATGAGAAGAAATCATTCGAGCAAAATTTGATAATAAGACATTTTTCTGATCACAACTTTATTAATGAAATTTCATTCCTTGTCTCAAATGGACCGTTAATTTAAGTAATGTGTTTTCTGTTTCTTGAGAATTTTAGTTAATGATTTGGAAACGCAAGATACATCAAGGTTTGAACATTTTCCAATAACAAGTCCACTGTCCTTTATTCCGCGATTAATGTAGAAAAATATCTTTGTTCAAATATAAAACAAGTCACCAATGTCTAATAGCACAATGATATAGCGAGAGTCATTCCGGTCTCTGAAGGCCAATTATTAAATTAAATTCTGAAGCTTCATAGAACATTCAAATTGCCGCAACTGATCTAACGGCAGGAGGTGCGGATGGAGTTATTTATTATCTTTGGAGGTGGGTTGGGTGCGATGTCTACGGTTCTGGTAGGTCATTGCATCACCTAAATTCCACATTGGCTAATTAATTAATAATCAACGCTCAATGAATGTCAGTTCTATGGATCAGAAAGCTTTGTTTACGATATATTAGGCATCCGATCCTTCAAGCAAATATGTTTTAACAAAAGATACCTAAGCCTTATGTTATGACCCATTTCATTATCCCTAAAATAGATATGACACGCTCAGTCATAAAGATGACATTTCTCGTACAAATGTGCTCATTAAAATCATGAATTAATCACCTGTGTGTGAAATAGGACGAGAAGCACCTGTTCTGAATGTGCAGGTATGCGATTTACTGATTCTATTAATTTTTATCGGTAGCACCATGTCTCCAAAGCAATCGTTTGTTAGTCGCGCAGTATTAGCTATCCCAGCAAATTCAACGAGAGGGATTTCAGCCCTGTCAGATTGTCTTTTTTCCCAAAATTGTAGCTTCCCGAAAAGAAGTGAGAAAAGGTAACGTGCACCATGGGGTCAGGCTGAAACTGTCGGTCGGTCTCCAACTGCTATGTGCCCTTTTTGCAGAATCGGTATATCAAAAAAAAGAAAACTAAAAGCTAGTTGGAAGTGATTTCATCTTTGAGTTGAAGCTGTAGATCTCGCAGAATGAGTAAATAAACAGAAACACTCAAGAATGTTGCTGAAAATTCACAAAATGTAATTCATTACGCGTGTTTTGTCATTTTTGTTTACAAGGTTCCTCACGTCAGCTTAAGATTTGCTTCATTTCAACAATCCTACAGGGAAATTTGAAAGCAATAAAAGGAAAATAGCTAACTTAGCTATAGAAAGACAGCAGTGCTTGTAGGTTATCCTCACGTTTTCACGCATGTCTGAAATCTGCTGAAAATGACCAATCACCACCTCAGATATATGTCACGGGGGGCACTGTCTATCCAAATACAACTTTCATGTAATTTGGGTTCTTAGTGTAAGCAATGTGCTAAGTATACCTACTTTGTACAATTCATTACCGACAAATTTAGAGTCGAATTGATTCTCATAGTTTTGTAGGTCCTCAGCTAAGCGGGCGTGCATGCATCGTTTTATCTTCTTCAATCATTTCATCAGTTGAGAGGATCCCGATTTCTGAATACATTCACTATATCATGAGCGATCTGAGATTTTACAGAATCATTTCTTAAGTTGTTGTGAATGCTGCGTTGAATAGGACACCTTACTCGGGCAATATCTGATCAACAGAGATCGCTCACACATCACCCCACAGAAATCCGACTATATCATAACAAGGGACTAGAGCGGACATGTGCACATAGAAAGCAATACCAAGTCGTAGACACACGCTGTCATGACAACGGTATCTAAACGATGAGGGCCTCCAGTGGTTGACAATGGGAATTACGCACTGGTAACAGTGTGCTTTGCATTTACTATCATTTTTCACTGAATACAAAATCATTCGATAAAAGAGCTTGGAATATACCACCCTACAGCAAAATGCAATAATAAAGTTTCACGAATTTCATTCTTCGTAAGATATAGCAACTTTGACCTAGATCGGTGCTTCAGCGAGGAACGGAAATTTCCACAGAAATCTGACTTTTTACTTTGTTGGAAGTAGTGGGACTAGCACAGAAGCCTGCTGTTAATTTTGCTTGAAAGCATGGAATAATTGTAAATTCTTTGCCTAAGGCGGTATGTTGCAAGTTACTTCACCAAAATGATTTTAAATTGTATGAAAACAATAATACCATAGTGACAAGATGCCGTTCCTAATCCATTGTCAAATACTGGAAACCACCGGTTTAGGTTTCGTAGTCATGAAAACGCCTGTCCCCGACGCAGCACTGTTTTCAATGTGCATGTCTGTTCTAGTCTGTTGTCGGATTTCTATTTCCAATCTGCATGACATTTTATACACGGAAAGAAAATGCACGCAGTTGCTGACATATAAGGTCCATTGGTGATTGACCAGGTTTTGCAAGTTTGAGACATTCTTGAAGTAAACAACCTATAGTTTTCTGTAAATCGGAAATAAGCAGTAAAATATTTCCAGGAACTCTACAATTCCTTCTTCATCAGTTCTGTTGATCCTGGACCGAATTCCGCTGGCATTGACGACTTCGTAACACCTTTGAATTGGAACTTCTTACTTATCTGCTCCGTAATCTCACTGTATGATTGCATTGTTGCATATTTGTAATTCCTCTTCTTATAAGCTTCTAATGCGGTTGAAAAAATCTTCATCTCGATGCCTTGATTGCGGAAGTCCAGGATTGTACCAGCGGCATTCACAGTCACAGTGTGTCCCTTTGGAAATGTCTTGCGCTCGAATTTGAAACTCTTGGCGTATGTCTCGTGCATGGTGTCTTCCATCTTGTGGAATTCAGAGAACATGGGATGAGTGCTCGCGAATTTTATGTATTCCGGTGACATCTCCGATGCGAAATCCAAAGCTACCAATACACCCACCGGGGTGCCGCTTTGTGTGAAGGCAAGGAAGGATAAATCGTCTTGGATGATGTTGTCTTTTGACAAGTCCAAGAATTTTCGTGATTCGTTTACCATCGCTTCGGTCTCTGCATTCATTGGTTCCTGGAAGACAAAAGATCATTAATCAGAAAAATTCATTGAATTTCGGGATCTTCTACAGCATTCAAGCACCAGTGAACAGAGAGGCACGAAGTATCGTGCTTACTCGAATAGAACCCGCGTATTATTAGATGGTGGTTTTTCAATTTTTGGGCGGGATCACTGTAAATCGAGCCAATAAAACGGATTAGAAATTCGGCTAATAAAACGGCTGCATTCCTCTAGAGGGTTTTATTTGACAGCGGTTTATTTTCGACCGAGGAGTTTTGTTCGACGGGAGGGCTTTATTTGATGAAGGACTCTATTTGACGTGGGTTATCGATTGGGGTTTCTATTCGGCTTAAGGTTCAGCATGACGAGGGCTTTATTTGATGAATGATTCATTTCGATGGAGTACTCTATTAGACTGAAGGTTCTATCCGACGGAGGGCTGTATTTGACGAGGGTTATCGATGGGAAGATCTATTCGATGGAGAGCTCTATTTAACGGGATAGGGCTATCGACTTGATTCCATTCGACTAAAGGTTCTACTTGACGAAGATTTTATTTGATGAAAGATTTTATTCGACGGATGGCTTTATCTGACGATAGGTTCTATCCTGCGGAGGGCTCTATTCTACGGATGGCTCTATTTGACAGTAGGTTCCATCCTGCGGAGGGCTCTATTCGACGAAGGATTCTATTTGACGAGGAGTTACATTCGACGGAAAGAACTTTTTTTCATGGAGGGTTCTCTGGAGTGTCTTGTAGACGCATTGATATAAATGCATGCTCTTATTATGCTCAGCATGCAGACTACGAGCACATATGCGCGCACACGTAGGCATGCAGGCTGCACGTCACAAGTACATGTAGACCTATACCGATCATTCTATGAGTTGATGATGATCATTCATATTCCTCGCAGAAACTGTGGTAACATATCTTTCTGAGACAAACAAAAATAGCCTTTGAGTAGAATCAAAACCAGTCAAGAGGTACAGAAGTCATAGCGGAACCGCACCGCTCCACGGGATGTTTTCAACTCTGGTTTTATGAATTTCGGAATCTACATCGATGCTTGACAATGACCGTCTGTCAAGAGGTTGTTGTTGCATTGACTGTTCATGGTAAATATTGTATGATATTGTTTTGGTCCATTGCTTATGGAATCGGATAATGTTCTATGGACGGTTGCTTTATGATATAAATGGTAGTGAGTAAAGCAAGTCAGAATAACTGGGAGCCAGCTACCGCATTATATTATAGCTGCAAAATAGGCTTTTATAAGGATGTCTTCTGCCAGCATTCTACTCTAGCAAATTGCCATCTAGAAGGATATTCTTCAGCATTTTTCAGTTGATTTTGGTAGCAGAAATGCAACAAGGGTTTTGAAAAATGCAAATTCATCCTAATACTCACATTCGTAAGTCACTTACCGTTAAATCTACTTGCCCAGAGATTTCAGCAACAGTTTTCAAATCGTTCTTCGTAACAGGACGGATGACAATATTTGAGGCCATCTTCACTGATATGTCTGCAAAGTCAATGACAAAAATGAATTGAGGTGAGGACCGTTTGATAGCATTTCATAGCGATGGAATAACAACAATGCACATTGCAAAAACACATAGAAATCCAACTGTTCGCTATAGTGAGAATAGAATGGACAATAACGACAGCTTGTTGTTTCAGCCGATAGGTCAGTGTTGCCAGATTATCGGTATCTATCCACTGTCGGACACTGGAAGCCGCCGTCGTTTAAGCTCCGTTGTCATAACAACGCATTCCTGGACGTACCATTGTTTTCAATGTGTATGTCCTCTGATCTAGTCCTTTATTATTACACTTGTTGTGAATGTTAACGGGTCTTGTACATCTGAATCTCTGCGGTTATTGGCTGTATCGTGAACTGTGTTTCATTGGTTGTCATTGTATTCATTCATTCAGGCGATTGTCATTGTATTCACAAATAAAGTCATCGTAGAGACGAGTGGTCTTCTGCAACATTGGTAGCAGACGTACGGATCAATGGCTGTGGAAATGCGCGGAGCGTCGATCGCTATCAATGTGCCGGTGTATGAAAATAAAGGGTCTTTGAGCGCATGGACCTTAAAGTTTCAAGGATATTGCAAGCTGGTAGGATTGGCGACCGATGAAGAGAAGATACAACTTCTGCCCTTATGCTTCCCTGGTAAACGTTTCGATGGGATTTGGGAGCTAATCGACGGCCGCAGCACTGTGAACTCCATCATCAGCAAAATTGAAACTTGCATTCAGCAAGAAAGTAAGCCAGCGGACCCATTGCGTTACTTCATGGACCGGTCCTGGCACATAGAGGAAACCATCTATGATTTCGTGCGCGAATTGAAGCGTCGTGCAGGCTACGTCACGACTCATAAATCTGCAGTGAATGACTTAATTAAGCATCAAATCGTGCGGGGATTGCCTTTGGCAGTACGATCGTTTGCCGCAGCAGTGGATGATCTTGACGACATAATCAAGATGCTGGTGAATCTCCCTCGAGATGCAGAAGTGGTCGGTGCCGTGAAATCAGATATGATCTTCAAGCGACGTGCAAGTATTGTGTGCTGGAATTGTGACAAGAACGGACATTCCATGTCACGTTGTTTCCTTCCCAAAATTTTTTGTGATTCGTGCAAATCATCAGGCCATCTTCAGAAGTATTGCGAGAAAGTGAGCAACATGGCGAAGTTCAATGCGAATGCGAACCGAGGGAATTCAAAAAACGGAAAGGCCGGATCCTCCCAGTAGGATCCGCATTCGATTCTCCAAACGAGGGTAAGCCTGTGATTGTTGTTAATTCCCGTGATAGACAGATAAGACTTTTACTTGACTCTGGAAGTGACGTAAATTTGATATCTTCTTGTCTTCATTTTCTGTTAAGGAAACAGAATATATGTATGCCTAATCTAAAGACTATTTCTGGGGCACGCAAGGTGCCCAATGGTTATGGGAAATTTTCTTTCTCTGTAAATGATGCAAGTTATCAAATGAATTGTTATCTAGTTGAATTTCCTGAGTTTTCTGATTTTGATGGAATCATTGGGTGGAATTTTTTGAAGAATAATGTTGATGTGTTGCAATTTCTATTACATCTTTCGAGTAAGATTTCCAATGATAACACTGACGGTAGGCCTACATGTAGCGTTGTATGCAATAATTATGAACATGTAAATTCTACTTGTACGCTTACTCGTGATCAGTCATATGTCCATGAAGTGAATGATGATGTCTGTGTCTGAATGTGATGAAGCTTTCGCTCCTCCTGTCAGTTCGAGCCCTTCAGTAGATCTTCCTTCTGTTAGTGATGCTGACGTCAATAATCTAGTTCATCAATTCCGGCCTTTGTTTTCGTCTTCCATTAGAAAGAGTAAGATAGGAGAGCACGATATCGTTCAGAATTCGTCGAAAATAGTCCGAACGCCTCCAAGAAGATTGCCATTGACTTACGCATCGAAGATGTCAATGATGTTAAAAGAATATGAAGACATGGGGATCATCAAACGCTCCGAAAGTTCATATTGTTCGCCAGTTGTTATTGTCCCTAAGAAGGATGGATCCCTGAGAATGTGCTGTGACTACAGACGGTTGAATGATTTCACTGTTCCTGATAGTGGCCCGATCCCAACCTTTGAGGAGATTAGAGATGCACTTCAAGGAGGAGTAGTATTTTCGAAAGTTGATCTTCGCTCCGGCTATTGGCAAATGGGACTCACCACTGAATCTGAAAAGTTGACAGCTTTCAGTCCAGGACCTCAATACGGCCCTTGGCAATGGACAGTTCTTCCTTTTGGACTACGTAATGCACCTAGTTCATTTCATAGAGAGATAAGGAAGGCATTTAGTGATTACAACTTTGTTCATTGGTATATCGATGACCTATTCATCTGTTCCTGTTCCAAAGAACAGCATCTTGAGCACTTGAGAATATTTTTTCAAAGGTGTGTTGAGTTGGATTTAACGCTAAATTCAACGAAGTGCAGTTTTATGGAACCTGAAATTGAAGTTCTCGGTCACATTATTGGATCGGATGGTGTCCGTATAGCGCCTAGCAAATTGGAAACGATAAGGAATTGGCCTACTCATACAAATAAGAAACAATTGCAAAGCTTTCTTGGTTTGTGTAATTATAGCTCGCGCTTTGTTGAACACTACACTGTTTACACGGCTCCTTTGTATGAATTGACGAAGAATGATTCAAATTTTTAGTGGACAAGCAGATCGGAATGCTACTTCCAGACTTTAAAGCGACAGTTCTCTGATGAGATTTGTTTGGCATTACCAGACATTGCGAAGAAATTTGTAGTCTATACGGATGCTAGTAATATTGCTATTTCGGGTGTTATTACACAACAAGGTCGTCCTATCGAATTTTCCAGCAAGATTCTTAATGACAGTCAAAGGCGTTATAGTACTATTCAGAAAGAATGCCTTGCAATAGTCTACACTTTAAAGAAATTTCGTCATTTTTTGTTGGGAACCCACTTCATGATAAGGACAGACCACAAACCTTTGATTTGGCTTCGTGAACAACGTCTTGATGGAATGCTTGGACGATGGGCCGTAGCTCTTCAAGAATTTAATTTTGATATCATGCACATTGACGGAAAGGAAAATGTCCTTGCAGATGCTGTATCACGTCAATTTGTCAATGTTCTGGAGACTGAACCCTTCTACACAAACGAGCAGCTCAAACAGGCTCAGTCAGACGACATGGTTGTGAAATCTGTGTATGACTCTTTGTTAAATGATGAGAAGTTGACACTACCTGAAACCGTATCTCCTTGGCTGAAGAAGAGATGGAAACAGTTGTATCCGCAGTTATCTGTCGAGAATGATATTGTTGTGAGAACTTTTAAACCATCTCCCACAGATCCTTTGCAACAGGTTCCGGTCATACCAGATAGTCTACAAGAGGAAGTTGTTCGTCTTTGTCACGATCCCCCTCACTGTGGTCATTTGGGCATCGAGAAGACCCCACATCAGATAGTTTCTGCTGCAACAGCGCCAGGACAGCTTGTAACTGCCGACATCTTGAAGTTGCCCAGAGACAACGGATACTGCGCAATTCTGTTATTGGTCGATGCGTTCTCAAAATATTCTGTTGCATACAAACTTCGCAATGAACTAGCTACGTCTATTGCTCCGCATTTTGTACAATATTTCAGTATGTTTGGTATTCCACAGAAAATTCTCACTGATCAAGGCGGAAATTTTGAAAGCAGAATTATGCAGGATATTTTCAGGAACTATGGGATTGTGAAATTGAGGACATCGCCATATCACCCCCAAACTGACGGAGAGACTGAAAGAATGAACCGCACCATCCTGGAAATGCTACGGCATTATTCACGCAATGGCAAATGGGTTCAGTACCTTGACTTGGTTTTGCAAGCTTATCGCTCCAGTTGTCAAGCTGTTACCAAGAAAACTCCTGCCCTATTGTTTCTTGGTCGAGAAATAAGCATTCCTCCTCTGTTTCATCATTCGCCTGTTGTCGATATTCTTCCTTCTGAGAGTGAGTTTGCTGAGATCCTAGATGATGTTGACCTTAGCAAAGCTAGGAAGCCATTTGCTTCTCAATCTTTTTATTGTAACAAATTTGAGCCAAATGATTTTGTTTTGATTCGTAATCATGTCCGTAATAAGTTGCAGCCGGCTTTGAAAGTGACTGGCAGGTTGTATTTGTTTATGATGGCTGCATTACTGTTAAAAAAGAAAACAAGCAAAAGACTGTAAATATTCATGATGTTGTACTTCAACAAAAAGGGGGAAGGGGTGTTGTGAATGTTAACGGGTCTTGTACATCTGAATCTCTGCGGTTATTGGCTGTATCGTGAACTGTGTTTCATTGGTTGTCATTGTATTCATTCATTCAGGCGGTTGTCATTGTATTCACAAATAAAGTCATCGTCGAGACGAGTGGTCTTCTGCAACAACGACAGCTTGTTGTTTCAGCCGATAGGTCAGTGTTGCCAGATTATCGGTATCTATCCACTGTCGGACACTGGAAGCCGCCGTCGTTTAAGCTCCGTTGTCATGACAACGCATTCCTGGACGTACCATTGTTTTTAATGTGTATGTCCTCTGATCTAGTCCTTTATTATTACAGTGTCGGATTTCTTTGTGAAAACCCTTTGAAATCCGAAACTGTATCATGATAAGGGATTAGAGCCATGACAATGATGGTACAGGATGGCAGCTTCTGGTTGTTGACAATGGGATAATACTTTGTCAAGATTCAAGCTTGCTATCAAATAAATATAAAATCATTTTGATAAAACAATTTACAAAGCGTCGCCTTAAGACAAGAGTTTGCAGCTATGACACATTTCACTGATTCAATTATTCTGAAGACATAGCAACATTAACATGCACGTAGATCGGTGTTTAATATACTTAAGTGCGACCAGCAACAAACGGCTGGTCTTGTCTCACTAACTTAAATAAGAACGGAAAGACGGATTTCTATGTAAAATCCCATAGAAATCCAAATTTTAGTTTTATTTGAATTAATCGGTTAAGTGCAATGTCGATAGACCTCACGAATAATCAAATTGCTGATGCATCCAAGAGTTATAGAATCTTACCGGAAGGCGCTATACTGCAAGATGCGAACATGTTTTATCAAAATGTTTCCATATTTAAAGAAAAATGAGAACATCCGTGAATCGTTTTTACAAAGTGCGCTGAGTGTAGGTACCTTCCCATTGTCATCCACTGGCAGCCGCCATCATTTAGGTAGAGTTGTCATGGCAGCGTATGTCCACGACGTATGTATTGCTTTCAGTGTGTGTGTGTGTGTGTGTGGCAGCTTTAGTCATTAATTGTTATAATCATCCATTTACTTACTCTCTAAATTTGATAAATGTGAATTGATGACATTGCCCAATTTCATTCACTAACTGCTGATTCCTAATTGTTAGAAGATGTAGCCACGCAGCTCTATTGACATAAGACAAAAATTAATCATTTCATTCACGATTTTTTATGAGCAGCATAGAGTAAGTATATAGCAGGTAGACCGTCGATTCAAGTATCCGTATATAATGAAAATTTTAATATGCAAAGATTCATTTTTTTGCAAAGATTGCGCTCCCGTGGTCCAAAAAATTATTTGAATAGTTTCTTAGCAACCAACTTTTTGCAAGTTATTACCGTGTTTACATACTATCGACATGAAGTCACTCTATAAGCAGTATGAAACACGTTGGATATCAAAAGGAATGAATATTTGCTAACATGCATCTTAATTAAGCATAGATTAAGCTGATTATCTAGGCATCCAGTGGCGTCTTCTCTGTACCTGCGAGGCCTCCGGAGCATCCTCAAAAATTATTTTCCAACAATTATAAAGATGAAAAGTGTCATCATTCATTTAAATTCGACAGCTTCTCGTGATAGCCGTGCACAGCTTTCCGTCTCAAAATCAGACATTCAACCTCAGAGTAAACAGTTTCGCAGCACATACTTGAATCACAGCTGTTTTCTTCGAACAATTAAACACACAAACTAGTCGTGTGTTCAGATGGAGCACTGATGTTCAGACAGCGAAAGAGAGTTGTGTGCGTGTGAGGCAGTAAGCGCACGCGCCCGCGACAACATTGGCTTTCCTGAAAGACATAATGCTTTGCCTTCTCCAATTTTTGCAATGAAATTCTACACAATTCTTGATCGAGGCGCGGTACCTAAATAAAGTAAGGTAAGCGAGTAGTGATCCCATGACAAAATCAAGGTCAAAATGAGCAACCCCCCTGTCTGGAAGGAAGGAAGGAGGTGGACAAGGATGTGATGGCAGGATGGGTCCGAGAGGAAGAAACCGTTCCCTCCCCCTCCTCCCTCTGGAAGGAAGGAGGAACTCTCCTGTGAGGCAAGGGAAGGAATCTCCGAAAACCGACAGAGTTAGAAAAAGGTAGGTTTTGGACGTTTTGGGATGAGAAAGGCCGTATTTCGGAATGAAGGAGGGCTGGATGGACAAACGGAGGGCAGATTCGGATTCTACGTGAAATTTTGGGTTAGGGAGGTTGTTTCCAGCTCAATCGGAGAGAAAAAGTGCTGAACCCCCCTCTGGACGAGACTTCCAACTTTGGTTCTAGAGATGGTAGAAAGTCGTGCGATAGCTCGTTTGAAAGCTAAGAGTGAGAAAAATGCAGTGGAAAGCATCATATGTCCACGTTTTACAGGGTTTAGTGTGGAAAATGACAGGAATCTCCGAAAAACGACAGAGTTAGAAAAGGTGGGTTTTGGACGTGTTGGGATGAGAAAGGCCGTATTTCGGCATGAAGGAATGCTCGGATGGGAAAACGGAGGGCAGATTCGGATTCTACGTGAAGTTTTGGGTTAGGGAGGTTGTTTCCAGCGGAATCGGAGAGAAAAAGTGCTGACCCACCCGATAGAAAGCTCCGATAGAAAATGTCATTGCTGATATCAGCTAAGGCGTCAGACTTAAAGGTTAGCCAGGAGATGGTCTTAGTCCCTAAGCCATAAAAGACTCCAAAACTTTAGAGGCTTGTAACTTTGATTCTGCAAGTCCTTTTGACTTGATTCAAAAAAGGTTCGATAGCTATTGATCAGACCTATACTTGCAGACTACTTATAGAATTTCATAAGTAGTACTAAATGCTGAAAAATTTAAATTCATTATTTTTGGAGGTTTTCTGGGGTTTTCGACCCTGCTGAAGTCAACTAAAGGATTTGTAATGATGTCTGAGCCAGTCTTCTCATGTCTTTACATGATACAAGCGGCTTTTCACTGAAAGCGAGCATGGTACGGAGAGTTTTGCTGTAATATTCCAATGACAGGGTGTTCCTTCGGGACGGCGGATGATGCCGTAGTGATAAGTGTGGCAAGGGAGTGTGTCATATTTTAGACCGAAACCTCTGGGGCAACTCATGTTGGGCATTTGACACAGTTCTCAACGTACCACTTTGAACGCCAATCGGTTGAGTCTTAGCTATCTTGTCATGTGTGGCTACTAAACATCTCCATTGCAAAACGCTTGTGAATCACGGCTTGCTATCACTCTCTACGGCTTGCTATCAAGCTGATCAAGGCAACGACTTACCAACCTCTTGTAAATAACTCCACCGGTTTTCATGTCTGGCTATCAAGTCATTGACGGTGCAAGTCACGGAGATTTTCGGTGTCATACCTCCTGTTGGTGGGCGTTCCTTTGAGACAGCGGTGAAGTCCGTAGCGATGAGTACTGCACGGGACGTTGGCAATGGTAATCCTTGTGAAACCTCTCTGCGTCATGTTTCCCAGTGGTTGCTTTTCGTCTCAACGTTGTACTCTGACCGCCAGAGCGACATTTAGCCATCTGCCACAGGTTGCCTCATAAAATCTCCATTGCACTTGTCTCCCGATAGTTGGCCATACATGCGAGAATGAACCATGAGTTCTGCTTGCCTCTATCACCGAAGCTAAATGAAATGGAATGAATTGGAAGGGACCTTCATGCTCCACACGCAACCACAAGCTCATTTCTCTCTTCGCTAGTGAACAAGCTCTTGTGAGTGTAGTCAGAAAGTTTATCATGGTTTTCAAAAGCAAAGTTTAGTGTAGTCAAATAGTTTTACTGTGACACACGTTTGTGAAAGTAAAGTTTGATCATCGAAATTTTATTCGTGAGTGTAGTCAGAAAGTTTATCATGTTGTACAAAAGTTTTACTGCAACACAGGTTCATCTATAGTTAGAAAGTTTGATCATGACGTTTTATGAAACACAAATGTCATAAAATGTAAGCGTTAGTGTAGTCGAATAGTTTTTACCACAACACACGTTTGTGAAAGTAAAGTTTGATCATTGAAGTTTTATGACTGACCGAACTCACAACAGCATTAGAAAGTTTTTATCCTTAGTTGAGATCCGGACTTCAGTGTGCAAAATGTTTTATGTGACAGTCTTTTCACAAACGGTGAAGTGTAAATTCAGAGTGAATACATCTGTTAGGTATACATCAACCTTGAATCATGTTAGATGTATAGAATGAATTGAATATTAGACAACGCATGCAAGTTTTTGACGACTTGAGTGTGTCATGAAAAAACCCAAGTCTAAGTTTAACATGTTGGATATAAAAAGTGAGATGGATAGGAATAAGTGTTGAATGTTTTATAAAACCAGGTAAAGTCTTGTCACAAACGTTGAGTGTGTGAGGTCTAGTTCCATGACATTTAATCACGTGGGTCATAGCACAAGTCCTAAAGTCCATAATCCAAGGGTAGGCTCATCTACGGTTGGATTTAGGGATTTAGGGTTTTATATCACACGCGTTAACCGTTAGTGTAGAATACGTGAAGCACATGTTCGCTTAAAAGTCTAAACGCAAGCGTTGAAATAAGTTTTGTAAGAAGTTAAAAACATTGACATGATGTTGTGAAAGTAGAAACTTAGCGAACGTTGAAAAAAGTTTTATGAAATGTCTCTGCAGTCACTATCGTTAGCGTACCAGCTTTACTAAATGTGTTGCTTGCCTTTATCAAATTGAATTCGTGTGTAGACTGTTTTGTAAATAAAGACAGATAGTGTTAAACGTTTTTGCAGTCTGCATCGCCAGCATACAAGTATACACATAACAACATGCAACGTTTCTTAAAAGAGTCGAATGCATATGAGTTAGGAAACACTCAAAACACGTGTGAGATAAAAATCAACCTACTAGATTAAGTGGGTACCTCACAAAACTGTTGCATATGTTTTACGGGAAACTTGTAAAGGAGAACTGTGTATCGAGAACGTTTACTATCATCATAGACAGATGAAAATGAATGATATATTCTAAATTCAACTTTCTGACGTTCAAATGAAATTCGTAAACATGAAGTTCTAGGCTCCGTGGTGTAAAGCTACATGACGAGTGACAACAACTTTATGTTGATGAAACTTTCATAGGTTGATGATTGCAGTCGCGTTTAAAGTTGATATAAAAACCTTTAGAAACGCATAAGTTTTAGATGCAGTTCAACGTTTTGACTCGTACATTGAACTAGCAAAATGAACAAGTCTGTGTAGAGGTACATAACACGCTCATCAGTAGGAGACAGCAAAGCATGTATTGTCATTGAATTATCAAAGGAAGGTATTTGAGTTACAAGTCTGTGTTGACGAGAGTGGAACGATTTCATTGGTATGAAACAGTGAACATTGCATTAGAACATTAGGACTGTCCATGAGTATTGTAAAGAAAGGTTCGAATCAAATGTGTAAGTTTGCTTTTCATGTGCATGACAAATTAAGAGAATCAACACATGTCTTATTTATAACTAATCGTGCATTGCTTGTAAGTTGATAATAGAATCAACATTGAAACCTGCATCAAGTGATTTTCTGTGCGAATGCAGACGATGTGAAAATGACACACTGATTGACATTTAACAATGCTTGCAATATTCAACACGCTGCCATTCAAAAGCAGCTAAAACGTTTATCATAAAACCTATCAGTGAAACAGATGTCATGGTCTTATCTTCCAACCCTCATGTGCACACAAGGGTTCACGAGTAGAGACAGCGCTATCTGTCGCCTGTTTGTCGCGCTGCCCCTTCAGCAGATAGAGTGTGCCAAGAACACAAAGATGAATGGCAGCGCAGCCGGTTGGCGACCATCTGTCGCATTAAATACATTGCCCCCTATACACATTGAATTTTCTATCGCATCTGTGTAACGAACAAGGATGCAGGAACTCATCGTCATCTCAGGCCTCCCACCTACCCACCTAGCTGATTCCTCACAGCTCATTGCTATCGCACCGGAGATATCATCGTGGCGACTGAAAGGATTCTCAAGTTGACAATTCGTTACTGCGCACTGTTACAGTTTCGCACGCGCAAGTACCCATTTGCTGCTAAAGCATGGACACTGCCGATTTGTTCAAGGCTTCAATGCCTTGCTAGCCAGTGTCAAACTTTTGTGTAACAAGTGTAAAACTTGTCCAACACACATCTTCAAAGGCCTAACTGCCATGATATCATCATGTCTAAAGTTTCAAAGCCCATATGATAAGTAGCAAGGATCTATTTCAGTTACATGATGTAAAATATATACGTGTGTACAGTGGCGGCTCGTCCATTTGGGAAGGTGGGGCACTGCCCCACCTATTGAAATGTTGTCTAACTTAAATAACCAGCAACATCAGTAGTAGACTCCATTTCTTGATCATAAATTTCAACTATACTTCATATACATCTATTCCATTTGCGCGACAGTGGCGCTAGCAGAATCCATCAATCGTTTTCAAGACTGATGGGCGCGCCCAAGCATCGAGATTGAGATGACGTGAGAGTGGTTCATTTCACGATCTGAGCGAATAGACAGAATTAACACGCGATGAATGCGTCACAGAATGGGCACTCCAGAGGGAGCCCTAACGCTTCTGATTGGTTAACCGTCAATGCAAAGACAATGCATTGTGATTCCCTTTTTACTGAGTGAGGTGATGTGAGGTTAGCACCAGCGATCAGTCCATGAATAGACAAACTGTTGCTTCAACCGTGTAACTAAATGCAGTGATATCGACTTACACATGTATAGCATGTTGCTAACATATTCTTTGCTTTTCATTTACAAAATAAGATCCTTTTAGACTAGATTTTTGATTATGTGAAAATTTCATGCTTATGCCCCACCTGGACCAAATGTCACGAGCCGCCACTGCGTGTGTCTAGAGGATGACTCTTAGACGTGAAGTCATGAATTTTAGTTCTTCCCTACCCGTCAAATGGAAATAGTAATGGTGTTAGTTACATTGGAAGAATCATCAGAGCAAAATGTTCTATAGTAATGCAGTCAGTGGATTGACTTAGTAGTAGAGTCACATCCATGTCACTATATGTAAAGTTTGAAATCATGTTAGAATCTTTTCAGTATTTGTAAGATAGGGGAAGTATAAAATAATGCTGGAATCCTTTCAGCATTTGTAACGTTAGAAATAAAGTTGATGTGGGAGAACTGTATTCCAGTCATGTTTAAAGTGACAATGTGTGTGTGTGAGATTGAGTTCAACGTTATTGAGAGATATAACTTCGTGCGCTGCGCAAACAAATATTTTGTAGGACGATGCGAGTCCAGTGAAGGCTTATACAATTGTATAAACACATAAAATTGAAATGTCATGGGAATGCAGTACTGAACTTTACAAGCATCCTTCGAATGAAACATTTAATCAAGCCTCTTTGAAAGTGAGCATGATAATGATATAAAAAACACTCAAATGGAGTGAAGCCCCCAAGTATCATTGTGAGCATCTGTACGTTTGTCAATCCATGTATTTTATCACACGCTAGGAGCTATTCAATCATTTCATATTTTTCAGTCTTCATTTCGGATACATTCAGTTCACGTGAGGGTCATACAAACTTGCCACTTAGGATAAAGAGACCGCTATCACAAAGCGTGAGCCGTGCGTCATTCCCCTTCCGTCACAACGAAGCGGGAATGTCCATTTATGGTAATCTTGACTCCCTGCGTCAGTCAGGAAAATCAGCGGTTGACATTCCAGATATGGTGAGATGAAATCGTTTGAAGAAGACATGACCAAATTTGGACAATGGAATATTCTGTCTTTGTGAGAGAGAAGTATGTAAGGCGCTTCTCCCCAACCAATTTCACTGCTGTTTCCTCCTTTCAACGGTGAGTCGTCTGACGTTTGCTATCAAACGTTCTAAGTTAGAGATTTAAAGTCAGATCTTACAGGCATCACTGATACACTTTCTAACATTGTAGTCTTAAGGTTAGGGTCTTCATTGTCTGTCCTATGCCATTTATTACAAACATGTTTCTGATAAACATTGCTTTCTTGTGAGAACTGTAGTAAATAACTGACCTTTATCTTGCAGTTTCAACATGGTTTTATCAAATTCTTCTCACTACAGCATCACAAGATGTTCATGTGATAAAGTATACAGAGGACCGAATACAAAAAGAACTTGAGGCAGGTGGAACACACTGGGGAGCATAAGAAGGTCTTTGAAATAAAGATAAATAAGAATAATAATAATAATAAATAATAAATAATAAGAATAATAATAAAGAATAAATATGTGTCCATCATGCTGTGGAAGTAGAGTCTGATTTTGTCGAATTTAGGAAAAGACATGACCAAGGTCCAAGTGGGTCTATTTCTAACTGCCAGTTCGAAAAGTGGTTTGATGACTTGTATAGACGAGGGCAGGGCGGCTGTAAGACACATTGTCGACTTGGATGATGATGGGAGCGATCATTTCCTCAGCGATACAAGCAGCTGTGAGGAGGAAGTACAGGAGGTGAGAGCCGTTTTCATTAGTGGTAAACAGGAATCTGAACATGTATCTGAGCATGCATCTCAACATGTAGAGGAGTCACCTAACACTTCTACGCCAAAGAAAGGCGGTATACGCGCACAAACAAGAGCTCTAGATAGAGATGAGTCGAAGGCGAAGGTATCACAGCAAGCCCATTACATGCTGCTCAAAGATCGCTATGAGGCCATGAATAGACAAAATAAAGAGATGGTGCAGGACATAGCCAAACTATAAATTAAAGTAGGAACGGTGAAAGTCTTACAGGAGGAAGTATTACAGCTGCAGAAGAGAGAGGAAACATTAATGAAAGAGAGGCGGGAATGGAAGGAGAAGGAGATGGCTTATGAGGAGGTAGTATCCGAGTTGAATCATCAGAGGCAGGAGGTTGATAGACTTGGTGTGATAGAGAGGAACTGTCAAGGGATGAGAGAAGAAAATCATGACCTGAAGAGGAGACTTAGTCAGGCTGAAGACATCAACAAGGTAATGAAGAGAAGACACGTAGAGGTACATCTACCAATCTACAGAAACCAAGTATGTGACGTGTCTACTGTTACAGATGATTTAAACACCACGCAGCAGTGCTACGAGGGAGGTGGGGTCACCTGTATTCATATCAGTATGGAGGTAGACGGTCGACTGCGTGATTTTCAGTGAGAAAAGTGAAGAGGAAAATTCCTAGTAAGTTACTCGAACGCCATTGCCTCTCAATCAACTCTAACACCATTTTTCTTTCTTACAGAGATCTTCGAGCAAAAGTAGAGAGGAGTCGGAGAACGCCACAAACGGCCTTCATGAGGCTAGTGAATGCCCCAAACAGCCTTTATGAGGCTACCCATAATGAGGCCGGAAAGTGTTTTTACCTTTCTGACGGTTCCAAGCCCGTTGAACTCAGAGGATGGATTGAAAATTGATGAAAGGGATGAAAGGATGGCCACTCACACGCCAAATGTATACAGAAATTTAATTTCTATCTTCATTAGTTTGCAATCTCTCTTCACAGTGTGATGATTTCAAAACATTCATCTTCAGCGAGCTAAGAATGAATAATCAAAGTCTCCATTAAACTATAGTTATGAAGTAACTCATACATGTTACTAGACATGAAAACATCAAATGTTGCTCGTGTATATTGAAATGAACCGTTGAAGCATCTTAGGTTCTCACAACCTTCTCACACCTGAGTAACAGGAATTTACAAGCCTGAGTCATGTACATGAATGTGATACAATTCACAACAGTCATTGAACAGTGATTAGAGTGCTAGAATACATGGTAGGGTTTGTGTTGAGACCACTGCAGTAACATTTTAGGAATCATTAAAGTGAAAAGTTATGTCTTATGAAATGAGTGATGCAAGATTAGCTCACATTGAAATGAATTGGCAGTGTAACAAACAAGCTATGTGGGATTCAGCATATGTTTGAAGACAAGCGCTGTTAGAAGGTTTTGAGATGATGCGAATTTTATCACGTCATATTCATAGATGTAATAGAATAAATGTCGTTGCAGGTTTTGAGTGTATAGGATAGAACACATGAAATGAATTGTTAGTGTAACAAAGAGGCTGTGTGGGTTTCAATAACATATCATGTACATGCTGTGTCGTTTTCTTTTCACATAAAGTTGGGCTTCAAACAGAGTGGATTGATTTTGTAATAAAGTTACAACCATTTTACTGTTTGTGAAGTTAGGAATAATATCAGAATAATTTCAGTGTTTGTAAGGTAGGTGAAGTATAAATTAAAGTCAACACCATTTCACTGTTTGTAAAGTTAGAAATAAAGTTATAACCATGTCACTGTAAAGTTAGAAATAATGTCATAGACATTTCAATGTTTGTAAGATAGGTGAAGAAGAAAATATAGTTAGAATCATTTCACTGTTTGTAAAGTTAGAAATAAAGTAGTTGTTTGTAATGTTAGGAATAATGTCATTCACAAATGGTTAAGTTAATAAATGTACTATACACTAATGGTTAGCATTCACTTGTGTTATACAAAACCCTAAATCCCTAAATCCCCAAATCTAACCGTAGCTAACCCTATCCCATAGATTATGGACTTTAGCAATTTATAGGTAAAGTATAAAATAAAGTGACAAGCATTTCACTGTTTGTTAAGTTAGAAATGAAGTTGTTTGCAAAGTTTGAAGTAATGTTACAATCATTTCACTGTTTGTAAAGTTAAAGATAATAGGTTTAACAAACACGTTGGAGAATTGACTGTACTGAGATCTAAGGATGTGATGGTCACATTAGAATTCAAGTGATTGAATGTCATCTCAATGAAGATACAAATGTGTTTGTGGCTGCATGTGGTGCAAGTTTGGCTTCCCTTCATTCCATTTCACTATTTAACCTTCCCCTATGCACTCCATATCCGAAGATATGTTGCGAGTTTGGGACCGCTTTAGCTGCATTAGGAAGTTCTTATAAGAACTCATGATTCATTCACGAGGAAATGTGGTGCAACAGTGTGCTGTATGTTTGCATGATGATTTTATGAACTAAAGAACGTTCATCACTCACTCCGTCAATGAAAGAAAACATGATCGAGTTGAGATGACAGCCATTCGGATGCATGTGTAAAACTCTTACTTCTTCATCTGATATCACAATAACATCTTCACTCGCTTCCACTGCCGACTCCTCACTTCTCACCGTGTCCTCACTCCACATCATCTCCTCACTTTCCACCGTCTCGGCCTCATTCGCCATCGTCTTGCTCTCACTCGTCTCCGTCTCCATCTCTTGCTGTAGTCGACGGATCATATCCTCATTCAAAGTGAAGCATGAATAATACTTCATAAATTCCACAGTGATATCCTCACCGTAGATATCACTGTGGAATTCTTCTCCATGGTGAACAATGCGAAATGGCAAAACGCACGCTCTTGGCTTATCGGACATGACTATGATAGTAAAATGCAAGAGACTCTGCTTTATATGAGAATGATACAGCCTTTCAAATGTCTTGTTCGCGCAATCAAATCGCTTTAGACAATCGGTTGGTAGTTGTAACACGACTGTGTCAACCTATCGTTCATTTTCATGCTTGATGTGTTGACCTGAATGGTTATCAGATATTTCCCGTCATCATCTTCCCTATTGACTGAAGTTGAATGGAAACTGTCGCCAACACGCTGACAGCAGATAAGATTGTGAGCAATCACCGACACCTATTGTCCTGCAAACCTATGCCCTGCTCTATCATGAAACACTGTTGGAGTGCTGTCGCTAGCAACACATTTTGAATTGACAATATTGCAGCATCTGTACAAAACATTCGTAAGCATAGTGCTCAGGTTAGATGTAGGTCTACAGTTGCTACCAATTAATTGAACTAACTTGCATTGAAATGAATGCATGGGATTTAGTGTGAAGGTAAACACTGTTAAAAGGTTTTATAATTGTATCACGTCATGTCTATGGATGCAACAGTCTTTTTGAGTGTATAAGATAAAACACATGACATAGTTGTTGTATGTGAGCTAGAGGTTTATATTCGATGAAATCAAAGGTTGAGATTGCAAAGTTTAGTGAATAGGTAGTGTAGCAATCTGTATGAAACAGTTTCATCGTTAGAAGTAAGAGTTGTGACATATCGAGAGATCATCATACAGCATTAGGACTGTTTATTTATTCATGTAAAAATTAGATGGAAGTAAGTTGTTGATGCAGGCAAGACACTGAGTGCGAAAGTAGGAATAACACAACATGGAGTATGCATTGAAATGGATCGTATTCCAACGGTACATGAAACGTTATTTGTAAAAGCTTGCCATGAACGCATTAAGAGTTCAGTCACTACAAGCCTTTCTTTTTGATGAGACTAGTAACATATGATCGAAAAGTGACTGATGTCGTCAATGTGAGATTCAGTGCAGTCAGATTCTGCTAAAGGTTTTATGAATTATATCACATCATGTTTATAGATCTAGCAGACTGTCTTGATGAGGCCCATGAAATAGTCGTGATTGAAAATTGATTTACATCTGAAAGCGTGATTGACTTGATCATTGTATGTTATGTTGAATTCATCATTGGAAGGTTTATGTGTCGAGAAATAAGTCACTGTACACACGTCGTAAATGTTTCCATTTCAAAAGCAGTATCAAACAGGTCCGTTGATTATCTCTTTCTCTGGTTCAGGCTTGCCATTCTTTGGGTGTCGACAAGCTCATTCTCTATCGAAATATATGTGAATGCATTGATCGAAATTTGTTGAAGTCTCTATCTACATCAGCACACGGCATGCGGCCATCATTTACGCAGCTTATCACCAAGTTTTCTTTACTCAGATGAAACATCACTGCCACAATGTTTGAAAAAACTACAGTGTAAAGATAAGTCGCATCACTATGTTTATTCACTGTCACGACTATACATCTGAAAGGTTGAACTATGAGAACATTGTTTCTAACTGCAATACTCTCACACTTATTTTTCAACATGAAGTCAGTCACAGCGTTTATGAGGACGCGTATGTATGTCTTTATGACACATTCTGCTTGACATGAACGAACGTGCAAACGATGCGATACCGTTTATATGAGGAACTTCAGCGAAGCACAACAACTATTTGAAACAGTACAGCCATACATGACTGTCATTGCCTGCATTACTATAGAACATTTTGCTCTGATGATTCTTCCAATGTAACTAACACCATTACTATTTCCATTTGACTGGTAGGGAAGAAATAAAATTCATGACTTCACGTCTAAGAGTCATCCTCTCTACACACGTATATATTTTACATCATGTAACTGCAATAGATCCTTGCTACTTATCATATGGGCTTTGAAACTTTAGACATGATGATTTCATGGCAGTTAGGCCTTTGAAGATGTGTGTTGGACAAGTTTTACACTTGTTACACAAAAGTTTGACACTGGCTAGCAAGGCATTGAAGCCTTGAACAAATCGGCAGTGTCCATGCTTTAGCAGCAAATGGGTACTTGCGCGTGCGAAACTGTAACAGTGCGCAGTAACGAATTGTCAACTTGAGAATCCTTTCAGTCGCCACGATGATATCTCCGGTGCGATAGCAATGAGCTGTGAGGAATCAGCTAGGTGGGTAGGTGGGAGGCCTGAGATGACGATGAGTTCCTGCATCCTTGTTCGTTACACAGATGCGATAGAAAATTCAATGTGTATAGGGGGCAATGTATTTAATGCGACAAATGGTCGCCAACCGGCTGCGCTGCCATTCATCTTTGTGTTCTTGGCACACTCTATCTGCTGAGGGGGCAGCGCGACAAACAGGTGACAGATAGCGCTGTCTCTACTCGTGAACCCTTGTGTGCACATGAGGGTTGGAAGATAAGACCATGACATCTGTTTCACTGATAGGTTTTATGATAAACGTTTTAGCTGCTTTTGAATGGCAGCGTGTTGAATATTGCAAGCATTGTTAAATGTCAATCAGTGTGTCATTTTCACATCGTCTGCATTCGCACAGAAAATCACTTGATGCAGGTTTCAATGTTGATTCTATTATCAACTTACAAGCAATGCACGATTAGTTATAAATAAGACATGTGTTGATTCTCTTAATTTGTCATGCACATGAAAAGCAAACTTACACATTTGATTCTAACCTTTCTTTACAATACTCATGGACAGTCCTAATGTTCTAATGTAATGTTCAATGTTTCATACCAATGAAATAGTTCCACTCTCGTCAACACAGACTTGTAACTCAAATACCTTCCTTTGATAATTCAATGACAACACATGCTTTGCTGTCTCCTACTGATGAGCGTGTTATGTACCTCTACACAGACTTGTTCATTTTGCTAGTTCAATGTACGAGTCAAAACGTTGAACTGCATCTAAAACTTATGCGTTTCTACAGGTTTTTATATCAACTTTAAACGCGACTGCAATCATCAACCTATGAAAGTTTCATCAACATAAAGTTGTTGTCACTCGTCATGTAGCTTTACACCACGGAGCCTAGAACTTCATGTTTACGAATTTCATTTGAACGTCAGAAAGTTGAATTTAGAATATATCATTCATTTTCATCTGTCTATGATGATAGTAAACGTTCTCGATACACAGTTCTCCTTTACAAGTTTCCCGTAAAACATATGCAACAGTTTTGTGAGGTACCCACTTAATCTAGTAGGTTGATTTTTATCTCACACGTGTTTTGAGTGTTTCCTAACTCATATGCATTCGACTCTTTTAAGAAACGTTGCATGTTGTTATGTGTATAATTGTATGCTGGCGATGCAGACTGCAAAAACGTTTAACACTATCTGTCTTCATTTACAAAACAGTCTACACACGAATTCAATTTGATAAAGGCAAACAACACATTTAGTAAAGCTGGTACGCTGACGATAGTGACTGCAGAGACATTTCATAAAACTTTTTTCAACGTTCGCTAAGTTTCTACTTTCACAACATCATGTCAATGTTTTTAACTTCTTACAAAACTTATTTCAACGCTTGCGTTTAGACTTTTAAGCGAACATGTGCTTCACGTATTCTACACTAACGGTTAACGCGTGTGATATAAAACCCTAAATCCCTAAATCCAACCGTAGATGAGCCTACCCTTGGATTATGGACTTTAGGACTTGTGCTATGACCCACGTGATTAAATGTCATGGAACTAGACCTCACACACTCAACGTTTGTGACAAGACTTTACCTGGTTTTATAAAACATTCAACACTTATTCCTATCCATCTCACTTTTTATATCCAACATGTTAAACTTAGACTTGGGTTTTTTCATGACACACTCAAGTCGTCAAAAACTTGCATGCGTTGTCTAATATTCAATTCATTCTATACATCTAACATGATTCAAGGTTGATGTATACCTAACAGATGTATTCACTCTGAATTTACACTTCACCGTTTGTGAAAAGACTGTCACATAAAACATTTTGCACACTGAAGTCCGGATCTCAACTAAGGATAAAAACTTTCTAATGCTGTTGTGAGTTCGGTCAGTCATAAAACTTCAATGATCAAACTTTACTTTCACAAACGTGTGTTGTGGTAAAAACTATTTGACTACACTAACGCTTACATTTTATGACATTTGTGTTTCATAAAACGTCATGATCAAACTTTCTAACTATAGATGAACCTGTGTTGCAGTAAAACTTTTGTACAACATGATAAACTTTCTGACTACACTCACGAATAAAAATCGATGATCAAACTTTACTTTCACAAACGTGTGTCAACAGTAAAACTATTTGACTACACATAAACTAACTTTTGAAAACCATGATAAACTTTCTGACTACACTCACAAGAGCTTGTTCACTAGCGAAGAGAGAAATGAGCTTGTGGTTGCGTGTGGCGCATGAAGGTCCCTTCCAATTCATTCCATTTCATTTAGCTTCGGTGATAGAGGCAAGCAGAACTCATGGTTCATTCTCGCATGTATGGCCAACTATCGGGAGACAAGTGCAATAGAGATTTTATGAGGCAACCTGTGGCAGATGGCTAAATGTTGCTCTGGCGGTCAGAGTACAACGTTGAGACGAAAAGCAACCACTTGGAAACATGACGCAGAGAGGTTTCACAAGGATTACCATTGCCAACGTCCCGTGCAGTACTCATCGCTACGGACTTCACCGCTGTCTCAAAGGAACGCCCACCAACAGGAGGTATGACACCGAAAATCTCCGTGACTTGCACCGTCAATGACTTGATAGCCAGACATGAAAACCGGTGGAGTTATTTACAAGAGGTTGGTAAGTCGTTGCCTTGATCAGCTTGATAGCAAGCCGTAGAGAGGGATAGCAAGCCGTGATTCACAAGCGTTTTGCAATGGAGATGTTTAGTAGCCACACATGACAAGATAGCTAAGACTCAACCGATTGGCGTTCAAAGTGGTACGTTGAGAACTGTGTCAAATGCCCAACATGAGTTGCCCCAGAGGTTTCGGTCTAAAATATGACACACTCCCTTGCCACACTTATCACTACTGCATCATCCGCCGTCCCGAAGGAACACCCTGTCATTGGAATATTACAGCAAAACTCTCCGTACCATGCTCGCTTTCAGTGAAAAGCCGCTTGTATCATGTAAAGACATGAGAAGACTGGCTCAGACATCATTACAAATCCTTTAGTTGACTTCAGCAGGGTCGAAAACCCCAGAAAACCTCCAAAAATAATGAATTTAAATTTTTCAGCATTTAGTACTACTTATGAAATTCTATAAGTAGTCTGCAAGTATAGGTCTGATCAATAGCTATCGAACCTTTTTTGAATCAAGTCAAAAGGACTTGCAGAATCAAAGTTACAAGCCTCTAAAGTTTTGGAGTCTTTTATGGCTTAGGGACTAAGACCATCTCCTGGCTAACCTTTAAGTCTGACGCCTTAGCTGATATCAGCAATGACATTTTCTATCGGAGCTCCAGAGAGACGACCTACCTTTGACAATTTCTGTCGTCTTAATGAAATGTCTCAATCGGTTCCCAGCTTATATAGTTTGTGGCGATAAGCTGATGATGTAATCTCAATCATTCAAAACTTTAAACACTTCCATCTGTGGTTCTAGTGCTCCGATTCACTTGAAACTCACCCTCTGGATGCAGAATTGCACGCTGATTCCAAATTTGGCTTCGTTCACCCGCTAGAGCCATTTTCATAAAATTCTAACTCTGTCGTTTTTTCGGTGATGGTCAAAACTCTTAAAGTCACTCTCACACCTCAACGAACAAACGTAGAGACACGCCGTTTCGTCCACTGAATTTGTCTCACTCTTAGCTTTCAAACGCGCTATTGCACGACTTTCTACCATCTCTAGAACCAAAGTTGGAAGTCTCGTCCAGAGGGGGGTCAGCACTTTTTCTCTCCGATTCCGCTGGAAACAACCTCCCTAACCCAAAATTTCACGTAGAATCCGAATCTGCCCTCCATTTGTCCATCCGAGCACTCTTTCTGCCCGAAATATGGCCTCAAAACGTCCGAAACCTACCTTTTTCTAACTCTGTCGGTTTTCAGCGGTTCCTGCCATTTTCAAGTCATTTTCCACTCTGAACCCAGGAAAACTTGGACATATGATGATTTCCACTGCATTTTTCTCACTCTTAGCTGTCAAGCGCGCTATCACACGACTTTCTACCATCTCTAGAACCAAAGTTGGAAGTCTCGTCCAGAGGGGGGTTCAGCACTTTTTCTCTCCGATTCCGCTGGAAACAACCTCCCTAACCCAAAATTTCACGTAGAATCCGAATCTGCCCTCCGTTTTCCCATCCGAGCCCTCCTTCATGCCGAAATACGATCTTTCTCATCCCAAAACGTCCAAAACCTACCTTTTTCTAACTCTGTCGGTTTTCGGAGATTCCTTCCCTTGCCTCACAGGAGAATTCCTCCTTCCTTCCTTCCAGAGGGGGGAGGGAACGGTTTCTTCCTCTCGGACCCATCCTGCCATCACATCCTTGGCCACCTCCTTCCTTCCTTCCAGACAGGGGGGGTTGCTCATTTTGGCCTTGATTTTGTCATGGGATCACTATTTAAGCGCAACCCAATTGTTGCTGGATTCGCCTAATGTGAGAGAGGCCACTACGTCAACAGTAGCCTGGCTGACGTTCAGACAAGACTGCGATCAGATGATGAGCGTTCTCCAATGAATGCAGAGTAATAGGTCTGACTCGAACACCCAGATTCGGTAGAATTCCATAATTTGTTTGTGATGTGATGTGACGCTATGTTTAGTACTGCAGATGAGATCATAACCACGCCTTTCGTCCAAAAGGAATATGCTGAAAAGATGACAGTCGCTAAGCAAGGTAGGCCAACACCTGATATAAAATTGAAAGTACTCACAGAGAAAGAAATAAGAAATACACAAGACATTTTAATGCATCAAAATTTCAAACATGTGAGTGGCTGACCGGCCATGAGAAACGCAAGAAACTGTTGACCTTGCCTCCTTTTTTCTCCAGAAAATGTGGTCTGGACAGAGAAGGGATATAGTGATCTCAGCTCCTTGAGCAAGGCGGTTAAACGACATGAGCAATCACTTCTCATGTGCACTTTCACTTGACCTTAAAAAATGTTCGGGAAATTGTTTTTTAAATTCAACTTTTATGAAAATTAATGTTGCAACATAAAACTATTTGGTATAGAAATAGTATTCCAATGCCGAGTGAAGGCCTATGGTCTGAGCGCACGCGACGCCACTGACCGCATCATAATGGAAGTCTTCATGAAAAAGTCGAGATCTTCCTGTACTTTCTTGGCTGAAATTTCAAGTTTTTAACTCTATTTTCATCGGTATGATTTTATGATTCACTAAATTTGTTTCATTTCTTGAATCTGAATAGTTATGTGGATTCATTTACATCTTTTAAAGTTAATTGAAATCATTGTCTTTGTTTTTTTTGCTCTATCAGTGGAGGTTGCTTGTGATATGATCATGCTTAAGAAAATTCTCTTGAGAGTGAATTGCGAATTTGACAAATATTACCCATCCAAGGCTGTCATGACACGCAGGATCTGTAGATTACTATCATTCCTTCTGCATTACCATCATGATCAGTCAATTCCGTGGTAATTTCTTCAAAACTTCAAAAATTTACATATCACACATTTGATAGCAATACCCAACTGTGTCCACCTCGAGTTCACTTAATAAAACCGAAACTGTATGCATATTGGGGGTTTAATAAATGCTGAATTACCACTCTACCCAATATATTTGCTATATGCCATTTACATATTTTAAAGTTAATTGTGATCATTGTCTTTGATTATGCTATTTTGCTCTTCCGATGACTTGTAGCTTGTGATATGATCACGCTTAAGAAAATACTTTTATTAAAGTTGAAGTTGAGCATTAAAGTAATAGCAACCTTCAAATTGCTAATTTTACAAACACTGCTCTCCATGGCTGTCATGACACGGAGGATATGTAAAATGCCATTATTCCCTCTGTGTTGCTATCATGATCAGTCAAATTCGTGCAGATTTCTCCAAAAGTGCAAAAGTTTGCATATCTCACATGTGGTATCAACACTCAATTAAGTTCAACTCTAGTTTACCTAATAAAATCGAAACTGTGTACACATAAGGGATTTGATTAATACTGAGTTGCTACCCTACCTAATATACTTACTCTATGATGAACAGTCTGAAGTTTGCCTACATTTTCAAACAAAAGCCTTTTGACAAGCTTGGAACGCATGACCAATCTCTTGACAATTCCTACATTTAGTTGTCGCTGCGCCTGAAAATAATGAAGGGGAAAAATCAAGAAGAGGTACGGAGCTGCTATGTTCTCAGACACTGCTGGACGAACTCGTTTGCGTCTGTGCTGAAGTATATCCTCTAAATACTGGGCCCTCCTCAAAACATCCCTGGGTTCCTTCAACTGATAAATTGCATCGTCCTCAAAAATCTTGTCCTGAAGCTGGGATTCCCTTATTCCTTTCAAAAACACTTCTCTGACTCTTTCCTTCTCGGACAAGGTCGGAACTCCTATTTCTATGGCAAGATGGAAAAGATTCGTCATGTATTCTGGCAATGATTCTGAATTATTTTGTTTTCTGGAGGACAAGGAAATGCGAGCTCCTAACCTCTCTATCGGAGAGGTAAAATGGGCAAGGAAAAGCTCCTTAACTCTTTCGAATGCAAGAACTTCAAGAGACGATTCAAACGCCTGTATTTCTCTACGAACATCTCAAGACAGAGACTGAAGAAATATGTATGAGATCATATCTTCCGGAACTTTAGCTAGGTTAGCCAACATGGTGAAATCGAATAAACTGCCTTTTGGTCATTACCTCTAACAAAGTTGGAAGTCTTTCAGATTTTAACAAAGAGAATACCGATGACTGCCTATTTTGACTTTCATCATGATAATCTATAATTATAATCTAGACTTTCTGGAGTAGGCCTATCTTGGAACAACTGCAGTTCGTGCTCATCAAGCAATCCCTCTTCTTCGTGAAAGAATATTCTCAAGGACTTGCTACTTACACGCGTCTGCTGTAAAGTCAAACTTCGATAACTGAATTACGTTCGATCAACAGCGGTTATCAACAAATCACAAAAACAGCGGTTGGTTCTAGCAGAGCGTACCTAAAGATGTCAAGTTAAAATTAATAATTTCTATGGGTTAATATTGTTAATTTACACAGGTTCATAAAAAAATTAATAAAACCACGCTCTGCCACCAATGGTGGTGATATGCCAATTATATATCCCAATTTAGGTTTAGGGAAAACCAGAAATCATCGGTTACAAGTAATTTGTTGTATTTTTTAAAAATCGCGGTATGACAACTGATAGCCAGTCAACGACTTCCCATTGGTCAACAGTCATGACCTATAACAAGACAAACAACAAAACCAAAGTTCATTCATGAAATCAAAATCGTCTTCAACCAATAACAATAAAACACAGAGTAATGGCAAATATGCAAATGGCTCTCAGGTTGATACACACAGATATTTACATAACGAATGTATGTGATACAAAATCACCACAAATACTTTGAGCATCTCCAAGTCGGTTTTATTTTTAATTATCTCATTGAAAGGACTTGCAGATTGTCATTTATCAGAAATGGTCAAAAAGATTTCGCTTTTGGTAGAGAATCCTTCACATTTTATAAATGCAATGATCAGTGATAAATGCACAATTCAGTTTTAGCAATATTATTACATTCACAAAGTGACTACTTGACTTATTCACCATCGTGGCAATGACAATTCTGATGTTCAAGCTTGTATACCTCAGGTTGATGTTCAAGAGAATGTGCGTTTACTTCGCGTTGTCTTGAGTGATTCTCTTTGCTGGAAGACTCACATCGACTTCATTGAGAGAAATTGCGCTCAGCGATTGTATATATTGCGTCGAATCAGAGCTTATACTACTCGCAGATTGTCCTAATTTATAATGTTTTAATTCGTTCTTTAATAGAGTATGCATGCCCTGCTTTCATAGGCTCATCAAAAAGTGACTTTAACAAAACTATAGGGTATTCAGAGGTGTTGTTTGATGATCAAAGGTTGTGGGGGAGTGCCTGATTTGTAAACAAAAAGGAATTCTGCCCATTCTGCCGCATCAAATATGTTTCAGCAGATAGAAAATGCCGAGACTACAATTAGATCCTAATTTTCGCGGCTTTTACTAGTGGTTGAGCTTCTGTCCCATACTGTCGAACTGCTATGGCGACGTAACTTTCTTTCCGACAATGGGTATTCTTTTTTGAAAAAAAGGGAATGTGATCATGATTTCAGGCTAGAGACTCGCACAGCTTTTTAAACTGATCGAACCAAAAAGCTGTGGTGTCTCTAGCCTGACAGCGTCTGGGTTGTTTGTCTCTAGCCTGGGTGTCTCTGCGACGCAACAATGAGTATTCTTTTTTGAAAAAAGGAATGTGATCATGATTTCAGGCTAAGACTCCCACAGGTTTTTAAACTGATCGAAACAAAAAGCTGTGGATGTCTCTAGCCTGACAAAAATGAGTATTCTCAGGTCAGTCGTATTTGCGATTTATTTTACGATTTACTTTCATCCGACATTTTACATTAAGTATTTATCGCTGCTTCTTCTTTAAAATCAAGTGTGTGATCTTTGCTGTCAATTTCAATTTTGATTTTGCTACTCAATAAACATCTCTATTTCTCTCTATCTCTTAATTCATGGATTTGTTTTTGCATTCTTTTTTTGCAGTCGAAATTCCGTGAACCTCAATATCTTCTTTGTTTCGCTAAAATTGGGGATCCAGTTAAAAATTTGGATAAGGACGTTTGTAAAAAGATCGACGAATTATATGGCTATGATGATCAATCCAAAAATTAATAAATTCTCTGTAACTTACCTTTACCAGAGTCTTCAACTGGACTGCGTTTTAGAGCTGATCACCGACTGTCTAGAGTCGCACGACGCTGGCAGATTATTTGCTTGCAGCTGCCTTTACCTTTCGACCAACTCGCAGATGAATATAGAGAGAAAACCGTCTCTCGCCGCCTTGTCAGTTACATCAGACTTTGATTTTGGATTTAATCTGTGTTACACAATCTCCAGCGTGATGGTGAAGTCAATATTCAAGCGATAAGCCACTTGATGAGCTGTTTGATCAACCGGCGACCGTCTGACTTTGATCACACCAGAATTACATTTTCATGCGAATTGTGACAAAAAAATATGATTTAGTTTTATTTTGTTTTTTTTGTGGCTGCAAGTCGTCCCTCGGTTTCCTGAAAACTTTTTAAATCAAGCAGTAATCATGAACCCGAGCTTCCATGGCCAGCCTTCTCCATTTATCTCATATTTTCGCCGTTTGGATAGCAGTAGTAAGCACATTCCAAAATCAAGGACAAAATGTGAAATGCTGAGTCATCAGGCGGCCGCAAGGACAAAATGTGAAAGGCTGAGTCATCAGGCGTCCGCAAGGACAAAATGTGAAAGGGCGGCGTCATCATGCCAAGGAGTTGGCCAAGGATGTGCTGGGAGGAATGGGTCCGTGAGGAGAAAACCGCCCCCCCCCCCCAACGACTCAACTGACCAAATTGGTTGAAAAGACCAAAGTTGTTCAGAATCATGTGAAACAAACTTCTATCAAGGTTT
>CAJQUW010006688.1:0-18185 GCA_907163375.1 Prostheceraeus crozeri
TTTTGCACTGCTTGTGGCTTTGCGCGTGTCATCTGACCGTCACTGTTGTTCGGTATCGGTCTCTTGTTTTCTTCATTCAAGGTAGGCCACATAACTCTGCCCAAAATTTCGTCAGCTGACTTCTGGAGCTGGATATCTACATCGGCTCTGGTTCTGGTGGATTAGTGAGCATCTGTTTCATTTACCAGACATGAATGACTGAAAGCGTTTATACTGCTGTCTGATACAGATTTAGAGCAAAAGAAAGAACAGCATGTTCCCAAACAGACATTGATTGAGGCGCTATTCGCGTCCAAAGAAATCCGTCGCAATGATTCGCTACAGAGTGCAGAAACTATCTCTTGAATAATGTAGTCAAATTGATAAAACCAATAGAGATAGAATGCATGAATGAGTCCTATAATATAGAAAAGTTAAATCTGACTACGATGAAATGCGTGATCGAGTATTTGCCTTGTATGTAAAATTTGCAAAAACTGATCACGAGAATCTCAAGTCTGAATTAATGTCCCAGTCCGACTCCAAGTTTTCAGAGTTCATACTGACAGACTGTCAATAAGTCAAAATTTGGTCTTTAAATGGTTGTCCCTGAGTCCAGTGTAGGAAGCGTTTTCAGATAGGATTTCATACATGATTTTGAATCAATACTGAAGAAGCATTGCTAGCTATTCTCGATGTGAGCGATATTTCACTCCTGTGACGTGTAAGCGAAATCGGTAGAAGGCTAATAAAAATGGCAGTCGGCTCCTTTTAGTGAATATGCAGCTCAGTTGAAGAAAAATGGATCCATCCTAAAAAAGTCCAAATATCTTAGATCTCAGAGTTCTACAAAACACATTTTTGTTAACGAAGATCTTACTAAAGTTTGCAGCAATTTCACGAGAAGAACTCTTTCGATCTGAGTTGAAAGAAGAAAATAATGAAAACCGGCAACGTAAGTACGTCAATTTCATCGTGGTAAAATAGTTCTCCGCACATTCCTGAATCAAACCAAGCAAAATTTTCATAAATAAAGTATTTTAAAGAGTCTTATCCCCTGCTTTTCTTCCTCTTCGTAATATGAGATCCCTTCGTCCCAAAATTGGACGAGCTTCAATTATTCGCTTGGGCTACAAGCCCGGATAATCATTGCACTTAACAGAAACGTGGTTGAACGATTATGTCTGTAATGTACCAAGTTTATTTGACTGACTACTGTCAGCCCCATTCGGTTCTTGACCAGAAATATAATGGCAAGGAAAGGAGGTGGTGTGTGCGTTTACATCCGTAAACTGTTTTGTCTTTTTCTTCTGTGAATTTCCGAGATTGTCCACCATCTTTAGAATATTGTTTCATTCATCATGAAAAACCCCACCTCTGGTTGCATATATAGCTTCTATGTCCCCTCCTCAACATAAGATGCGCCGACTCAAACGATATTCGCCACCTTTTCTGCAAAGCTGCTACAATAACTTTTCTGAAAGCTTATCCGTCATTCGCACATGGTTGTAGCCGGCGATTTTTAACATCTTTTCCGTGATGACTTATTTGTGAATGATTTTGGACTTTTTCAAATGGTCAATACTCCCACTCGAAGGTACTGCAATCTTGGGATAAGATCTTTGTGGATCCCCCTACTTAAAACCAAGTTACAATTCTGCCTTTCACCTGTCCTGCGTTTGGTCACTCGGATCCATTTGGCTGGGTCGTTCTCATGAAAAGCCAGTTAAAACGCTTTTTATCATGTTACTTCATGTAAAGAAAGTTTATGATTTTCCGGAGCAAGTCAACTCGTAGCTAAATTTCGTTCCACAAATCTTCAGTGGTGCGCCCTGGCAAAGTATCTACTGATCCAAACTTGAGTCTAGACGCCAACCATATGGGCAGAACGTTTTATTTTATGAATTATGTCAACATTGCAATGAGCACTATTTCCACAGACCTATGTTGGAAATGGTCATCGAGAGATAAGGCGTGGATGACACCAGTTCCTCAAAAAGTCTTATTAATTTACGCTATAATGCCTTTCGTTCTGGTGACTTAATTATGTACTCTCATTATAAGGAGAAAGTAAAAGCTGAGATCGTCAAAGCGAAGCAGATCGTGGGTCACCAATTGTACATAGTAACAACAAGAACCCAATAATTTTTTTTTTGGACTATCGTTTCGCGAGATGTGCGACTTGAAAATATCTAAGTCCTCTGTGCTCCTTTGAAGTCAATGATCAAGGGCCATGAAATCCCCTTATTCTTTGCAGCTGAAATCCGTTCGCCGTCGTCCTAAGGAATCCCATTTTTCCCATGGCTGAAATTGGATGTGGACTGTTCTGATCTAATTCCTTTCCTCATTATGCTGAGAACTTATTGGAGCCCTGACTAGCTTTGACGCTGTGCCGACATTGTTTACAGCAAAATGTTGAGGCCTAAAATCAAAAATCCCCTGGGATGTGACTATCTTGTCGGCCGAAACCTCATCCCAGCGAAGCTGCCCATGTGTTGTGTAATTCCTGTTTCACATTTATTTAATTTATCCATCTCAACTGGACATTTGCCAATCATTTGGAAACGACTGCTAACATCGTGCCTATCCCTAAGAATGGCAAATTTTGATAATGCTAATTTTCGCGCCCCATTTCGTGTGCTCCCCACTATCTCCAAGATTTTGGAAAGGGGGCATAACATTTTGCAGTCTGTTTATGATTCCTTTAACAAAGTCTATCGGGGAATAATCAGTTTGCGTATAAGCGTAATGCTAGCACAATTGCATGACCCAAATTGCTTGTAACATGTTTTTTTGTCACCTCTAAGATGGATGACAATCGGCTCAGAAAAGGGGGTCTATTCCATGTTATCTTTTCGATTAAAAGCAGATAAGCAGCAAAGCAGGCTTTTGGACAGTTTTTAAAATCACCGTTCTCACATCATCGAAACTTTGATTGATGGCGCCCTTCCGTATGACTTTGTCAGGTGGATTATATCATTTCTAAGTGATCGTCGTTATCGCATAAGTCCTCCAAGACACGGTGTTCAGTTCTGTTCGTAGCATGTCTTCCGGCGTCCCCCAGGGATCTGTTCTTTGCACCCGCAAACTTTTCTCCTGCACATATTAGGCTCGCTTAAAAAGCAGTGTGGATGGCGCACTAATGGTCAAATACGCAGATGACGTACTTGTAGTGATCCCGGTATATTCGGGATACTGACATTAATCTCACTATTTCCATCGAGGAAGACAATATAAGTAAATTGGAGTCGGAATCATGGACTGTGTTTGAATACAGGAAAGACTAAATGCATGTACATTCGCCGTGGTTTACCTGTTCCGATTACTGACAGGTTGCTTTGTGTATCGATCAAATTTTTGGGAGTTATCTTTACTGACTCATGTAAATGGGATGAGCACATTGGTTATGCATGCAAAACCGCTAGCAGAAGAGTTTATGCGTTGCGTCGTCTGAAGGCTGCCGGCTTCTGTAAAGCTGATCTCATTCGTGTTTTTGGGGCATTTATTCGTTCCATTATGGAATATAACTCTCCACTTTTTTATTGGCCTTAACAAGAAAAACAACAGTCGTATGGAAAAACTGTTCCGTCTCTGCCATCGTATAATCTGCGGCAACGAGTGTATGGGAATGTGTCTTGGTGACCTTGAAGCACGCCGTCTTCAGAGGGCATGCAAAGTGTTTGGGGACATGTTACATCCTGAAAGCATACTTCATCACTTGGTTCCAAGAAGACTACACTATTCTGGGCACCTCGAGTTCATGCCTTTCCCAAAGTCATCGAAGGTCTAGTCATTCGTTCCTTTTTGTACCTCTTTTTATAATTCTTTACTCTGATGAATCGTAATCTATTCCTTACATGCATTTCCTTACTTTTACGTTCGATACTGATTTATATGAAACATTTTACGGAAAGTACTGTAGTCATTGTGAATCCATGTCATGTGTAAATTTTGATTTTCATTACTTTGAAATAAAACGCTTTACATACTTAGTAAGTTTCTGCATGTGCCATCGTTCTAAATCAGTTTGCACTTCTAGCAAAGTAATGCGGTTAAACAATATAATTCTGTGTTCTCATTATTATACATGTATTTATATCCTGTTTTCAAAGCCAGCATTTTCAATTATTGTTACCGTCACACAAAGCTCGGCGGTATGTCAGCAGTGTGTTTGGGTGATATTCAATGCATCAATGTGAAACTGATGCAGAGAAATTGCATAAAATGTATATATTTCTTATTTTTACAGATGACTTTCGGTTATTCTGCGGTGACCTTGGCAATGAAGTCAACGATGACGTTCTTACAAGAGCATTTTCCAAGTACGCATCGTTTCAAAAGGCGAAAGTAGTTCGAGATAGGAGGACCAACAAAAGCAAAGGCTACGGCTTTGTCAGCTTCAGAGATCCGACAGATTTTACGAGAGCAGTGCGTGAAATGAATGGTAAGTGGAACTGAGGTGTGTCCAGAATGGCGGCCGAGCCCGGGAATTTTCGGCTTGAAACCTGGCCGCCATCGTGTGTACATTCAATCTTGATCGCACGCATGATTTAAATATTCTCGAATGAAAGTTAAAGAGCCGGTTTCTGTGCATGTGTTTTGAAGGAAGGAAATGATTAGATCAGATTTCGTGATAAATATAGAGCGATTATCATTCAAGAATTGTCATCCGTACCGTACCCAGACTGATATCTCCAGTAATTTGTACATTATTTTTTTAAGAATTGAATACCTTTTCCATCCAATCTATTTTATCGCTAATATTCTTAATTAACTTCCGTGATAGATTTCTTCTTTTCTTCATTCATATTATTGTTATGAGTACTAGGGTGTACAGTTTATATCTCACAGTATTTGCATGTTTTGGATTTCTCTATGTTCATAATTTGAATTGTAAAAGGATATCTCTATATTTTCCCAATTATTCAAATTTAGGTTTGCGTCTGAGATTTGTCTCTGTGCAAAGTTAGCACCCATTGAGATATATACGAAAGGCCTCGTGCCAATATATATTGATGAATTTCGTGGTTCTTTTTATTTGTAAGGTAGGTATTATCATTATTTATTACAATCGTGTTATTTTTATTATATGATCGATAATGAATATTTTGCATTTTGGTTATATTGGTTTTGTCATTATTAAAGGATAATGTTAAATTAATTATATGATTTAGCTAGGTTTGTTTACATAATTGTTTCATAAGAAACATAACATAATATAATATAAGAAATTCTTCTTCATATTGAATTAACGTAATAAGTACAGAACATGCAAATTAAAACAAAAGTCTCGTCAATGGTATCAGAAAAAGACTCACAAAAAACAGCTTCCAATTCAATAGGCTTATGAGGCAGTCATTCATCACTCAGAAGATGTATTGTTTTAAGCGTATTCAAAAAAAAAAACAAAATCAACAATTGATCACTTCGTCTTCGACAGATGTTTTCAGCTGTTGAGAAACACCGTTCACATTGTACCGAAGGTTGGGTCTAATAATCAGCCATGATTTCTGAAAAACATAAATAGAAGAGAACAGTACAGTGATGTGGCTTTCTCATCAGCTGTCGAACAACGAGACTTCCCGTCATCATCACCACAAACAGCCACAAAATCTGAAGGAATACATACATGTCGAGAAGGTTCATTTTCAGATTTTGGAACCGGCCGAGTTCAAAAGATTTTTTGAAAGCGGCCGGGCGGTTGATCTAATTAGGCTTATGTTCGACGATTGAATGCATTTGTTCCAGAAATTACTTGTCCTAGTCACTTAAAATAAGCATTGCAACAATGTAGGAGTATGACAACACATGTACCTTAACTACCCCCGTATTAACGTCTCTTTTCCCCAGGTGTGGAGGTGAGACGCGGCCGTCTTGTGTCGATTCGGATGAATTCTTCTTCTCCACATCTTCTCTATCTTGGGCGACAGCAGGATTGAGTTTCATCAGCTCCAGGTCTTCTTTCCTGAATATTGTGCGACCATTTCTTTCTTTATTTGACCTCCTCTGATGTTGGGTCCAGGGCTTGCCTTGGCCATGCCGCACGATGGCATACGCTCTAGATGAACCGAACCACCGCGAACCGATGCCTACGAAGCGAAGCCTCTAAGGTCGTGGAAGACCGCGAGCATCTGCCTGAGCTTCATTCATAGAGCGGCGCTCACATTAACTTAACTGGGCAGATTTCCGGACGTACCATGGCGCTGTCGTTTCTAGCCAAACGAGTAATTTCTTCTACCTTTCTTCAATTTCTGACGTGGCCATGTTTTCAGCTGGCATAATAGCAAAACACTTCTCACACAGGACTCAAAGACATGGCCTCTACTCTCTACGGCCGTAAAGAGATACTCTTATTTTGTGAGAATGGGCAGCAAATCGTGAAAATTCTTCCCAATGCAGATCTTATACGGGCGGTGACAGCACCAGAACAATCCACACTGAGTGTCCTAACACATCGCCGAGGTAGCAGAAAAGACTCCAACGCCCTCGAAAGGCACTTATCCCCGATTATCACCCATCCTGGATTTGTGGATGAATGTCAGGAAGCTCACCCTTGCAGCGACGGCATTTCAAATTGTGTCGTGGGTCGTTTCGCGCGAGGGGGGCTATGCAAGTTCGTACACCTGTGATGGATCCACTTTCGACATTTAGAGCAGCGAATAGAATTTCTGCCAACTACTGTTCTGCACACTCCACAAGACTACCTTCCACTTTCCTTCACTGGCATCTTCGCAAATTTGCTGACGAGAACTTTGGTCTTATTGACATTTATCCGCATGCCTTTGGACTCGAGGTTGAATTTCCAGAGGTGTGAATTCTAACTCACCGCTGAATTGGATCCGTTTGTTTTGCTTCGCGCCAATCGCCCTCGGCGTGCCAACCAACCGTACCTCCGACGCTCGTCACTTCGTCACTTTTTCGTCTCCAGCTTGCGACAAACCTTGACTTGCTTTTTTGAAAGCATGACGAGTGAACAATTTTTGGCTGTTCTCGAGAACCTTGATGCTGATGTGCTTGCTCCGCAATGTCGATTGCTTCTCCGTTTCATTCCGAAGACTCCTGTGACCTTTCACGTAGAAGAGTAAGGGCAACGCTGATCGACGAGGGACATTTTCCCGGAGCAGCCGTCAGAGTCAAATATATCGCAAATAATCCGACGATACGATTGCGCATCCGACTGACAAAGTCGTTGAACTCCTTCGAGAGAAACACCCTCCCGGTCCTGATTGTGTCAATTACTGTGACTCTTTCGACACCCCACAGATTGTAGTGACCGACGCCGATATTGAAGCTGCTCTCAAGTCCTTCCCTGGAAGCAGTAGTGGTGGGCCGGACGGATTGAGACCCGGTCACCTTCGCGACCTCACAGGACATGCTGCCTACGAATCGGGACGCCGCCTCCGAGCTTCAATCGTCGTCTTGATGAGAGGACTCTTCAATGGGACCGTGTGTACTTTCGGAAGAGACTTGCTTTTTGCTGCGAACCTCATTGCACTGCGGAAGAAGGACGGTGGCATCCGGCCCATCGCCGTCGGCAACGTCTTTCGTCGCATAGCTGCCAAAATCGCTAGCCGCGCCGTGTGTATATCTTTGGCACCACAGCTCCGCCCCGTGCAACTTGGTGTCGGCATTCCTGGTGGAGCGGAATCCGCCGTTCACGCAGCTCGGGAGTACATCTACCGGAACCGCAATACATCAAAGCTGCTTGTTAAGCTGGATATGCATAACGCTTTTAACTGCGTGAAGCGAGAACATATCCTGATGACCGCCGCGCGTCGCTGTCCCGAGATCGGCCGACTGTGCGTCTCTCTTACGGCAGTCCGACCAACTTGCTTGCAGGAAAAGCAATCATCAAGTCTTCCTGTGGAGTTCAGCAGGGTGACCCGCTTGGCCCGCTCCTTTTCGCCCTCTGCGTCGATGAAGTAGCCAGATCCGCCAAGTCAGAGTTCAACGTGTGGTACCTTGACGACGCAACGCTCGCTGGACCACCGACCTTGTCTCCGACGATCTGAGGAGGATCATACCCGTCCTCTCAACGATTGGTCTGCAGGTGAATCCGACGAAGTCGGAGGTGATCCAACTATCTGAGTCGAATGTTCTTACCACACAAAACATCAGTACCCTATTCGATTGCTTGCCAGGTGCTCAAATCACCTCCATAGACTCCGCAGTGCTCCTTGGCTCTCCTTTGCATCGGCAGGGAATAACATCTGTGATTCGACAGAAGAGCGACACCCTGTCCAGAATGGCGCTACGACTACAATCTGTAGATCGTCATACCGCTCTCTTCCTCTTGAAAAACTGCCTCTCCATGCCGAAGCTTCTGTACACTCTGCGTAGCTCGCCTTGCTTTGTGGAGGAAGGCGGCCTGTCACACTTCGATGAGGTCTTGAGATCGGCGGTTTCCTCCGTCTGCAACGTTGACTTTGACGACACAGGTTGGAGGCAGGCTACTTTGCCGCAGAAGTATGGCGGACTTGGTCTCCGATCCGCGTCAGACATCGCTCTCCCCGCCTTCCTGTCATCTTCATTTTCAAGTGCATCTCTGATCTTCGACATCCTCAAGTCAAAAGACAAATTGAGTAGCCATAACTCAGCTCTTGAGGTGTGGTCCTCCTCCCGTCTGAGTGTTCCAGATAAGCGCGATATTCAAAGTGAATGGGACAAGCAGCTAGTGAAGTTAAACAGGGACCACCTCCGTCACGAACTCGACCAACATCGACTTGCATGCCTAGCTGCTGTTTCTCAGCCGTACAGTGGCGCTTGGCTTCAGGCAGTGCCTTCGACGTCGACCGGTACCCTTCTCGACGATGAGACAACACGCTTGGCGGTGGCACAGCGTCTCGGCTTGAGTGTATGTGAGCCCCACCCATGCCGTTGCGGTGGCACAGTCGACAAGCGGGGCCTTCACCCGTTGTCGTGTCGTCGCAGTGCTGGCCGTTTCCCGAGACACACGGCTATCAACGACGTTGTGAAGCGAGGGCTGGATGCAGCAATTGGTGGCGTCGTGTCTCGAGCCCGTAGGACTCGATCGTGGCGACGGCAAGCGTCCAGACGGGTTGACTCTTTTCCCCTTTTCTCAAGGAAAGTCGCTAGTCTGGGACGCAACCTGCGTCGACTCTTTCTCGTCTACTAACGTGTACGGCTCAGCAGTGGAGGCTGGTTCCGCTGCCACCAAAGCGGAGAAGGCAAAGCTTTCCAAGTACGCCGCCTTAGCCGATCGCTTTGTCGTCCAACCCGTAGCCGTCGAAACGTCTGGTGTCATCGGGCCTCTGACACTACCATTCCTCAAAGAAATTGGACGACGTATCGCGTTGCAACGCAATGATAGCAGAGAGAGAGAGTGGCTCTTTCAGCGGCTATCTCTTGCTATCGTCCGCGGCAACGCTATCGCTATTCGACTAGCTGGACGGCTTGATGAACAGTGATTGACAATATTCGATTTGTATTATTAGTAGTGTCATATAGACAGTGTGAATGTTTCGCTTGTGTATAAACTAGTTCATCGTTCTCTCAAAAAAAAAAAAAAAAAAAATTTCCAGCACTGGAAGCGAGAACGAAGGTCTTCAATCGAGTCGGCGGTGATGACAAGGTCGTCTGCATAAAGGATCTCACGAAGACAGCTTTGGCGAAAGTCCCGACTGATGGCCTCCATCACAATGTTGAACAAGAGAGGACTTAGGATAGACCCTTGATGCAAACCCACGTTAACCTCAAAAACCGAACTTCTGCGGACTCCGTTGCAAACAACCGACTTTGCATGCTCATACATGGCCTGGACAGTCGAGACGATCCGCTCGTCGATGCCCAGCTTTCTCATTGACCACCACAGGACTTTTCGAGGAATACTGTCGAAGGCTTTCTCGAGGTCAACAAACACGATGTACAAGTCCTTCCTCTTGCTCAAGAATTTTTCTTGCAACTGTCGAAGAACAAAGATGGCATCTGTTGTACTTTTACCTTGCGGGAAACCGAACTGCATGTCATGTATATCAACACGATCTTTGATGAAGTCAGCCAGAATCTGTTCAAAAATCTTCAAAACTTAGTCAAGCATCTTGAGTCCTCGATAGCTGTTACAGTCAATCGTATCTCCTTTACCCTTATATATGTTCACCACGTAGGAGAGATTCCAATCCTGAGGGACGATCCCCTCGCGAAGAATGAAACTGAAAAGTCTCACAAGGTGGGTGACCATGTTATCACCTGCAGCCCGTATCATTTCAATCACCACTCCAGAAGGGCCTCCTGTCTTATTGAGCTTCATTTCTGATATCGCCTTCTTCACCATTTCCACAGAAATGGTGTTCGCAGGTCCCTCAACCATGGATTGATGCGCTATCGAATCAGAATCCCATGGAAATTCGACATTCATGATCTTCTCGTGATGTTTTCTCCAGACTACTAGACGATCAACCTCAGAACAGGCTATCTTCCCTTCATCATCTCGAACACAGCTCTCACCTGTGGCGTCACGATTGTCACGCTTTAACTTACAAGTTTGAAAACGAAATTCTTCTGGTCTTTGCTTCGGAGGTTCTGCAACTTGTCTGCTTCAGCTTTTTTCTTCGCTTGATAAACGGCCGCTTTCGCATGACGTTTGGCCTGCAGGTAGCTGTCTTTTATCACCACCACGCTGCTACTGTTTCCATAACCTGCGCTTTTGATTGATCGCGGACGCCACTGCTTCGTTCCACCACCAAGTTTCTCTTTGCTTGCAAGAACCTCCTTTGGTCCACACAAACCTCATCTGCAGCATGAAGAAGGGGATCTTTCAATCCCGACCAAAGGTCGTCAACATTCGATGAGGCGAGAACTTCAGGATCGTATGAATCAGCGACTTTGAGTTGGAAGTCCATTTGGACTGAGGGTCACGTAGCTTCCAAAGTTTTCTTCTCATCGGGAGACGACGCGCTTGCTCAAATTAGCAGCCATATTACTACAATACTATAGCTGTGAATATCAGCCACTTTTCCATTCTTTAAAGGATCAGCAGAAAAACAAGGCTAACAGTGATAGTGATAGGGATAATTCAGTAAATATAACTACGCATAAAAACATTCCAGATAATTTCAAAAGCTTATTGAGTAAAGCCCCTAACTATCATTTGCCACATAAAATTGACAAAAAAATTCTGGCAGAAGGTTGACGAAGACTTTGAGTCGTACTTGTATAAATTGAGATGGGCAGTCAATTTGGAAAATGCTTCTGTTGAGAACAAAATTAACATTCCGTTCGATAGAAATACTTGTAAACTTACAAATAAACTACCCGACGAAAGTGAATTCAAACTAAAACAGTTCTATGTTGAAGCAAAAAAGTGATGGAAGATGAAGCCAAGAAAGCTTCTAAACAAAAACACCATAGAACTATGATAAAAGATAGTGAAAATGCTAAAACGTATTTTTCAAAAAATAATATCTCATGCATTCGATCGGATAAGACGAATAGACTGATAATCTGTGACACTGAGAGTATTGTACAAAAATCAGAAGAAATTCTATCTGATCAAAATACATACCAGCACATCACTAAAAGTAGAAATCAGATATTAGAAACCCAAGCAAATAAAATTATTCGATCGGCTTTAGAAAATAATGATATGAATGCGAGATATCAAAAAGAAAAGTTGATAAGTCATGGTAGCCAACCAGCGAAGTTTTTTGGTTTCGTAAAGGACCATAAGAGTAAGATAGACGGAGCATACCCACTGAGGCCTACTGCGTCGGTGCATGGAACGCCCGTAGACAAAATAGATCGGTGTGTTGCCAATATTCTAACACAATTACTAAAATTTGTCCCAGCGCACTTGGACAGTACGATATCATTACTGACGTTACTTAAAGATATGGACATAACACATATGCAAAAACCAGTGTTTCTGAGCTTAGACGTTTGTCAATTGTACCCTAGCATACCTATTGAACTAGGTATAGCGCACAATATGAAAATGATAATGGAACATTATTCAGAAATTGATAATTTCAACATCAGTCTTCATCATATAGAAAATATGATGAAATTCATGTGTTACAACTATGAGATACAACATAGCTGGAATTATTATCGGCAAATAAAAGGAGTTCCGATGGGGTGTAGATTTGCGCCGCCATTCGCTATCATTTTTCTTCATTACATTGAAGAGTGTTTTTCAAAAATTGAGAAACAAGCCGATGTTGTACAAACGATATATTGACGATGTAATTTTTGGTCCTATTGAATTTGACGATAAAACTGAACGAAATAGTGACTACATTTAATGACATTGAGCCCTCTATAAAATTCACAATAGAAGTGAATCCACCGGAGATAAGTCTTGATTTTCTGGATATAAGTATAACTACTCAAGGAAATAAAATTGAGTATACTTGGTTTCAAAAGCAAAGACATTCAGGCATTTGTATGAAAAAAGATTCCTATGTCCCTGCGCATATAAAATCAAATTTTATACAATCCCGCCTGAATGACATTGAGAAAAGATGTTCAACTAATGAAAAGTCTGAAAAGGCATTTGTAAAGCAATTAAAAAACAATGGATATAACAACAAGGACTGCAGGATTAAAAAACATACCAAACAGAAGCGTTCTCAAAGCAAGAAGTATCCAAATTTGATTCTGCCCTTCATCAGTGACGGCTGTGATAAAAAAATACGAAAACTTTTACGCAAACATAGGTTGGACAGCAACCTAGTGAGTAAACCTAACAAGTCTCTGGAAAACTTTGAGGAATAAATCAAAAATAAAAAACACTTGTACGTGCAATGTTTGCAAACAGATCGGCAACAAGTATACTTGTGCTGATCGCTATGTAGTATACAAGTATACTTATGCGATTTGCAACCAGTTTTATATAGGTAAAACATATCGTCAGTTTAAAATTCGCCACCATGAATACAAAAGCGCTATAAATAAAAGAAACGAAAATAATGCGCTAGCGCTGCATTCGTTGTTGCATGGAAATAATGCCAGCATTGATAATTTTAAAATTGAGATTCTATCAAAGAAAACTAATTCTCATGATACTACTATCGACGAATGTAAATATATTGACAGTCTAAAACCAATCTAAAACCTAAGATTAATAGGAAACAAGAAATTACATCATACCCTCTTGTTAGCCATGTTCACTGCTGATCTATGACCAGCGATGGCCTTATTTAATGGTTGGATATGCACGTAAGGGTGATGCAAACATCAACAGTTGACAAGGGCCAAGAGGCCGAAAATTCCTGTAACTTTGATTTTATTATTTACTGCTTGACCAAATAAAAACACGGAGTTCACACTGAAAAGTGTTCTTGCTTTTGCTGTTATCAAATGAAACTCCCGAACCGACTGGTCGAATATATAACTACAATATTGCTGAAAGTTGGCGTTGATAAAGCAGTTTAGGCACTTAGAATAACCGTTGCAACGCATGAGGAAAATTTATTTATTTTCACTTTCGTAGGGAATAATGTTCAAAAGACACAACCATTTGGAAGTACATTAACAAGTTAAGGTTAAAAGTCATTATTTTTGCTGAATTCACGGCTATTTTGCTCGAGGATTCTGACTGTAGCTTAAGTTTGATTGGTTCTTCGCAATGGATGCTGCGAAATTTTCACAGTTGGCTTGACGTCTGTGAAGCCAGGTCGATGCTGATTAAGTGCTAATTCATAGACAATTATTTAATTATACAGTTTTAGTTGAAGCTTTAAACCGCAGTTTCTGTAATCGCATATTCTAGTACAGGGGTGCGCAACCTGCGGCCGTAGCAGAAGCAACCTGCGGCCTTGACAATGAGAAGTAGGCCTAAATGAAAAAGAATATTGTACATGTATATTGCAGATGCTTCTAGAGTTCAAGTCAATCTAAAAACAATCGTCACTATAGTGGCATATTAGTCACCTTGTAACTGTCGAACACCTTCATGCCCATGCTGCTTGGAAAAAATGCGCGCCCGCCGGCGCAGTGAAGGCGTTCAAGCAGTTTGATAACTCATGAATAGAATATTTTAGGGAAGTTACAGTCATGTGCATTCATGGCTAGAGTCATCAGCTAAAGGAAACAAAAGGGACAATTGTAGTTTGCTCGAATTGTTCGCGCGCGTAAGCTTCAAGTTCATGGCCTGAATAAGGATACCTGCCAGATCACCGGTCCTGTGATGAATGATTGAATGAATTTTGTATAGCTCGTGACTCCATTATGAATTATTAAGACAGCTTAGTAAAGTGTTTTCTCCTTCGGTTGCCCTTACAAAAACATGCTTTGAACTTTTCATGTGCTGTTATCTTGCAAGTTCTTAAGCTTAAAATCTTTTCGGGTCAAAAATGACCGTCGGTCGTACGTATTAGTTAACTTGCTAATTCATTCTTTACGAAGTAGTCCTCTATGCGATTTTCAGTGCGTCATTCATCAGGGAAAGCTAATTTGAGTGGTGAAAATAAAAAGGATTGGCTATTGACCTAGTTGTTTGCACATGTATTAAGTGCGGCCGTGATTCTTTCCGCCTTCGAAATGGCGGCCGAAAAATGTAAAAAAAAATGCGCACCCCTGTTCTAGTATAAATGAATTTTGTAGGAATTGTGTTTGCTAGCACATCTATCGCAAAATTGTTCATCTTGAATATGCTGTTACGCGCATTGCTGCTCAAAGTTTTTCATATGCGTGCGAAATACATTATCAAAGTACTTGTATAGTTACGTGATAGAAGATCAATTTGGATAGAAATTGATGAAAATCAGCACCGATGTGCTTCACCTGAAGCAATCGCTTATCCGAAGTACCGGCTAGCCTACTGCGTGCGCATGGAAATCAAGAGATCGGATGGAAGCCTAGTTATGTGTTGGCTTATGGTTATCGTTGGGTGTTAAACTCGTATCTCATTCCGTGACAAACTTTATTCTGTGAAATGACGGTGACATGATTTTGGTGTCGTATTCCATTGACATTGGTCGTGTCGTATTCCAATCTGTTGCAGCGAATCATACTCCGCCTAACTAACATAGTCGAGCGATGGCTATTGAGAACATGCTTGCAAATTTGTAAGTCCTTGGAAGAGTTAAACAGTGATTTCCAAAGAAGGGGGAAATAAAGTCATATTCCATCAATGCGAAAAGCCCCAGACGAAGATATTCACGCAATATATTGATAAAACGAGGCCTTTCGGGCGTCTCAGACGACCATCGCCAGGCTAAGAATGACATTGTGAATCGACAATGCACTGAAGAATATAGGTCATGTCATAGAAACAGGTGTGCGATTCACATAGATAACGAGACCTTTAAAGGGAAACATCAAGAATGCCTGCTACTACCAAATTAAGTAAGAAACATGAAATTTCGTTGAACAAGGAAAGTAAGATCAAGTTGGCACCTTGAATTATCATCACTGAGGCTGGAATTTTGTTGCGGGAATTTAACTCCTATGCCCACGAAGCTTCCTTGGTGGCAGTGGTATTCAAGAAAGTGTACTTCGTGGACTCTTCCATGATTGATGAAATTGAATGAAATAATTGAAAATCATTAAAACTAATTTAAAAGATAAGCGTTTTTGAAAAACTTCGAAGAATAAAAGTTAACATGTTTTTTCAACCCTAATTCATACTCATTCATCTTCAGGAAAATACGTGGGTAATCGACCAATCAAGTTGAGGAAAAGCCAGTGGCAAGATCGACAGATAGATGTGTACGAAAAGAAGGAGAAAGAGAAGCGAAAGTTGGGATTGAAAGTTTGAATGGACGAGTATTGTACAGATTTTGTAATTATCATGAATATATTTGACGAACTCGATCGCTTGTGTTGTTTTTTGCTATCGTCAAGATGTTTACTGAAAACAAACTGCCTTTTCTGTTGAAATATGATCAGGCAATATATCTAAATTCGAAACTTATGTAATAATAGGTTGAAAGGTGAATGTCTTACGTAATATAAATATAAATCAATAAATTCAATGTACAATGGATGTATAATGGACATGAATGGAACAATACAGCTAGTGAAACTATAATTACTAGTAGCAGCCTAAAAGTGAGAATTACCAGCATGAAGAGTTTAGACACAATAACTTGTTAAAGGCCTAACGGTAATCACATAAGCACCCTTACATAACTGAACTACAATTTAAAAAAAGACGACAATTATAGAACGACCCATCGAATTTCACTTGTTTGTTGAGTTTAGGACTCAATTTTTTAATGTAAGAAGCTTCTTTGATATTTAGGGCAAATCCATCACTATCTGATGCCAGGATTTTAAAATTTTCAGGGTTACATCTGCAACTACAATTCAGTCGGTGATCAAAGATCGCCGAGATTTTGGACTTATGCTCTTTAACTCTAATGTTTAGGTGTCTGAGAGTTTTACCAATGTAGGTAAAGCGAGGATCAACCTCACATGTGAAACAATATACAACACCTGATTTCAACATTAAAGGAGTTCTGTCCTTGTTCGAAAAGTAGCTTTTCAACTTTGTGCAAGTGAACACCCACCTAACCTTGCTGTCAGGATCAATCCGATTAAAAATGCTCTGAAGTCTCTTCTTAAAGAACAGAGACTGCTGTCCAAATCAATTTCGCTACTGGTGGCATTTTCAGCTTCAATGATCCCTGTGGGAACGAATCTTTCGAAAAACTGGCGAATGTCAGCTGCAGAATATCATGCTAAAGTTCAGTCATATTTGCGGGATATTCGCTGGCGAAGTTCGCCGGCGACAATTCGCGCTCTATATGTCACCTTTTACTTTTGACTTTCTCTCTTATTTTCTTTAGTACTCCGCCTCTACAGCCGAGGCTCTATTCTCTCCCTCACCTCCTCACTATCCCCCACACATGGCTAATCTATCTAAGAAATAAGTGCAGACTATCATTCTTTGATAGCGATAAGAATATAGAGAATCCGCATATATCAATTTTCATAACATCTCTTGACATTCAATAATTTACAATAATGATAAATATTTGAATAATATCATTGCATTTACTGCGACATTTATGAGAGATAAATACTTTTTTTAGTTTAAGCCTTCGTGAATTAAAAAAAGATCCTTTTTATCAGATCAGACTGAGTAAACAATATATTTTCATGTGAAGGTAATATACGAACATTACTACTTACCACTAATTAGTTGCTACAATATCCACGATTTCGCCGGTTGGCGAAAAATCAGCTCGCATTAGTAACCAAATATCTACCAACCAATTATAGCAACTTTTTCGCCACCTGTCGTTTTTTAATTTTACACATGTTTTTGGATAAATTATGACCATTTTCACATGCGGAGATAGTTTTTACACGAAAATGAATCTTTAAAAAAATTATCCACAAAATCGCTACCTCGCCAGATAATCTGTTGATATTAGCAAGATGCGTTCCCACAGGGATACTTTGTATGTTCAGCGTGATGGTCTGGCGATGGGCAGTCCGTTAGCCCCAACCTTAAGTAGCCTCTTCGTGGGTTCACATGAGAGATAATACTTGAAGCAGAGTTGTCGACGGAACGTAAAGTTTTACGCTAGGTACGTGGACGACATTCTTGTGATGTTTGAGGATGAGGATCATTCGACTTTCTTGGATTATATCAACTCGTGGCATGATAATCTCAAATTCACTGTAGAAATAGGTATGAAGTCCATTCCATTTTTGGATATAAACTTAGACATTGAAAGCAATGTTGTGAACACCACTGTCTACCGTAAACCCACGTACACGAATCTGGTGTTGAATTACGCTGCCTGTTGCCCCTTACAATGGAAGCGAGGCCTGTTACTAACCTTGATCAACCGAGCTTATGTAGTTTGTAATTCCTGGCTTAATTTCCACATTCAAAACTTGATAAACTGAGTCACATTTTCAAAGCCAATGGATACCCGTCCTCATTCATCTTGGGACCACCAAAAAATTCCTAGATAAAAAATTTTCCAACCCTTCAGTCAAGTCTGATCAATCATACAGCCATGTTGTTAAAATTCCTTTTTTTGGACAGCAGTCTCTGTTCTTTAAGAAGAGACTTCAGAGCATTTTTAATCATTTTATCAGATGCATTTTTAATCATTTTTAGCATTTTTTCAGAGCATATCGGATTGATCCTGACAGCAAGGTTAGGTGGGTGTTCACTTGCAGAGTTGAAAAGCTACTTTTCGAACAAGGACAGAACTCCTTTAATGTTGAAATCAGGTGTTGTATTTGTTTCACATGTGAGGTTGATCCTCGCTTTACCTGCATTG
>CAJQUW010006689.1:0-65739 GCA_907163375.1 Prostheceraeus crozeri
TTGGCTTCTAGGTGGACTGGTTTTTGTCGTGCAATAGCTCGTTTGAAAGCTAAGAGTGAGACAAATTCACTGAAAGAATCGCCTTGTTCCTATCTGTCTTCATTTAGATGTGAGACGCCATTTAAGATTTTGGGAGATTGACGAAAAACGATAGAGTTAGAATTTCCCAAGAAACAGCTCCAGCGGGCGAATGAAGGCTCGGATTGGTAAACGGAGGCCAGATTTGGAATCAGCTTGATGTTATTGTCCAATGAGGATCATCATCCAATGAGAATCAAGCATTTCTATATAAATAGCGAGCCTTCCACAGTGAGAATCATTCCATCGTTGAATCACACGAGTGACGGACGCACATTTCCTCTCTCTAGTTCCCTATTCTATTATCCAACTAAAATGGTAAGTCGCTACTTTCCTCCCTCTCCTCCCTTGAACGTAAACTTAATACAATCTTTTCCATTTTCAGGCATCTACTCCATCTGCTGCGCTAGTAGGACAAAATGGCGGTCAAACGTTACAAGGTTCGCTACGATCAGATCATCTACAACTGAGGCCAGTGGAAGAAACAACCAAGGTACATAATCCTACACCGCTACAGCGTAAATTTAAACAAGTCTTGCGTTATGACGATCATGGCGTAGTACTCCAAACGGGAATGCTCCCTTCCACGGATGTCAAGATAATGCACAATCAGTATGGGGACTACATACTGATCCCCGTGAGTCCGTACATTCGCCACCAACTTGATATTATTGAGGAGTACGTGACATTAAATATGGACATTCCTACTCCTCTTGCTCAAGAGTGGAAGGCGAGAGATGACAAGGATACTCCCTATAGAAAGATTTGGGATGGTAATCACATTTGCCTACCGGTATCACATTGGTGCACTTACTATAAGAAGGAGGGAGATCATTCAACACCCATCACATGCGACGAGCTCGGAGAAGGTACTTGGGATATCCTTTTCAAAGTGAATGGGCTATATTATGGTCGGCATAAGGATAATAAAATAGCCTCTCTCTCCATGCATATGGAATCCATCCTATATATTCCAAAACCACCCAACGTGGACGACATAATTGATCAAATCCTTAACAGCAGTGGTACGAAGCGCAAGTCGGAGAAGAATGCTGCATCAAAACGCAAATCAAAGAAGGAGAATTACTAGTCCTTTCCTAACTCTACCCTATGACAATTCGCTTATGTGCTTTGAGTGTCGTAGACGTGGTCTTATTAGATACATTTTACTTCTTCGTTGCCATCATATCATTTGTGTATTTTGTCGTGAAAAGCATCGATGTAATTCTTCATTTTGTAATATGTTATAGAACGTTTCCTTAGATGTGTAAATTTCCGTTTTAGGCTTCTATCATCATTTTTATGGATTGTGAGGGTGAACCTGTACAGGAGCTCAGTGCTATTGCTATGAACAATTGGACATATCAGATTGTCAGTGTCTATCATCAACATGCCAACTGCAATCCCAATGTTGATCAATGGGCGAGAAAACACATTCATGGACTTAATCTGAAATATTTGCAAGACTATGGCTTTTCTTGTGAGAGTGCTCTTCTTATTGACTTTAAACGATGGTTAGCTGCTTTCAATGTTATACGCATCTTTTGTAATAATCCTGGTAAGGAGAGGAAAGTATTTCCCAATTTAATCATTGATGATATTTTGCTCCCACCTTGGGATAGTAGAGTGAATCAACATTATCATGAAGTCACGAAACGTTTTAAGGATTTGTGTGTTCCTATTTTGTCTGTTCGTTGTAGTATACGTTCATAACCAATGCTTCTTTCCTCCTTACCTCAGCACTGCCAAAGTCCTGTATGGTTATCATTGCTCGCTGTATGATAGTTACCAGCTGTATCTATTTTATCTCTTTCAAACCATTGATTTATAATGCATGCTTGTTACCGTTATTCAATAAATGTTACTATGAGAAGAGTTGTTTTCATGCAATGGATGGGTTAGATAAAGGGCGATCATGTCTTTCTCAAACGACTGCGGAACATTACATTTTCATAGGCAAAGTTTAAAAGGAGCTGTTCAAGATTATGTGATAAATTTTCATAAAGATGAGACCGACATCGAAGCAGTGGTCGATGATGCTAGCACTCTATTTCTAGAGTTAATGAATACATTCTCTGATAGCATTGTCATGGCGCGATTAGTTGCGAAAATTAAGTTTAGTCATTTTGGAAAGGAAGAGGTGGAAAGTCGCTCTTTCCATTTTGCTTCTTATTCAATGGAAGTGGTAGATCACCCCAAGAATTTTTTAAAAGACATATGATAAAAATTGCTGAACGTCTTAACGCATTTAACCATCATGGTAGCAGTCTAGTGATTGAAGCGATTTCAGATATTCACATTCAACTTTCCATAAAGAAAAATTGAAAATGCAGTGGTACTTGATTGTAGCACAACTGGTTTTCGAGCTATGTCTGCTCACTCTCGAAGTATATTCCTTCTGTACATGTGTCTATTATTTAGAAAAGGCTAGCAAATTCATATCTTCAAAAAGACTTGCTATAGACATCAGTAACGGTGAAACTATGTGTTGTGATGTATGTAAGCGAAAGGATGGAAATGAAAAGCGCATCTTCAAGAGATGTAAGCATGCTTTTTGTCAACGCTGTTTCATACGTAATTGCATCCAACTTTGCAAATGTAACCACTGTGACATTGCTCATTTCGAGTGTCACTTATGTCGCAATAGTTAGTACCTATGCAAATGTGGTAAAGATAGGTTTTAGCAAAGACTAACACGGAAAATGGCGAAACGTAAAATGGCGAAACGTAAAAGTCAAAAGTTTTCTTCAGCCATTCAAGCTCTCCGACGAATGAAAGCAAATCAGCGATACAATGCTATACGACATGCCAACGATAAATTCATTCATGAAATTATTTCTCATGTGAGAAAGTTGAGGACGAAGAAATTAGCGCCAAAACAACGAAAGTTACTTAAGCGATATGCTACGAAATTGCGTTTCATCTCCAATCCTAAAGTCACCCTTCAAAGAAAGAGGAAAACTCTAACACAAAAGGGCGGTTTCCGTTCAGCAATACTTCCAATGATAGCTCCTGCAGTGGGCAACCTATTGGGTAATATCTTTGGCTCTAAGCGTTAATTATGCAAATGTTGAATCTCAAAGTAATAAAATGGATTTCAGACTTCAATGTGATAAAGTTCTGACTGTATCAGGTCCATCTCATGCAGGTAAAACTGTTTTCACGCTGAATTTATTGGATAAAAGAAGGGAGTTGTTTAAGGAACCTATCAATCGAGTGATTTGGTGTTATGGTATTTATCAACCGTCGCTGTTTCAGGAATTGCAAAGTCGCAACTTTATTCGACATGAAGGAATTATTCCAGTGGATAAACTTCAGTCTAATGATGTTGTTGTATTGGATGATCTATTAAAAGAAAGTAAGAATTCAAAAGATGTTACAGATATGTTCACTCGCGCAGCACACCATAAAAGGTGCTTTATCATCTATATCACACAAAATTTGTTTCCTGATGGAAAAGAAGCTCGTACACGAAACCTGAATACACACTATTATGCTATTTTCAAGAATCCGCGAGATAAAAGTCAATTTGAAATTTTAGCGCGACAAGTTGCACCCAGAGGATCAAAAGCCTTAATTGAAATTTTTCAAGCAGCTACTGAAAAACCATACGGTTACTTATTCATTGACTTTACGCAAGAGTGCCCGGAAGAATTTAGATTTCGAAGTGATATTTTGAAAACTCCCATGATTATCTACAAACTATGAGTTCTTATTCTCGTATGATTGTTATTCCTCAGGATGAATATGTACAATTGACTGCCATGCAGCAAGTAAAGCAACCTCTTGCAAATCAAATGTATAGGAAAGAAATAGATTATCAGCAAAATGTTCACATCAAAGATCCACATCGTGCTGTATTATTACAATCGGAAACTGTTGAGCAATTGAAAAACTTGAAGAATAAGATGCGTGACTCTGTATCGACTGCTACACCTTTAGCATCTCGCGCACATGCCATATCTCTTTTCAACAGTATTGAACCCCATCTCAATGTAAATGATAGAGGAGAAATCATTACAGATGAAAACAAAGTGATTGATGCTTCACGTTATGAAGACTTGATTCAGTATGCGACACGTAGAAAGCGCCGTCAGGGCTATGTTCCACCTGGTTGGTCATACTTTCTTAAACTATTGAAAAAGCATAATGTGCCAAAATTTGCTTTAAATAATGAGACATTGAAAGAACTTGATTCAACAGTGGCTACTGCTCCAATGCTTCAGGCGATGAAAATGCCAACAAATTGGTTTAAGACGTCACCTGCTACATCCCCTCCCACACTCACTAAGCAAACAAGAGGAAGAACTCGACGTAGATCTACATCACCACTAAAACTAGTAAAAGGAAAACGTAAAACAGCTCCTCCTAGGAAATACATGTTCTCAGACTATTAATATGAAGCAGATGTGTTGCTTGCCATGTAATGAGCCGCCAGAGGTGAGTGTCGTTGTCACTTGCACTTGCTGCGCCAGCTCTCATAATGAAACCCCTAAGCAATGTGAACACGATCGCAAAACCGCTAAAGCTAAATGCTGCAGTTGTTGTAAATGTAGAAAGGCAAGAAAACAAAAAGATGAGAAGGAGGAAAAAGAGTCAGTCGTCATCGACTGAACGTTTGAAGTCAATCTATTATGATGTAAAACATCCGGCAGGATTTGCATCTATCAAGAAATTATCAAAAGCGAGTGGTCTTCCACAATCACAAGTGAAACGATGGTTAAAGGGTCAGGCTACCTATACACTCCACAAACAAGCGAAAAAGAAGTACCGCACCCGCCATTATATTGTTCATGACATCGATGAACAGTGGCAAGCAGATTTGTGTGATGTTGCCTCCATTTCAAAACATAACTCGGACAATAATTTTATTTTAACCGTCATTGATATTTTCTCGCGTTATGCGTGGGCTCAACCTTTAAAAACTAAAGAAGAGAAAGGAGTAGCAAAAGCATTCCAAACAATTTTTCGAGAAGGTCGCATTCCAAAAAGAATTCAGAGTGATCAAGGAAAAGAGTTTGAAAATCAGCATGTGACAAGATTATTTGAGAGGCATGACATTGAGTTGTTTAGTGTAAAGAGTGCTTATAAAGCTGCACTCGTTGAACGTTTTAATCGCACATTAAAAAATCGCTTGTGGCGACATTTTACTGCCAACTTGACACAAAATTGGACAAAGGTTCTACAAGATACACTCCATGCCTACAATCACTCTATCCATCGTTCTATTGGACTCAGACCAGTAGATGTAAATGCTGACAATGTAGATAAAGTGCGCGAATCATTCCAACGTAAACGCACTCATGTGAAAAGTGATGTGAAAATTGGTGATAAAGTTCGTATCTCAAAAGTGAAAAGTGTTTTTGCTAAAGGGTACCTTCCGAATTGGACAGAGGAGGTATTTACAATATCAAGGATTAATCAAAAAGACTCTCCGACCACCTACAAGTTGAAAGATTACGATAATGAAGAAATTGAGGGTAGCTTTTACCGCGATGAGATTGAGGTAGTCACTGAAAGTGAAACATATTTGGTAGAGAAAATCATTCGATGTAAAAAACGGCAAGGTGAAGAATGGTGTCTTATTAAATGGACTGGTTATCCTTCAAGTATGAACTCTTGGATGCGTCGTGCCGACATCTTTCACCTAAGTGATCGACAGTGATTCATGCAAAGTTGTAACTAACAATGTTTAGGATTTGAGCTATGAATCCAACTGCCTCATTTTATTCACGACCCTCCTATGTAAGTGGTGGAGGACAAATTTACATCGGCGCTCGCCGCCAACGTGGAGGTAGCATACTTGGTGCACTGAAATCTGTTGTAGCACCTCTCATATCCAATGTCGGTAGATCTTTAAAACGAAATGTTTTAAGTAATGCCGTTGGCTTTGCTGGTGATGTTGCTAGTGATCTTTCCAGAGGTAGAAGTTTTAAGAGCAGTTTGTTGAATCGTGGGAAGGAACGCGGTTTAAAAACATTGAAGCAGACCTTTGCTGGTGTTACTCAAGGAAAGAAATCACCTAAACGAATGAAAAAAGGAAGGAGGAAACATCGCGGAGCTGGTAAGGTGCGATCTTCAGTCAAAAGGCATTCACGCAAACGTCGTAGAGGCTCTAATCATTCATCAGGCGCTAAACGACGACGCTGCTATAACTTCTAATCATGGAGTGTAAAACTTCCGGTTTTTGTTTGTTTGATCAACAAGCCATACAGACAGATATTCTTAGTTCAAGTATTGTAGATTATCATCCTCGAACAGCTGAGAATGCTGGCCCCATTGAATTTGTTATTCCTGGTGGTAGTGATGACTACATAGATTTGAGTTATGCGATGCTTGATTTGAGGTTTAGAATTCAGCAAGCAGATGGAACTGCTATTGACGATACACATAAAGTTGGACTGAACAATTTACCATTGACTACATTACTTCGTGATGTTTCTCTAACGATTGGAGAGCAGCAGGTGGAAGGTGGTCAAAGCGATTATCCCTATAAATCATATTTCAATCATGTATCACAGTTTCATCCAGCAGCACAAAAAAGTCATATGGAAGCCATGGGATGGTACAGAGATGAAGCAGGAAAATTTGATGTTGAAACAAACAGTGGCTTTGTAAAGCGATCTGCTATGATTAAAGATAGTAGAGTATGTCAGCTATATGGTCCGCTAAATTTAGACTTCTTTAGACAGTCAAAGTTTTTACTCTGTAATACCAGCATGCGACTCAAGCTGACATTGAATAAGCCTGAATTTGCGCTGAATGCATTTGCTAAAGTTGACAATTTTAGAATTCATGTGGAAGATATTGCACTTTACATTCGTCGAGTAGTACCGAATCCAAGTGTCATTAGAGGACATGCTGAAGGTCTTAACCGCCAAAATGCCATTTACCCCGTTCAGCATACAAAGCTTCTCACCTTTACAATTCCTAAAGATCAAAAGAGTTTCATGAAAGATGGCCTCTTTCCATCGGAAGCACCGAAGCTCCTCATGGTGGCAATGGTTGAAAATGACGCATTTAATGGTAATATAAAGAAGAATCCTTTCAATTTTAAACACAATCAGTTAAGTGAAATTGCTTTACGTGTAAATGGTGTGAGTCATCCTGGTCCACCCTACAAACCAGATTTTGCTGCGGATCAATTTATGCGCAGTTATGTTGATTTTATGGATGTCTTTGGCTTTTACAATACGGATGACACCAACGGACTGACTATGAAAGAGTTTAAGAGTGGATATACTATTTATGCATTTGATTTGACTGCTGACAGCGATATTAGTGCACCCTATCGTCAAGCGAACGTGCCTCATAATATTCGTTTGGATTTGACGTTCAAAAGAACACTACCTGAGACGATCAATGTATTAATTTATGCAGTCTTCGATTCAAACATTGAAATTACAAAGTATCGTGACGTGATTCTTCAGTATAATCGTTAATGAGTTGGTTGACTGCTGACGATATTAAGACTAAAGTGCAGCGTAATGCAGACGAAGCGACGTTGAAAGCTTTCGATAATGTCTATTCACTCGATACCTTACCACCTGCAGTAAATCACTATCCCATCTTTATTGTGCTAAACACTCATTCGCAGAATTTAGGCGGTGAGCATTGGAAAGCGATCTTTATTGGAGAAGACCGACGTGGTGAACTATTTGACTCTCTTGCTCAACCTCCAAATATACCAACACAGCAGTGGTTGAGAAAACATACGCGTCAATATCAGCGAAATGAACGCATACTACAACATCCACTTTCATCAACGTGTGGTGCTTTTGTACTGTACTTCATCTTAAAACGTTTACATGTATCTCGATTTGCATCTATTATTCAAAACTTTTCATGTAATCCATCCTCTAATGAAAAAATGATTTGTAAGTTCTATCATGATTTGAAATAAAAACATCATGTTGGAAAAATTGTTTTTTATTTTACAATCCGCTGGGTACGTACATACTCAATGAGATAGTCTAGGATCACATTTGCTTGTACATGAGATTTTAGTCCAGTAATGATCACTTTACTATAATGAAAGATTGCCACATGCACTGCACAGGTAACCAACAACTAATGAGAGCTGCAGGAAAAAGTTCGGGTTCATAACACAAATTGTAACTGCTGGTACGAATCTTCAAAAATGATAGACTGTCACTCAATTGAGTAGAGATCACCATATTGTCCACAGTCAGATTCGACATCACACACCTCTCCCTCTTCCATATCCGACGTAGTAGTCTCTGTAGCTCTAAGCGCATTGACTGCGCCGATGAATGAGAAAGGGCGCCGAGAATCTGTACAGTCCCATTTGGGAAGAGTTGAAGATTCCGTGAATTGTTCATCTTCACCACTAACATTTGAGGACGGCCCGGGTAATACTTGCTGTTTGGAAGCTGTTGGTGTAATGTTGTGAGATCGATTTTGGTGTAGAGTCTGAAGCGGCGGAGAATGTTGACGATGGTGTAGCGATGGCGCTTCATGATGAAAGAATGAGTAAATTGAGCGATGTACCTTCCTTTTATACTTTTCCCAACTACCTTGATGAAATGTGAAGTTAGTATGAAGTTGGGAATGATAGAGTTGAATTCGCCGATTGTTGACGCGCAGCCAGATGCGATTTCCAATACGTGAATGTCTTTTCATATAGAAGTATTTCAAGTCCTTCATGATATGATGTAGAGATTGAAAATGACGATAAGATAAAGCAAACTCTCTTCTCACATTTCCAGTTGAATCTTTGAAATAGACGTTTCGATCATGATCCGTTTCAATACGTTGTAGGGAATCTAATTTCCAACTCATGATGTGTGGTAGTCATGTCTGATTAAGATTTGCATAGTAGGGCGATGAACTCACGACGAATAAATGTCATGATGGAGCGATGTATATATCTTCTATACTTCTCCCAATTGTATTTGCGAAATGAGAAACAGTTTGCGGAATGAGAATGGTAGATTTGAATTTCATTTCTGTAATGTTGAAGCCAAACTTGATCACCCAAGGAGATGAATCTTAATGTTTCAAAATATTCCAAATCCGTCATGATATCATTGAGGTTGACAAATTGTCGCCATGTTAATGTAATTCCTCTTGATGTATGACCATGAGAATTTTTGAAATGTACGTTTCCATCACGATCAACTCTGATATATTGTAGAGAGTCCAAAATCCAAGTCTTCATGATGTTATGCAAAGTTGCAGATCAGCAATATAAAAATGTCGTTTTATCATATTTTGCTTAGCAATGCGGCTACAAAGAGATTTACTAGTAATCGAGCCGCACTCTTTTCTACTCCCATTGATCATGCACAACAGCTAAATGGAAATTGGGAAGTGGGTGTCACTCAACTTGTTTATAGCAACTGTGTCTATACTTTTGATCATGAGGTGATGACTATTAATATGAGGCGTACAGCTGCTTATCAATGTGAAAAGGGGTGCCGAGTATACATTCCACAGTGGCCAAAGAAAGATCTCTTATCATGTAAAAAGTTTATATATGATTTCTTGAATAAAGCGAGTAAACATATTGTCCAATTTACTCCGCACAATGATGATTATAATTATGTACATCATGTAGTTGAGAAAGATTGGATTGTTGGTTTAAGTCCAAGTTTAAGAAATGATTTAGGTTACCTCGCTAGCGCCTTAACAAGCTATGATAATTTTAACGTTAATTACCACATAAGTGGTCATAAACAGTTAATATATCGAGAGGAAGCTTATTATGTAGATCTTATTCCAAGAAATGAGAAGACGTTGGTGAAGAAGATTGTGATTAAGCCAAGAAAGACAAACATGACTCCTGAAACATTATTGAAGAAATTTAATTATCTCCTTCGAGTTGATGGCAAACAAGTGGCAACATTGACTTATATTAAATCATCTAATCATATTGCAATAAGCAAATTAAATGATGATGATCTAGTATTAGTTTGTTCAAAAGATTTTCATCAGTTCTTACGACATCGTTCTGCAGCTGTTCATGGAAAATCTGATATGCAACATTTACCATGTGAAAGGTCAAATCAATTTGATACAGAATGGACCGTATCTTTATACAGAAAGTGTGTAGAGCCTTTAGGTGGTATCTTACATGAAACAAGAGTGTTGATGCCTCGCATTATTACTTCGGTTAAATTGGTTGTAGATTATTTAAATGAAGTGATTAATGAGCAACATATTTCATTTTCTGAAAAAGAAGGTACTTTGTCTCTCACTATAAGTGGAAAAGGTATTGAACTAATTATGGATAAAACTCTAATGGACATTTTGGGTTTTGATCAAAATATCTTTAAAAGTGGTACTGTAACCAAAGCTAGCGCAGACATGTCGCTATCGCGTCGTATTAACTATTTTCAGATATATTCCAATATTGGTGAAGATGTACGTGTGGGAGATGTTGAAGCTCCATTGCTAGCAATGATACCATACCAGCCAAAAAGCTGCAGTATTTTATCTGAGCATACTTTCAAGAAAGTGCATTATACAAAGCTGAAATCAAACTACATCCCACAAATTGATATTGCCATTTATGACGATGCTGGTGCGTTGATTCCTTTTCATAAAGATGCTGTGACAAGTATCACACTCCATTTCCGAATGAAGAGTTAATGCAAACGTATGCTAATATATTTTTCCAATGTGAATAATATGGAAAGTGAAAATAAGGACTCGTTTCTAATCTACTTGCCCAGTAATGCTTCTATGAATAAATTTCCCAAAAATAAACCATCAGACTATCGAGTAGAATTAAATCGGCCACTGCATTTAGAAGGTGAATGGGAGGTTGGCGTTTCTAGTATTTGCTATGATAGCAATATTCAGAATGTGAATGATTTGGAAGAAATGATATTGACTCCTCGCACCCATGATGGAATAACGATGAATAATGCATTTCAGTTCCCATACAATTTAACATCAGATGGAAAGTGGAACTATGAATGGATTCAGATAAAATCAGATTCTTATGAACCATTTGGGAATGAGAAAATTATTAAGGCATTCAACAGTGGTAATACTTCCATCATGAAGAATAAAAATCAGAAAGCTTATGAATTTACTATCTATCATTGGAGTGGGAGACAGTTCCTCCGCTTTCATTCTTTTACTAAAGGTCTTACGCTGAGGTTGGATAATGAATTCTATCCACATCTTGGTTTTGGTCATGGACTACATCTAACATCAATTGCTACTGCAAATGTTAAAAAAGTTTATTCAAATCGAATCAACAAATTTCATTATAGATTTAAAATATTTGATGAAGATGTTGTACAATGCGAAGAACGCATCATTTTGAAAAAGCGTGGTGTTCAACCTTTATCACTTATTGAGTTAGTAAAACGATGGAATGAGACTGTGGGTAAGAAGTATGGAGAGAAAATTATGGCGAACAAAAATAAGTTGGTTATTCAGAAATATAATGACAAACTTACAGTTTATTTCTCTCCAACCTTGCGTCATTTTGTAAGACATTATACACCTATTATTGGAAGCGGTGTGGTGTATGCTTCTCATGAATATCACACTAAAGCTGATTCAGTTAATGATGAATGGTGGGTGGACATCTATGGCGATCGCATCAAGAAAATTTACCAGTCTTATGAAGAATCTAAAGTTGCTATCAATATAATGCCGCGTCTATATCATACAGTTGAAAGCTTCATTCATGTAGTAAATCCTTATATACAACAGAAGTTGAAGCATGTGATGAAAAGTAAATATGATGTAAAGACACACCACATTTCGTTTTCAATTGAAAATCAACGCGTTGTTCTGAGACTGGGTGATGACATTCAATGTCAATTGAGTAAAAATTTGAAAAAACTCTTTGGTTTTACAATGCTACAAACAGTGTTTGCTGCTGCGCATACGATTGGTATAGAAACACCAATGACACTTGATAAACATGAACAGCACCTTTACATTCAAAGTGATTTGATTCTACCTATTTCTGTTGGTGAGAAAAAAGAATACATTTTACGTGATTTCATTCATGATAAAGACGCTTCATATGGAATAGTCGAGAAGATGTTTGAATCTATTTTCTATCATCCCGTCGTCAAACAAACTATACCCTCTATTGCTATCAAAATTACCAATGGTTTACAAGAGTGCATCCATGTGAAAGATACTAAATCCCTCGTAACTTTAGTGTTTCGGAAAACAAAGTGAAGTCATTGTGATATGTTTATTGAAATAAAAATATGTATATGAAAAAGTCTTTTCACAGATATAGGGGGAATGAGCTAACTGTAGGCATATATTCACAAGGAAGAAACGATCTCATGCGATACATAAAACAACCATGTATATCTACAAAAAGCAACATCAAAATACTGAGTTAAAGTTGATTATGTCAATACATCTCCTGAATGTGGTAGCGTGAGTTTTATTCTTTTGGGTGGTGGTATGTTTGTGTCAGGATGTCCATGTGGAAGAGATGTGTTATGTCCTATCCAACACCTCTTATCCTCCCATGCTGAAAGTGCTCGTTTCTTGAACGTGTACGTTTTCACAGTATGAACTTGAGATTTTAAGATTGTCATATTGACAAACGTTATATTTTTATTTTTATAGGCCTTCTTATAGGAGCGATGTTTCATTTTATGAACAATGGATTTTGATATACCTTTAGCACGCTTAATACTATCTGCACATTCTTTTAATTTCATGGAATACATTTTAGGACGGAGGAGAATCATTTCATCTATTTCCTTTCCTGCTGTTTCATCCTTAAAACAACCAAGTTTGGCTTTATTCTGTATGGAATAGAGTGGATGAGTGGGATTGTAGTTAGATGTGTCGAAATATTTTTCTAATGACTTGCCTACTTCATTAAAATTTAAATCTTTTTGAGTGGTAATTCCTAAAAAGAAACTATCTGTATCACCACCCAGCAAGCGAACCTCTTTTACGAGAGGGCATGGTTTTAATATTTTGTAGAAGAGTTGATACATTTCAAGCTTGGAATAATCTAAAACGGCTTGCCCAATATAGATGGGTTTGCACAACTCAACTTCTGATTTTATCATTTTAACACCTACAAGATCCTCATCGATGATGTCTCTATCAATGAAAAGAGGTGATGAGGTCAATTTGTGATATTTTTGTTCATCAACGACTAGTTTGTAGTTCATACGTTTTCTAACATCCTCCATGGTCTTTCCGAAAAGACTGTTATTCTTATATTTATAAAAATCCTTTTCAAAATTATTTTGGGCGAGTGCACGTTTTTGACTGTTACTATCTATGTAGGGTTTGAGGAAGGCTTTCTGTCTAAATTTGATAATGCGGTGAACTGACTTTAGAAGCATGCCCTCTGTCGAAATCAGCAGTTTTATTTTTAATGCTATTTGGATAAATCAAATCCACTTCAAAATAATATCCCCAATCACCTTCATCTGGAATCTTCAGTATGTTTGAAGGGTTGGAGTAATACTCAAGCTCATCTTGATTTAACCAACTAAACTCGGAATGAGGTAGTGGTTTAGACAGTGAACTGCCATATAAATTATTTTGGTCATAGTACTTTAGGTGGATATGATCATCACCTACTGTTTCAGATTTTATATGATGTTTATTTACAAATGTGAGACCACCGCGTATTCCGCGCTCAAATATATTATACATCTCCGGGTCTTGTAAGAGATGAATGGTCTCACCAGTCATTTTAAAGGCTGATTTAAAGGACATGGCTGGTAGACTGACAAAGTGGACAGGATCTAATTTGTCTTCTTCTAATGCCACTCGTCGAAATTCCTGAAAGACATCAGCCAGCAAAATGACATCTAATTCTAAGTAAGCGATCATATAATCGCCAAACGTTTTACATTCAAATTTTAACCATGCCTCTTGAGCATGTTCATAGTCCTCTACTGGACAATCTTCACCCGTCAAATCGTTTTTGAATTTGTCAATGGAAGGAAGGGTTGTTTCATTTAGTTTAGACATTGAGCTAAAATACGCATAAGGAAAGACTCCTTTGCGAGTGATTATTTCATCCGTTAAGTTTGGATAGTGTTTCTTCAAAGTTTGACTATGGGGAAGAAACTTGAGATTTCGAACGAGAGAAGCTAGTGACGCTGACATGAATTGAAATGAATCTAAAAATTTTATTTCGAAGAAGACTGTCTTATTTTCTTTAGTTTTATCTACTGGTACTTTTGCTGTCATTGCCATGAATTTTTCTCTCGTTTGTGCTATTACATTAAACTGCCACGATTTCATCTGGCTCAACCCTCCTTTTATGAGCATATGACTGTCATAGCCCTTAAAGTTATGAAAAATGACGGGTAGTACACGACGTCTCAACCTAAGTGAAAAGTTACATTTGGAGCAGAGTGCGTTTCTAAATTTACCAGTGATGTGATCATGATCACGCACTTTCTTAATTTTATCGTCATCAAACGTTTTATGACATTTAGGACAGGATGTGCAACTTTCAAATTTTTGTTTGTCTTCATCTGACATATGTAGTGACTTACGCTGCAATTGGGAATCATATGATTGTTGAAATTTAGCAGCTTTATCGAGAAATTCTAGAAATTTTGAAATGCAATCTTCACCTTGCCAAGTATGCATTTTGTTTTGTCTATTCCTAAAGTGGTCATGCCATACTTCATAGCAGGAAATGGCTGCTGGCTTGTGGATGATATCATCAATGTAGCATTCTATGTCTGCGTAAATGACACGCAGGGGACTTAATTCGTCACCATTATCCCTATGTGAAAATATTTTATCTTTGGGCATGCGTTCCATTTGTAATTTACCTCGCTTGCACCATTCATAGTGAGTTTCAAATTTATCTTTACTCCAAAAGGAGCGGATGCAGCGGTCGCATACAAAATGTTCACCTCTTTTAGAGTGCCCCAAGTGAGTGTACAAGCGAGAGATTTTGGGAATACCACAGTAGTGCCATTCCTCGCTATCATCTTGTTTTACTAATAAGAGGTTGACTACACGTTCATAACAAGTTGAACGTGAATTATAGCGGGCACCCTTCAACCCCTTCTCCCACACGTGAACGACAATTTTAATCTTATTATGTTTTTCGAACGTTTCTACATCTTTGATTTTCATGTTGTTACTATCACAACCTTCAAAGTCTAGTTCATCCTCCCACTGTCTATAGCTATAGGTATGATTTCGATTCGCGTTGATATCATTATAGTGAAGGATGGATAGGACTGCATATTTGAAACACTGTGATTTACAATCGACATTGATGACAGCTTTCTTATTATACAACGTTTTTGGTAGTTTAAATGTACCTCGAGCTGCATGACTTTCTAATAGTGAAATTTTGAATATGGCTGAGTCCACACCATCAAAAATGAGAGCGCTGTCGCGTTGATTGAATTTATCTACATTTGATTTTAAACATTGAATGTGAAAATTTAGCCAAGACTCGCAGTCTACAACTTCGGTTGCGGAAGAGGAAGGAACATGAAACTGTATTCTCTCCGTCACTTGACCCGTTTGAAAATCTATCTTAATATATTTTAGTTTAAGGTAGATGAGCGCCTTCATTCTAAAATTGTCTAAATTGTTGAAGAGCGCTTCGATAATGTTTGAATTTTGAAGGAGCCACTCAGGAAAATCTACTATTTGAGTATTGGACTCCATGCAGTAGTCGCGTACTAAATTATTATGTGAAACATTAATGAGGGAGATGGTAGAGGTACCGTTGGTGTAGTGATCATTTGCATGCGTGTGTTGAAGTCTGTGCGAAGATCGCTGAAAGTGACTATCAAAAGAAAGAGGGCACAAATCGCAAGGAAAGGAGATGTCATCGTCAGAATCAACTTCACCTCCGGAGATTGACGCCGCTTTGCGTTGACACACACGTTGTTTGATGTGTCGAAGGAGACTGTGCTTCCTTGTAAACATATGTCCGCAGTCGGCACATTCCCACTCGTTGCCTTGTCGCGAGAGTCCTGAGCTGGAACTCACATCACCTGAAAGAGAAATCATTCTTTCATCTCTGTTCAAGTCTCAGTGTATTGTTACAACCTACCTTGACTCAACAACTCTAAACTTTCCTCGAGAAGGGAGGGTGTTGGTGATGAAGTTGATGCCTGAAATTGAGGAAGATGCTATTAGCCACACGTTTGAGGGAGATGAGTGAAGAAATTTTCAACTTACCATTTCAACGAAATTATGTTTAAGCTTGATACTTCAACAAGATAGAGACTTCACTCAAATAATACGTCTCAAATTTGGAATTCACTTGTACGCCTCAAATAATAACAGAATTCGCTAGACAACAGTTCACTTATGCGTCTCAAAGACAGAGTGAAATGACACGAATGTCACTTTACATATATACTTTCATATTCATCATTCATTGGCTGTTCATTCTGATTGGTTGCTTGTTGATACTTAAGAATTAGAAAACATTTCAAAGTTATTATTCACAGTCAACATGACAAGCCCTCCGACAACACCAAACACAAAATTCTCTTCTCCATCCTCAACACCAAACGCTCCAACGAAGGTAGAGAAGGTGTTATTACCAGCGGACAACGAAGAGAGTGTATGTGAGAAGGAGTGTCCCGACTTAACAGGCGTGAGGTGGAAGTATCTCCAGTACGATACTGACGATGTGATGGAGATCACCAGCACGAAATTCCTCCACCAATTATGGGAGTGGTACACCCCTAACTCCCAGCCACGAACTATGGAGGAGTGGGAGTATATTGACAAAGTGAGGCTCGCAGTGGAAGAACGATTAAAGCAACTGAACTGTTTTTGCTATCTATGTGAAGCCAGACTCTGGGACGATATTGACGATGAAGACCTTTTGAAATACATGCCATAATAAATTTTTATTTCATATTATCTTTGCTTTCATACTGACGTACTTGAATGGGGCTTCAGTGGATGATTTAACCATGTATACATTTTCATTTGGAAATAGTAGCACGCTTAGTCTAACTTGTAAATCTTAAAACATTTCATATGGACGATGATGATAGATGAAATAGTGTCAAATAAAATTAAGATAGCTTACACTTATGATACAGGGATAGCAATCGACTGCGATCCATGTGTAAAGAGCTTGTTAGACTACGGATGGGCTTAAGTGGATGATTTAACCATGTATACTTTTTCATTTGGAAATAGTAGCACGCTTAGTCTAACTTGTAAATCTTAAAACATTTCATATGGACGATGATGATAGATGAAATAGTGTCAAATAAAAATAAGATAGCTTACACTTCTGATACAGGGATAGCAATCGACTGCGATCCATGTGTAAAGAGCTTGTTAGACTACGGATGGGCTTAAGTGGATGATTTAACCATGTATACTTTTTCATTTGGAAATAGTAGCACGCTTAGTCTAACTTGTAAATCTTAAAACATTTCATATGGACGATGATGATAGATGAAATAGTGTCAAATAAAATTAAGATAGCTTACACTTCTGATACAGGGATAGCAATCGACTGCGATCCATGTGTAAAGAGCTTGTTAGACTACGGAAGAGAGAAGTGTGTTATGTTGCGTGTGGCGCGTGAGTGTCCTCCCATTTCATTCCATTCATCAATTCGTCTCATTGATAGAGACAGGTAGAACTCATGGTTCTCATAACGTATGCAATGGAAAGTTTTAGGCAACCTTCGACAGTTGGCTAAATGTCGCCCTGGCGCGAATGCATACTACGTTGAGACAGAGGCAATCACTTGCAAACATGACGCAGAGAGGTTTAACAAGATTGACCATTGCCGAATGTCCCTTGCGGTATACATAGCTACGGGTTTCACCGCCGCCCTTTACAGGAACGCCCGTCGAAAGGAAGTATTACACCGAACTTCATTTCCAACGTTCAAGTTGACTGATAGCAGATTCAACTTAATGATAGTATTCGCCAGTCCGAAGACTGCCCAGGGCAAACCGCGAGGAGGTTCTATCATGTCTTGCCCCATGGTGGCCCTTAAGAGAGCCGATGGTTCGTTCTCGGGGGGTGTGAATTTGACTATTGACTGGAATAGTCAATGGGTATGACGGTTAGGTTGTCATAGACCCTATACCGCCGAGGTCGTACTGGTGCATCTGGCACCTTTCGGATGCGAGTGGTATTTGGAGTCCATACCTCATCCGTCCAAACGATCCTCTTGATCTTCCCCTTCTTCTCATCCTCTTCATCCCACTCGTCGAGGATGACGAACTCGGGAATGGCGTTGTCTTCATCGATGAAGACGGGAATGTTGTCGGCAGATGTCGCTTCCATCGTGACTTCAAATTGAATGAGAAGCGCTACAATCTTCTGGCTTATATAGGGTTTTCAACAATGAATTGCTCAACAGCGAATCAGAATGCTTCAGGGATAGCAATCGACTGCATAATGTTCAAGTTGACTGATAGCAGATTCAACTTAATGATAGTATTCGCCAGTCCGAAGACTGCCCAGGGCAAACCGCGTGGAGGTTCTATCATGTCTTGCCCCATGGTGGCCCTTAAGAGAGCCGATGGTTCATTCTCGGGAGTAACGTCATCTTACACCCTACCAATTCTGCTGAGAGAGTCTTTGACTCTCTCTTTGGTAGCACTGTCGACTTCCACACTGACTGGTACATGGCTAAAAAGTGGAATGTAGCGCCATTCCGTTGGATTGACAGCAGTTGCTGTCATCGGATTGCCAATCCGAGCAAGATTATTAAAAACTCTGTCTTGCTCCTCTAGCCTGGCAAACTCCTCAAATAAATTTCGCGGCCTTAACTGCGGTCCGCGAGGAGAGCTGACTTGACTGTTCGGCGTCTGCATGATTGAAATGAAATGAAATGAGAGGCAGTGGTTTATATACCCCTCTAACGCGACGCAACGTTCAAGTTGACTGATAGCAGATTCAACTTAATGATAGTATTCGCCAGTCCGAAGACTGCCCAGGGCAAACCGCGTGGAGGTTCTATCATGTCTTGCCCCTAGGTGGCCCTTAAGAGAGCCGATGGTTCGTTCTCGGGAGTGTCGTGATGGGGTGGTGAAGGCGGGCAAAGATCTGCAATGAAAATGATATGTATTAGAATAGGATATACTATCTTATTTACTTTTTCACTTACCAAGTTAGCCATCCTTTGGCAGTCTCGCTCGCTTCCGAATCGAGAATTTGTGCAAGTGACCGCGCATTCGTAGGCTGGCATGCAAACATTTTTTCGTTGGATGGCCGTTATAGCATATTATACTTTCGTCGAGGCTTTGATTTACTAATACTTCGCCGGCCAAATGATTATCCCGAATAGGGATGTGAAACTCAAACAAACGATCCTCATTCACACGTTCCCACTCATCCCTCATGCGCTCCAACTTCTCATACGCCTGCCTCTCATCACCCCGCCGAGCCACAGTCCTCTCCAACTCAACATTCCTCGCTCTCAACACACTCATCTCCTTCATCATCTCCTCAAACTTCGCTTCTGCATCTCTCATTCTTCTCTCCGCAGCACTCGCCCTCTTCTCACACTCATCATTCTTCTCTTCCAACTCTCGCGTCTTTTTCTTCAAATCAGTCACACTACGCCTCATTCTAATATTTTCATCCGCTACCTCCTTCGACTTCAGTTCCTTCTTTTTCAACTCATCCAACTCCTTCACAACTTCATCCTTCACTTTCTTCAAACTCTCATACTTATTAACCAACAAATCATGCGCCATCTGCTGCGAAACATGCCTCTTCTCTTCATCCTTCAACCACCTCGCCGACTGCTCACGAATCCCACCACTCTTCACTTTTGGGGAAGATGAGGTCTTCGGGGGGTCGGTGATGATAATGTTTGACACCTCCGACGACGAAGAGCTCAACTTCCTCACACGCTTCCTCACATGCTCCCTATCTAAATCCACATCATCCTCATCATCACTCTCAAGCACTCTCTTCCGCTCAATCTCACCCTCCAACGACACAACCGCTCTCGCCAACTCATCATTCTCAACAACATTCTCAACAACATTCTCAGCCTTACCCTCTCGCTCGATCGTCAACATTCGCTCCCTCTCTTCCACAATCAACTGCGTAAATCTCAAATCAGTCACTAAACCACCACTACAGTCAGCATGCACTCTGTAAAAACGCGCCTCATCCTCATCACCCTTCAGCACTCTGCACTTCACACACGCAACCCTATTCAAGATAATCATGTGGCCGGTGCCCGCCTTCTTCACATGCGCCTTGGCGTCCGCACTGCGATTAATTCGCCCACATGAGCACATTTTGATGTGATATTTACGATTCTTATCGTTTGCCATGCCTGATTTATTGTTAACTGTAAGATAATGAAATTTGTATAAGTTTGGAATCATGTAGTACAGTCATATTCCTAAAGTATTACACTTAGTCGGGAATGATAGATTTGAGTGTAGTGAGTGGCACTCGATCCCGTCGACAGCCCGAAGGTCTTGTACTGATCACTAGGGAAGTGAGAGATCTTCCCCGATACCCGCTCTTTACAGCTGAAGACATCATTGTCACTGCCCCGAAGTGTTAACAGGAACGCCGAGTCAAAGGTAGTGATCAGTAGCTGGGATCTAACCCCTCAAAGCTGCCTTAGACTTAGTCAAATTTCAAATCTGATAGCAGATTTGAACTCAGGATACTTGAAAACCTTAGTCTATATGTTAAAACTTTGAAAAAACTGAAAATTAAGAATTTTTAAAAAATTCCGCATTTTACTACTCATACTACTTTTAAAAAATTTTATCAGTAGTAAAGACACTATCAAACTCTATCATACAAATTTTGAAGTAAGAAGATAGCTTGCCTACTTCAAAAGATAGAGTCCTTTGAAACACCCGATATCGGGAGCTCAGAGCGACGACCGTCGCTTACCTCGTCTTTCGATGAAGTGATCAGACTTACGTTGTCCGGGGTTTATATATGCTCGGAAGAAAACTTAAAATGGCTCCATCTCCGAAAGTATTCATTGTAGCGACATGCGGTTTGTTGCAAACGATTCGTCTCATCATTCTCTATCATATGACACCTGAACCATTCTCATATGACCGCGGGAAGTTGGTCCGTCAGCACATGTCCATGTAACATGCCACAAGTGAAAAAATTCCTAAGTGTGAGAGCTCCAGTGTGGTGAAAATTTTGAAAAATTTAAAACTTCCGAATTTCGACCTGGGACCTTTACCAAAACATTTTTCATCAAATTTCACTGACCCCCCCTCCCCCCTCGTTCAGAGAAATTTGATGAAAAATGTTTTGGTGAAGGTCCCAGGTCGAAATTCCACACTTTGGAAAATTTTCAAAATTTTACCCATACAAAGCCACTCTGACACTTAGGATTTTTTCAGGTGAGCGAGCTCCGACCTAAAATCTTGTAACCGCTCTAACTTTTGAACGAAGACAGATATGAACAAGCCGTTTCTTTCACTGAATTTGTCTCACTCTTAGCTTTCAAACGAGCTATGGCACGACAAAATCCGTCCACTAGAAGCCAAGATCGAAGCGAGCTGTCCAGAGGGGGGGGAGGTCAGTGAAATTTGATGAAAAATGTTTTGGTGACGGTCCCAGGTCGAAATCCCACACTTTGGAAAATTTTCAAAATTTTACCCATACAAAGCCACTCTGACACTTAGGATTTTTTCAGGTGAGCGAGCTCCGACCTAAAATCTTGTAACCGCTCTAACTTTTGAACGGCTGGTCCGATTGACTCGCAACAAAAAATGTTGTCGAGCAGTTTTTTCTCCTCTTTCGAATGCAACTCGAACGAACAAAATCCGTTCACTAGAACCAAAGTTAGAAGATTGCTGTCGGGGGGGGGGTCAGTGAAATTTGATGAAAAATGTTTTGGTGACGGTCCCAGGTCGAAATTCCACACTTTGGAAAATTTTCAAAATTTTACCCATACAAAGCCACTCTGACACTTAGGATTTTTTCAGGTGAGCGAGCTCCGACCTAAAATCTTGTAACCGCTCTAACTTTTGAACGGCTGGTCCGATTGACTCGCAACAAAAAATGTTGTCGAGGAGTTTTTTCTCCTCTTTCCAATGCAACTCGAACGAACAAAATCCGTTCACTAGAACCAAAGTTAGAAGATTGCTGTCGGGGGGGGGTCAGTGAAATTTGATGAAAAATGTTTTGGTGACGGTCCCAGGTCGAAATTCCACACTTTGGAAAATTTTCAAAATTTTACCCATACAAAGCCACTCTGACACTTATAGGATTTTTTCAGGTGAGCTACGACAGTCCACCCTCCCAACCTGGCCGGCACACCACGCCAACCTGGCCGGCACACCACGCCAACCTAGACACCACATCACCGCGCGCTATACGACGGTCGGCCAGAGGGGGGGGACGTCAGCGACGGCGGCCATCTTGCGCTATCCAGAAGTGGAGTTTTACTTACTACTGGTGCGAATCTTATATATATATATCAGTCATACAGTGAACTTAAATAATCGTATATTTAACAATGATAATATGGTTATTGATATATTTATATCAATAATATAACAATACTAATAGGCCTATAACAATAATGTAATATAATAACAATATATTGATAATTATTAATAATTAATATAGTATATAGTAATACACAATAACACACAAAATAAATTGATAAACCTACTATCACTAGCTCATGCATTTATTGCTACATTACTAATGCTGTTTTTTTCCTGCTAGACATTTGTTACAAGTAGACCCGTATGTACATTAACGACTAAAATAATATGATTTCATGAGGTCATGCAGATTCAGACTTGTGGATATGGTGGAAGTTCATATTTGAAAGACGACATAAAAGACTAACTGATCATTAATTTTAATACAAATATCAATGTAACTTTTACTTTACACAACATCAAAGCTCATTGATTTTGACACTATTTGGCCTAGCATCAGCTAAGGCGTATGTTTCTGCGATTGAACAAAATATCCACTATGTCTAGGCGTCGACTTTCGGCTTGATTAGTAATCTCAAGCATTTCAGTAATGTCAATCATGTCTTCATCAGGTTCAACGTTTTCTTCATCATCGATCGGATCGGGTTCATTTAAGTATTTTGCTATGTTGTGTAAAATGGCACAACAAGTGATGACAGTTGGAACACTTTCCAATTTCAATCGAAGTCCGTACCGCAGCATGGGAAAACGACGCTTCAGCTGGCCGAATGCTTGCTCGATAACGACGCGTTCCTTCGCGTGTGTTTTATTATAAAACGTCTGTTTTTCACTTCGGGGAACTTTGAAAGGAGTCATTAAAAATGGATACAAAGGATAACCTTCATCACCAAGCAAGATTACCGGAGGCTTTGAATCACGTAAATGGAGAAAAAGGTCCGAATTTCGAAGTACACGACTGTCATGCACAGAACCAGGCCAACTTACGTCGAGACTTGCTAATTCAAATCTAGCATTGCAAGTTGCCTGCACAATAATCGAAGCGTATCCCTTCCTATTTACGTATTCATCACCAAATACACCAGGCGGCTTGTCAATACGCACATGTGTACAATCAATCGCTCCGATGGTTGATGGCATTGATTTATTTTCTTGCCATAAAATTTTTGATGCTTGGATTTCTTCTTGGGAAGTCGGAAAATGAATCCAAATATCTCTCTTCTTAATTATAGAATCCATTACTGAATGTATTTGCCGAGAAACAGTACTTTGATGAACTCCTAGATCCTCAGCAACACCCGTTTGAAAACCTGGATCTGCCATGTATCGACAAAATATTTTCATTTTTTCCAATGACGTCAGTGCAGATCCCCTTCTCTCACAATCCTTTCCCAGGAAATAATCGCTCATCCACAGTAGAGTGTCCTCTCTGAATCGATACAATCGTAAAAAATCACCTTTTTCATGATTACGACGAACTTTGTAATGTTTGGTCTCTCGGATTTTCATGTATTCCGCCATGACTGCGATTTCTTAAAAACTGGAGCGACATCTATCTGCGCTCTAATTTGTAATAGCTTTTGCTTAAGAAATAAAGTCATTGGTCAAAATTATGCATACGAATTGAAGCAAACGCTACTTTTTGAAGCTTTTGCTTAAACTTAAAAGCAAAAGCTTTTGCTTAAAGAAAAATCAAATGCCAACGCATGCGAACTTAAGCTTTTGCTTAGATTATTGAAGCAAATGCATTTGCTTATTTTTATGCATACGGCTCAATGTGATCACGCGTGTGAACCTTACTGAAGTGGTCATACAGGGCATTCTTCTTGTTTCTATTAATGATATCGCACTGGTGTTCTTTGTATATATTAGCGAACGGATGGTTGGTTTGACCGATGTAAAAGTTAGCACACTTTGAACAGGTAATAGCCTACATACTAAGAAATGGTCAGATCAAGAATATTTTTCAGGTAACTTAGGGCAAATGATGCAGTCTTCGTCATTCTACTCTAGCATCTCAGTCTCACTGCTATTTAATACAATACCGGTACATTGGTGACAACAATCTCCTACCCAATGATGTCTCTGTGACACGAAGTGCCGGTGGTTTAACTTGATTTTAACTCTATATTTGTTGTGCATAAATGAAGAAAATACGAAGGAGTGACCCGCTTGTTTTTACAAGCCATCCAATCTAAACTACCTCCTGCTCCCAACCTTCAATATTATTAATAATATTTTTACATGATATGAAAATGTTGTGAAAATGCTTTATTCAATCCACAAGCTTTCCACTACAAGCCTTCGTGGAAAGCATAAGTGGGAAAGACTTACACAAATGAAGGTTGCACATTTCAAAACGCAATTTCAGTAGTAGGATACAAAATTTCAATCAAATGTTGCGCGCAAATAACGAGGCCACAACATAAATGTCATTTGAACGCATCGCTAGAATAATTTCGATATTACATAAATTCATTTTCACGGATCCTGTGGTTTAGTGAAGCTCTTCTTAAAAAGCGTAATCATGGTATAATCATCGAGTTATAATCTAAAGAGTATGTTCATAATGTAGAATTATTAGGCCTACGCATTAGGATTCCGCATTGAGATCGCGATATAGTGTAAGTCCATTGACACTGTGTATGATAAATACTAACGATGTATCAATTGAATGAATCATATACATGTTTGATTGGGGTCGGTCTGCTAATTGAAAAATGGGTTTTATCGATGAAAATCTGGAATTATCGAGCAATGGTATTGCCAACTGCATAGACTAGTTTTAAAAGCCAATATAATTATTAAAATATAAACATTACCATGTTCCGTAAAACTATTCAATAAAGTATGAAACTCAGGAGCCAGTATGAAATTCTCAATATTAAAGGCGAACATGCTCGTTGTTCATCCATGATAATTAAACTATCAATGTCTACTAAATCAGCTTCAAATAGATGAGTAAGCGTTTATTTTGGTGCAGATAGGCATGAAAAAGCCTACTCTTTCAGAAACAGTAAATATGATAAGATAAAATAAACATTTTACAATGTCATATTTAAAAATAGGCCTATGTAAATGAATCAGTATTAAATCAGTCGACCTACATGAAACTGTTGCGATATCAAGTCACATTAGTGCATGAACAGTTGAGACTGTAATTGCGGCTACTCGCGCGATGCCATTTTGAAACACAACCATTTAGCAATAGAACCGTTATTCTGACGCATGTTGATGTCGACATAACCTCAAAATGGGTATATAATTAAATAATTTACACTTAATTCAGCCTGAGAATAACCACTATGTTGAACGCAGGCTGAAAAATAAGCATGCACCGTTAAACATATTGTATAACAATACATAATGATATCATGCGTGTTGTAATTCACTTTCGAAGATTTTCAATTTATCATCCGCTGATAAATAACAAATATTCTAATTTACGAGCGACATTAGATGCTTCCTTTTTGGCATTCAGTTTTACTTGAGATTCTATTAAAAAATTTCAAATCTTGTCAACGTTTGTTTCAAAATTATATCTGAATTACATTTTAGAACAAAATCTCAAGCAACCGTAAGCTTATCAGGACCAAATAGGGCAACATTGAGCAAAGTAAGTCAAAGGGGCCAGCCATGTTGATTCAGTTTCGTTAAATAGACAAAACGACTATGAGACCAACCAAACTTGGGTCTGAGTATTAACTTTCAGTCTCAAATGGAGAGAATATCATGCTCACCTCAAACGCAACGTGATCGTTTCCACTGCGAATAAGCAGGTCAAGCCACATGCTATTCTCAAAATGCGTGTGTATTAATTATATCTTCTATTATTCAATAGTATGAAAAACGTTGACTATTCAAGATGCAAAATAGCTAATATACCTTTTCTTGGAATTTTTAAGTTTTGAACAAATTAGGCCTATACATAATTCTGGAACTTTTGCTTTTTGATTAAAATCATACAACAATATAACAGAAACAAATTTCCATCCCTACAAACAGAAATGAGTTTTAGAAAGCCATGATAAGTAAATTCACGTCTTTTGCACTAAATCTTCATTATAATTATATATTACAAATTATTCGGAATGGTTATATCAACGTTAAGTTACGTGGTAATAGTTTCTCACCTATAGACTGGTTAATTTCACGTATGTTAGTAGGAAAATAACAATCCTACTTCTTATGGTTATTTACGCGCAACGTGGCGTGGAAATGGTATGTCCTATGTGGGACAACCATTTATGCGCAAAACAGCGTTAAGCTAACCGAAGGTAGTGTCATGCAAATTCCATTCTAACAATATAGGTTTATGTTGAAAACACTTTCGAATAATCAGAATTTGGGAAATTCAGTGTGTCATTGGCGAGCCACGAATCTGTTTCAATAAATCGTTTATAAAGAAATAGTTGTTGTATGAAAAATAAAAAACTATTCAGTTTGATCTCATACAATACCCTCCAGCAAGGATTGTACAGTTGAAGCACACATACGTTTGGTGGAGAAGACTTCATACGATACATTTTGCTCAAAAACTTTCAGCCTCAGGGATGTCGAACATTGCCAACTCACTATTTGTGATGCTACACTCACGACAAAAATCACTTTTTCTACATTTCAGGAGTGAAGGGCAGCAAGCACCACTTATTTCATCTCGAATATTAGGATTCATATTAAAATCAGTTTTTGAATGCAAACATTTTCCTGCATGCACATCATCTTCTGTGGTTGACTGCATGATATTTTATCATCAACACTTCTCAGACTAAATCCGGAAAACTTCAATAAAATTATTGTTTTCATTTTCTCGTCACTTTCTGTAAGGTAACGAATGGAGATAAAATAATATGCACCAGTCATTTGACGTATCCAGCTTCTAAAACCCTTATCAATGTGATCTGGCTGTGCTTTTCCGAGCATTGGTCATTGGTCTCAGAAGAGTCTCCATCACAGGTCAGATCGCCTGATAACTGTTCAGACCTCCTTATTGAAGTAGCTGCTCAGGTTGTAAATGCTTATTGTGTCCGTCATGATTGTTTTCATGAAATTGAATGCAAAGAAGGATCTCCGTATAGTTCACTTTTCTGTTCCCCCTCATTTCAGGACATTCGTAGTGTGGAAATCGGTGGCTTCTCTTTTCCTCTCGAAACTGACCCTTACATAACAATGGTCAATGATTCGGTTGGATCTTCCGTCCGTTGAATTCGGATTCACCAGCAACTTTGTCAGTCTTTCCCGAGTATTTCATAATTGAATGCGATTTCGAATTTCCATCACTGGCTGGTCATCCAGAGATTATCCAGAAGTCATCAGATTGACAACTTTGGAAAGCTGGTGAAAGATGATAGATACATTATGTGCTGCTTGAAATGGATTTCTCTCTGTGATAGATGCAAACATTCGCAGATTTTTCGACAGTCAATGATGCGACGATGCTGAGAGGAAGATTTCAACTTATAATCGCCATTCTTAGTCCATTATCGTTTTGAGATGTCACAAACGCAGATGGAATGGTTTCTTTCTAAATTTTAGACAAAATTGTCATAACAAGAACTCTTCCGATTGTGTTTCCATTGCCAGGACATATACTTGAAGACGTGGCCATTCCGGATCGCAGCTTTGTAGTTGTTTGGAGAAGCATCTAGACAGATAGAGGAATCTTGATGGCACTGTACTTTAGATCACGCTGTTTCGTTTCTTCAATTTTTCTTCATTGCTTGCCATGATGATCCATGTCGTTCGTGGTAGCATTTGTCAGATTCATGGAATTGAAGGTTACACAAGACGTCACACAAGGTTGCACAAGAATATTTAGATGGGATACAATACTTTCAACTAAATCGATGCAATCACAGTCAAATTTCTTTGTTATGTAGGCAGAGAAATGTATTTGTGTTACACCGTCATTTCATTTCGGTTCAGAGCCAGCAACGGTATACTGTATTTGCTTGCATTTTGCATTCAAATATGCTGCAAAATTCGATCTTTTGCAACACGAATATGGTTGGCCTGAACATGTATAAAATGATTTTAAATTTTGCTTACCTATCTGTAAATTTAGAAGTCTATGTCCCAGTGATGTTTTAGGGAATGGTAGATGTTGTCGATTTCAGCATGGCGGTTTATAGAGATATTGCTTGAGAACCAAGATTCAATAAATTCACGCTGTTTTTCATCATCGTTGAATTTCATGGGTTCAGTTGAGTTCCACAGAAATTGATCGTTTTCTCCCTGTAAATGAATTGAGATTTGAGATTTTGTGTCAAATCTTCTGACAACCAATTCATGTTCATGTATATGTGCTTGTACGTGTAGTTGTTTGCTTGTTTGCCCATAGTTAGCGGTTGTGCAATTGTTACATGGAATTTGTACTCGTATATATTGAGTTTCTTCTTTCCATAGGAATTTGTATTTTTGTTCTTTTCTTTACTAATGAAGATTGTAGAGTATATGTTGGTTTGTGTGAAACGGTGATATTATACAGATTGTTTCATAAAAAATGGATCACCCTTAAACATCGCCTAAACTTCAACTTTGTCTAACTCCGCCAAACTTGAACGAATTTCTCTGAAATTTGTAAGATATGTCAGTTGTGCTTACTAATATCATTGTTGGAAATTTCAAGCATGAATATTGAGTTGTTTTCCTGTTATAGATAAAAAAGTAGTAGATAATTTGATCTTCATTTAGCAATGTTACACAAAATCATACCTCACTCTTATAAAATTACATTTGTTTCCTTTGTTATGTAATATGTTGTTCTACAAGCCAAAAGCTATCAAGCAAAACAAAAATAAAGAAAATCGGTCAATCAGAGCCAGTATAGCACCATTATTCATCAACAATAATGTAACTGCTACATTTGATTAACTGGACTTCATGTTCCATAGCTTCCTGACTTCGTTGCGGTGGTGTTGGCAGCACTCCTGATTGCTTTCAGCTAGAAATCTATCTCTTACCGGTTGAAAGCAATACAAAGCACAAATGAACAATAACGAGATCGCATTCACAAAAGGCAAAGTGCCAGCCTTGCTAGAACTAGGCTTTTCTTTCGAGCTACAAGCAAGCGACTAAATGTCCCTTACACAAGTGTGCATCGGTGGCATAATGATGATTTTCGACTCTGTCGTAAAGAGGGCTCTGGCCGTCCACGCAAAACATCCAAACGTAGAGACCGCCTAATTTTGAGATTTGTTACAGTTGATCCAAGTCTCTCGTTAACTGAGATGGCTGCACTAGACTCGTCTATTTCTAAGTCCACTATTCGTAGAAGACTTATTGAGTCGAATTTCAAGAGCTGTAAGAGGCCCTCTCAGATCGAATTATCAGATCAGCATACAAAAAGACGTCTCAGATGGGCAATGAGTCATTGTCACTGGCGAAATCAATGGGATCGGGTTGTCTGGTCTGATGAGGCATCAGTCCGTCTGAAGGATAGTGATGGTCGATTGAGATTATGGACATTCCGAGATATTTACATCGTCCCCGGGTACAAAGTGGTGCGACTCTACTGATTTGGGCTGGCATTTGGACCAATGGCCGCTCTGAACTTCACAGACAGCAAGGAACCATGAATTCTGAACGCTATGTGAATGTTTTACGAATGAACAATGGCCAAATGACAGATCAACTTGGTGATCCATCGACTTGGTTATTTATGGATGATAATGCTACGTGTCACAGGAGTAGTAGAGTCAACCTATGCAAGTCTCAATTAGGGCTTAGGACATTATCTTGGTCAGCTTGTTCTCCTGATCTGAATCCCATAGAAAATGTATGGAGTATTCTAAAACGTAACGTTCGTCGTTCACTGCTACCTACAGATGGCGTATCACAACTTATGTAACTGTTAAAAAGAGAGTGGAGAAAGTTAGATCAGTCAAAAATCAACGATATCATCGAATCAATGCCTAGACGAATTGGTAATGTCATTGACAATAAGAGTAGGGCCACAAAATATTAGCTTCTTAAGAACCGTTACTGTATCATAGCTTATCAGATTATATAAGGACATTTAAATATATTAGGGACATGAAATAACATGAAAAATGCTTTCTGTATCCTACTTATGTTTTATTTAGTCAAATTTTAGGATGATCCACTTTTTATGAAACGGACTGTATTTTGATAACCTCTTACTGAGCATCTCTGATACTAAAAAAGTATTTTCGCAACCGGAACTCAGTGAATTGTCAGGTGTGAACTTTGTCAGACGTATATATAGAAGCGATAGATCCGATATGCAAGTATGCATAATAATGACGCAATTTGATTTGTTAATAAGAATGATCTAAAAGTCTATCACTTTCTGTTGTTTTTGGTTACATTTTGGTTCCAAATGGTTCCAAAATGACATTATATGAGGCCTGTCTATCGGTGAAGAGATGCTTCATCAACAAGACGGAAATTCTGATGATTGGTTGCTTATTTTCTTGCGAGGATAGACATTGGGTGAAAAGTTTTCAAATCAGAATGAATTTCCTGCTTTCTTTATTTGATGCAAAATTAATTTCGTTCATGGTTTAAATCAACATGTCAAAGGCATACCATTCCAAGTGACTAAATAACTGTCATCAATATTTTCCAGTAAACCTTTTATACTTCCGTTGCTGTTTACAATGTGCTCATCTACTCGAATGATTGTGTTTCCTTGCACGGGTATATGTGAAATAACCTTTATTCTTATAAGCATCGCTATCAGATGCTCAACGGAGCAACACGCCGTTGCCATTGTGACAGGGCCTTCAGAATCACTACCGGCAATAAATAATCCGATGAAGCATTTCATAATATCGGATAGTGAATCTATGTATTCATTCATGAACATTTCCCAGCAAATCCAGAGCTACAGTCCTTCAATAATTATCGCAATCCTACGACGCTCACAAATCAATGCTTTGAGATTATATTTTCCACGAACGAGTAATCGACTACCTTTATTCATTTCATACACGAAAAATTGTGCAATGGCCATTACCAACGTAAGTATTTGGTATCTTTATGAGTAGGGACAGTTCATCTCATCATTGATAATTGAAAATGATATTGTTCTGGCATTTTATGTAAAGTATGTAATATTTTTGGACGATATTGAAAAATGTATCCATGTGTTTTGTCGACAAGGACATATCTGAGTGATAGTCCAAGCTTACTGCTTGACGCAATCGAACTCTCGAATACACATAATTGGTGCACTTGTTTATAAGTATAATAAAAAGCATTTTTAAGTGCATTTATGCTACTGAAGCTTTCACATATCTTGAAATTCTTTTGCTTGAACACATATCATGGAATATCAACTCATTGAAACAACAATAACTGAGAAGGTCTGAGTATACCCTTCAATGAAATATCTTTCATAATTTTGATTTTTGACACAGATGAGAGAAAATCGTAAGAAATCGTTATAAAACTAGGCATAAAACAGGTAAGTACTACATTCCAGCAATCAAATTATTTGCTTATAACTCATTCTGTACATACATTTTGCAAATTTTAAAGGAACTTGTAAATAGCTACATCCTAAGTCGAAAAGTACGAGCAGACCCGAATAGCTGAATGCCATCAGGAATCATCATCAAGCCATAACATCGACGCAACTCCTCCATTCAATGTGCAGTCATACATGCAGCAAATTTGAGATACAAGTATAGACTAACTTACACAAAATGTTTGTAGTGTATCAAAAAATTGTAGTAATTAATGAATGTCCGAAGAAACAATGAAGCTTAAGTATTTGAAACCAATATGAATATCGTCTACTCTCGCACTGCAAAATGTCAATCTTTTCACATACCGTATTGGCCGCGGAAGCGATTAGATAAATTATAATTTTCTTAGCAAGTCGAAAAAATGTAGGAATTATCTTCACTGAATTTATCAACATTCTGAATTAATATTGTTTTCCATGATACGAATTATCGATGCAAATGGTCTAATTTTGCATTCAGGTATTCTTTCTTATTTTTGGATAGTGATAAGTTTTTTATACACTTACAGAAAATGCTCTTAAGTGAATGAAAGATTTTGAGACAAGAGAAAACCCAAAGTTACATATCTGAGGTGACTGATCCTAAAATTGAAAAGACCTCAAACTCGAGATCTACTAGACTCACATACATGCACAGTGCATTGATTTGAAAGTTCACAAGTCTATGCTGAGAGTTTTGCAATAGACCATCAAAATTATCAGAAAGCTATCAGGATGAAAAATGCCCTTATAGGCTGACAACTACTGTTTAAAAATTACCGGTAATTTATTTTAAACTCATAAAGATACCAAATACCTTACCGGTAATTTACTGGTAATTTATCGGTAAATCACCGGTAATCTATATTCAAGTCCGTGTAACTTCAAATCGTGCGCACCAACAGGCTTTGATTTCAACTAAATACATACTTGGCTTAATCTGATTCTGATGAAGGCTTGAATTTTGCTCAACGTCTGATTCTTTGTCATATATATTGCAATTAAAAAATGAAAAATTGACATTTTTAAGAAGTTTGTTGGTCTTTCATCCAAATAGACCATTAATCAACAGTATGACGGCAAATAAACATTGTTCTAGGGAAAGGTCACACGCTCTATAATATTTTGTAAATTATACATTGCAGATTCTTAGCTTTCTATAAATACAATCCAAACTAGTTGTCAATGTTATAAGGAGTATGAAATTTATGCGTAGTAAATTTAGATACATGGAGACAATATCGTTTCAAAAAAATGTATTTTGATAACTATAATTAGTAATTTAAATATTACTATAATTATGAGAAGAGAGAGATCATCAATGGAAAGAATATGCAGATATCGTCCCTATTGTAGCCACCTGGTAAAATTTGACAATACGCGCGCAGGCTACAATCATCATAAAGATGCATAAAGGCATTGATAAGAGAGCAATAGCAATCGTCTCAACCAATGAGAGACCAGAATTAGAAGATTTTAAATGCGTGTTGAAGAGATAGCAACTAGCGTGGAATTTGATAAATTCAGGAATTCTTTAGTACTGCTAGGGGTTGGTGATGGCAAAGTGAATGGTATAATCACATAATTAGACTGTTTAAGCGCATCACTTTGCTAGAAGTGCAAACTGATTCAAAGCAATGGCACATGGATGCAGCAACTTACTAATAAGTGGGCAAAAAGAAATTTTAATACCTTGCAGAGATAGGAAAAATAGTCGTGCTCCGCTTGCGGATTGCTCTGAATTCCGTCAAAATGCTCCGATAGTCACGATTCCTTCAGCTTCGAAGAATTCAGATCATTGCGCAAAAGTTTTCTCGATAATGTTGGGCCCTCCGATCATTATTTAAAAAGTTAGCAGGCACACGAAAAAACGCTCACAAACTTCTCTGTAGAACTTGACATCGACTGTGTCTCTTTGTTGTGTGATCCGGTTGATAACAGTCACTGAAGCTTCGCACAATTTGGCGTATTTAATATCGAACTGGCTACTTATTGTTCGATTGCTATGGTAATATGTCAGCAGATTGTGCCATTTTATTAACGTTACATGTTCCTATGTATCCTTTCTAGTCAAACAGAAGAAGAGACGACCTGTCTAACTCTGTGGGTATAACTAATAACATCGAATTATTCATACACACCTAACATTGGCTACGTAAGCTATGTATAGCGTTAGATACATAAACTATGATTTAGTAATTTCTAGAAACTCTAAATTCTTTAGGCTACCTGAGAATTGTGAGTGTATTGGAAATTTTGTCATAGCAAAATATAATGAGGAAACCCCGAAAAATGATCAATTGTGCATCGGTAATTTACCGGTAATTAATTTCAATCTAACCGGTAAATTATCGGTAATTTGCCACACTTCAAACACTACTGACAACTATCATTTAAGACATTTACCGGTATATGGCGCCAGTAAAATTGCGTTACTTTCGAATAATCTACTCTCACTGAAACTCGGTGTACTCATCAAAGGAATTGACAGCAATCTACAATACCTACAGATCTACAGAGTTGATCATAAAAAACGGACTACCTAAATTATGTCAAACTTCAATCGATTCTCCAACTTTTCAATTTCATTTTACATCGACAGGAAATACACCATTCGAGAGCTTATGTTCTCAGCTTTTCAATGAGCTGTTAGATATTCGTATCCGTCATTGTTTAAAGTGGACAGAGGTCAAAATGTGAAAATCACCACTTTCAAAAATCTCAAATTTTCATCATGGAAGCATGTGAGCATCATAATGAATCAGACATGAGGTGAAAGGGCTTTCTCTGAGCATTCTTTTGATGTACTACTCGACGAGATCGGTGTACTTTAAGAGAAGTTATGATGTTCTAAATTTATTACATAATTTACTGTTTCCGAATGTTGTTGAAAAGTTACCTCTTATGGAGCTAACGAGGTCATTTTCACGCTTTCAATATTTATAGTGTCTAGACGTCTGCTCTGCGCATTCAAATTGTTGGATGACCCAGATAAGTTGTAAACAAAGTTTTTATTGGTTCGGAATTCATCTTAGGTCAAGACAACCGAGTCGAAGCTTGTGAAAAAGTTTTTGAAGGGCAAAGTTTCTATTCTCTTGTCAGAAGGATAGTCAAAGGTGGAATACAAAATTTTTTTCTGCCTTCCTAGAAAAGTTGGATCCGGTCGAAAAGGAATGAAATTCAGCTTTCGAACAGCTCAGATCATCATTCGCGTGGTAAGAAACGATCTCACTTTGTCTTCGGCTAGTTGAGGAGTTCATATCAGAAATCGTCGATTTCTGCCATATCGGTGACACGTCGTCTGAAAAGTGAGCACTTCATAAGCCGTAAGAGACCATCAGGGATCGAATTGATCGCCAACCAAAAGATCTTGAGGCTTAAGTGGGCGATATAGCATTGCCACTGGGTTTCTCAATGGCAACGAGTTGTTTGGACTGATGATGCATCTGCATATCTCCGAGGTCGTGATGGCCGTTTGAGAGCTTGGATGAGGTCAGGTAATGCAATTCCTGATCATTTGACATTGCCTGTGAATCAATGAGGTGGAAGATTGCCTATTTGTACTGCGATATGAATGAATGGCCCAACTAAACTCAACATCGAAAGGCATACGGTAACATAAATTCCGATGGATATGTAAAAAATTTGCAAATGCACTTTACTGAAGCTCGGTGTGAGTCATAGAAGTACATCATAGTACATTAGAATAGAAGTTTGATATCTTGCTCATGTGCAATGATGTCACATTGAAAAATCTATGGTTTGTAGATTAGCTTCGATCACAACATTGTATCATAGTCAAACTATGTAGTAGTTATACCATAGACCATAGACTTCTAAATTTCTCTGGACAGATAGGTGAGCAAAATTTGAAATCATTTTCTACATGTTCAGGCCAACCAACAGTTGTGTCACAGAAGATCGAATCCTGTAGCTAATCGAAGGGATAGATGACTATTTGATGTGTCTCTTGTGCGATTCAATCTAATGCAAAATACCAAATAAATATGCCGCTGCTGGTTGTCAACCTAAATGCAATGATAGTGTAACACTAATGCATTCCTCTGCATAACAAGGAATTCTGAATCTGTATACAGACCCGTGCAGAAGTCTTTGCGCCCCTGTTATCAGATCTAAATATTCACAATTTTCAGAATACTATCTGTTCTTCTGAGGTGTACTAACATTTTTGATGAGTCTTGCAATCGATGAGATATCTATACAACTTTGTAATGGAACGATAATTAATGTCACATAGAGATACGACTTCCTTAATCAATTTGAATAAGAATTCAAGTCGTGCAGAAATCTTTGCGCTTTTGAATTGTATCATTTCAAATGACAATTAACTTGCTATAACCAAACTTAAATGCATTCTATGATAATCATCGATAAAAACAAGACTGAAAATCATATCATCAGTTCATATTTGCCAATCATGCCCAGAATTTCACTAGATAAGAGAGAATTGGTGGTCCTACTATCACGAAAAGGCAAATCACAAAATGAAATAGGTTCGCTACTTCGGATTAGTCGCCGGTCAGTTCAATATATTTTGAAAAAATCAAAAATGCATGGTAGCATTGATGACCGTCCTCGATCGGGCAGACCTCGCATCTTGTCGAAGAGAATGGAGCGTCGGATGATAATAACTTCAAAGATGAACCCTGATTTGACAGCCAACCTTCTGAAAAACAAACTTTTTGTTGACAATTCAGTATCTGTTGATACAGTGAAACGTACTACGACGGTACGGGTTATTTGGACGGATTGCCGTCAGAAAACCTCTTTTGTCTAAAAAGAACATCAAGTCTCGTTCGGAGTGGGACGACAACGTCTTTCTTGGGATTATGATAGATGGAGCACAGTCATTTTTTCTGATGAGTGCAAGCTTGAGTTGATTCCAAACCGACGTTTCTACGTTCGCCGAAGTATCGGCAACAGATTAAAGGCCAAATATATCCGCCCATCAGTGAAATTCTCTCCTTCTCTTATGATATGGGGAGCCATTCGAGGCGACGGTGCTCGTGTTTTGGTGTGATGTGCCAAAAATGTCGATTCGCGCGAATTTCAAAGGGTGCTTGACGTTGCATTACCACATATTTATGCTCCGTCGAACATACTTCAGCAAGATGGTGCTCCAGCCCATACATCTGCGTCTACTAAGAAATATTTTCAAGATAACAATGTCCGAGTGCTGCAGCCATGGCCTGCCCAAAGTCCAGATCTTTCTGTTATTGAGAACGTGTGGCGAATTTTGAAAGAAAATGTTTTTAGAAGAAATCCTACAACTATCGACTCATTATGGGAGATGGCTGTTGAGGAGTGGAACAACATTCCACGAGAACAAATTCGTTTCTTGTATAATTCAATCCCGAGAAGGTTGAAAGCTGTTCTGGCCGCAAAAGGGGTCATGCGAAATACTGACTTAGTGCACGTACGCTTTACATTATGGTTATTATATAAGAATATAATCTTATAAGATTAATTCGTTTTATTCCTTTCAAATGTAATACAATTAAAGGCGCAAAGACTTTTGCACGACTGAAATTGTAGTATACCTGAAATGATCAATCATATATCTATGAATCATTCCACTTTGACTACGTAAACAAAAGTATTAAAAGAACGTCTACAAGAGCTATCCATTTGACCTCCTTTCTAATGAATAAATTTGATTTGATAAGCTTTTGAAGATAATGATAACATTTAAGGTCACTAGCGCAAGAACTTCTGCACGGGTCTGTAGTTGCATCGAGTTAGTAGAAAGTATTGTATCCCAACTAAACATTCCGTTTTGTGTGACCTCTGCTTCCACGAACCTGACGACAATACCATCACGAAGTGCATAGATCATTATCACTTGAAAAAAATGAAAGTGCAAAGAAGAAAGAATGAAAAAAAATTAAAAAGCGTAATCTAAAGGACAGTGCCATCAAAATTCCTTTATCTGTCTAAATTCTTCTCCAAACAACTACAAAGCTGCGATTCGGTAGGGCCACGTTTTTAAGTGCATGTCCTGGCAATGGAATCACATTCGGAAGATTCTTTGGTATGAAGATTTTGTCTAAAATCTACAAGGAAATCTGGGTTTGTGATATCTCAAAGCGATCATGGACTAAAAATGGTGAACACAGGTTGAAATCTTCCCTTCAGCGTCGTCTGCGAGTGTTCGCATCTATCACGTAGAGAGAAATCCATTCCAACATGCACATATCATGTATCACAAGTTTTCCAAAGTAATCAATCTGATGACTTTTGTGTACTATCTGGATGACCAGTCACTAATAGAAATTCGAAATCGGATTCAGTCATGTAATACTTTGGAAAGGCTGACAAAGTTGCTGGTGAAGTCGAAGTCTACGGACGGAAGACAACGCTAGATCCACCCATATCATTCAACATCGTAAGGGACAATTTCGAGAGAAAGAGAGAAGCCGCCGATTCCCAAATGTATGACTTTAAATGTCCTGAAATCAAGAGGAACAGAAAACGGAGATCCTTCTTATATTTCAATGAATACAATGATGATGGACTCAATCAGCATTCCCAACCTGAGCAGCCACTTCTGAGGAGGTTGGAACAGATATGGAGCGATCCGACCTGTGATGGAGACCCTTCTGACACCAATGACCAGTACTCGAGAAAGTGCAATCGGATTATATTTAGAAATGGTCAAATCACTGGAGCAAGTTATTTTATCTCCTTGCGTCATCGCACAGAGGGTGAAAATAAAATAAAAACAATTTCTTTATTGAAGTTTTTTGGACTCTGAGAAATGTTGATGATAGAATATCATGCAGTCAACCACAGAAGATGAAATGGATCCAGGATGTAAATGCTTGCATGCAAGGACTTCAATATGAATCCTAATAATTGAGATGATGCCAGTGGTGCTAGTTGCCTTTCACTTCTGAAATGTAAAAAATGTGATTCCTGTTGTGAATGCACTGTCAGAAATATTAAGTTGGCAATGCTCGACATCCATGAAGCTGCAAAACTTTTCAATAAAATTTATCAAGGGGGATCCAAACGCATCTGTGCTTCAGCCGTGCATTCTTTGCTGGAGGCCATTCTATGTGATCAAACTGAATAGTTGTCTAAGAAAATAGCTTCTTACTTTAAAAAATGAAAGGATGGTGCTCAGAATAGCTATACATTATTTCTCTCGGTGACTTTTCCGATTACTTCTTCACAAAATCTTACCGTACATATAAGTACATGAATCAGATTTCCGAAATTTCAATGAAGTATTTCAACAGTATGTGCATGAAATTTGTTCATGACATCTCAGATGCCTAATTTCTGATCACAAAAATGAGCGAATAACGCGGAGGTCTAGCGCATGAATTCAACGCATAGCCATGCATTCTCATGCGTCCTTACTCCCAATGTACATAAATATAGACACATACTGTGCTTTACCTGCATCGTTCTGACAATACGTTCTCTAAAATTTGATGACGCTTGATGACAGTCTATTTGCAATAGTCTAATATAGGATTGCTGGCCTGAACATGTATGAGGCCAATTTCAACCTATCTGTCCAGAGAAATTTAGAAGTCTATACATAGACAAATGTGGTGCATGCAGATATATTTTCATAGTTTCAAAACATGAGTATTCTGCATAGATCACGAGCTTTAGCGAGTGATCTATGCAGAATACGAGTGTTTTGGAACTGTGAAAATCTCCATGCATCACATTTTGTCAATGGTATAACTATTTTGTACCATAGTGATCAGCACAAGGCAATGATAAATCATAGCCTAGTTCTATGATTTTGACCTTCTTATTCAAAAGTCAGTTACTTTCACAGTTTTTGATTCAGCTGCGGAAGCAGTTAGTTCAAGATACAATTTTGCCTTGTTCAATTTGAAAATTTTGACATTGACGCATGAATGACAGGAATTAATAAAGCCAAAGCACAATAAAATACTAGGCCTAATGAAGACTTAACCACACACCAGGGAGATTGTAAAAGAGGTCGAGGAAAGTTGTTGGGTGATGCGCCAGCACCAATTCAAATTTTGTATCTCAACATGTGCGATGAATAACGAAGGCTTAGAACAGTAGAAATTTCAATTAAGAAGACAGTACGAAAATTGTTTTCGAATTTACAGGAAACACGGATGAAGCAATTAATGACCTTCAAACATCATAATGGTAAACCAATGGAGCATATTTAGCAACAAAACTGCCACAAATTTGTTTAATTGTTTTTCTAAAGTTGACTCTTGCAAACTTTGCTTATGTAGGGCATCCTTGCGGTTGATTTAATGGACATTCCCAACAATTCAAAGAAGTGTAAGATGCTTCTCAAACGAACAGTCATTAGTAATAAGTTATCAAAGATAACCAAAACAGTAACACAAATTAGCAAGTGAAGTTGAACTAGCCGGACAATTTCTTTGTTCAAATCCGAAAAGCCAGATTCTGGCTTCTTGTAATGCGAGACCGATGAAGAATGAAAAATAAGTGGCTAGTAAACAAATGAGAACCAAATGGAGCAAGGAAATGCATTCTATCGTGATATCAACGCTGCGTAATATTAACTATTCTAATATGGTATATATCACCTTTTTTCCATTAAATGAATCGAAACAACAATGATATTGCTATAGAGCATGCTCTGTCATCAAGTGTGAAAATAACTGCACTATTCTTACAAATGAGCATTTCAGTTATTTTCACTGTTTTCAATTATTTTCACACTTTCATAGCAAAACTATGAAATTATGGAAATTTATTATTTGATGTCCTATGAAGGAATAACTCAGAACTATGGTACAATTTCAAGTTAGTTGTGGAATTAGGTGACAGCAAATTGCAGTATTATTATATATTCTTCAATTATATTTTCTTGAAGAGAATTTTAAGTGAGATGGTAGTATTGTTTCGTATGAAATGGCCCACTGCTCTATTGGTTAATATGCTGTTTCTATATGCAGCAATCATTGAAAACTGTTATCCATTTTTTCAATGCTGGAATACGATTTAAAATTTGGCTCACAGAGCAATGATTGTAAGTGGTCAGTGGACTGGTTATGAGGACATCTCAAGAATTCACAGTTAAAAATTCTTAATTATTGGATAATTTCTGACACAGAGTTGGACATTTCTGGGACAGAGTATCCTGAGTTATTGCAAAATTTGGTCTTGTTTCTCAATTTGCGGCCCAGGACGAAGGCATATTGTGGAGGGTCAAATGAATACCGAATGGCAAGTGTCAGAAATAATCAGGAATCGTGTTATTCAGCGGCTTCAGTAGTGTTATCCTGGTTCAGATGGAGTATTTCAACAAGATAATGCTCCATGTTATAAGAGCGAACGGGCGATGGAAGAATTTCGTTCCAACAAAATCACCGTCATGGATTGGTCCCCATTGTCCGCGGATATCAACCCCATAGAGAATCTGTGTGGAATAGTGATGAAACGAATTCTGACAATGAAGGCGAAATCAAAAAACGACATAATTATTGGATTCATTAAAGTGTGGCATCACGATGATGAGATATTGAACATTATACAATCTTTGGTTAGATCGATGCCACGACGTGTGAGTGCATTGATCGATTCTCGAGGATTTCATACAGAGTACTGAACTCAATTTCATGGAAACAAGCTTCTTCTGTAAGATGTTACTCTAATTTACATTCTTGATGTGATTACATGATTTATTACAAAAGCAATACAGTTATCTGACACAATTTTAGACTTTTAAGTAAGAGTCATTGAAATGTTTTTTTTTTTAAGCCTTCAATTAACGTTTATTTTGAAAATACATAATCAAGTTCTTTTTACAGGCAGAGTAAATTTAAAAGTCACAAGACATAGTCAATTTCACTAAGAGGTCTCGATCGAGGTATGCATGACATAATGCTAGTTGCATTTCCCCTTTGAACGGCTAAGCTCAGACGTTGCTTCAGGAACTGAGTTGCTCTGGTCTCTCCGGTGACTTCACTTATTCTTCTTCCGAGCATCCTCACGAGGGCTCGAGCGTCAGTTCCCCATGCTCCGAGAGTCTCCATCGCAAAAGGACAAAAGCAAAAATCATGAGCTAGACTCTCATACTTCCGTCGCTTCTTATCTTCTGCTTTCGATGCCAGAATTCCTCCACCTTGTCTTGAATTTGGGATGTTGCTAGTGGCGAGTGTATCCACGCATGTGAAATCCCACATTAAAGCTCTACCGGACTTCCAAGGTATCAGAGTCACGCCATCCGGTCTTTTGCCGTCATCACGACTAAGGCCGTGAGGTTCAAGGACAGCAGGTATCCCGGCGGTGGCAAATGATCGTCTGATAATGTCATTTGCTTCACTGTGTCGAATAATTCGTCCACTGTTCAGTTTACAACTCAAACCGTGATTGCCGTAAAGATCGACGTCGGCACCACATCTGCATTTGTGAGGAAAACACACAGGAGCTCCTAGTCGTATAGCGATGGCAATTCGCAGATTCTCGTTGTTGAGTTTGAGGCCCAAACATGAAATTGGGATTGAATTCAACCATGCACCCGCGTCTGGAGAAGATACGCAAAGCAAGCGACTTCTGTTTACTGGGTCGGATATTTGGCTCAAAATTTTCTCAAATTTGTCGTCGATTAATGGTTTGTCCCATGAACGTTGTAAAGACCTCAATTGATGTTCTGGCTCATTTTGACTTGGAAGCTTTACTTTCCAAGAATGAAGGGCGTCAAGCTTGTCCTGATCAGATTGGAAACCAGGTAAAACATCTCGTAGAAAAGCTTCTACACCGTGTGAAGATGCCAGAAAAGCCGGAAGTGCCACGTCCGTTGCCCGTCTAAGACCCAAACCTCCCTTTGAGACAGGGGAAAAAGCTTGATCACAGGACCGAGAAGACAATGAGCTGTTGAGTATGTTCTCTAAAGCACTTCGTTGAAGATCATCGAATCTAATTAACAAATGAGGGGATTGATAAAATGGGAATGTTCGCAAAAGATATAAAAGTTTCGGTATTGAAAACAGTTTTTCAAAATGTAGAAAGCACTGTGGGAGTCAATATCACTTAGACGATCAATGAGTATATTGATAGAATTGAGTTTGTCCGTGAACACCGACCCGGCACTTTGAGGGAAAAGAGGCGATCCCAGGAGTGTAGCATCTATCATTGAAATAGCCTTCATATGATGGAAAAAGGAGGATGTGACAGAAGTTGTTAGAGACATTGGGTCATACACCTCACACTTTTGCAAGTTCATGCTTAGACCGAGGTCCGCCTGGAGAGCAATGATTGTGTTCAGATCCTTTGTCACTTCAGCCACAGTGCCTGCGATACAACCGTCGTCTAAGTACCAACAATTGACTTTACTTGTCAAACTTTTGACCATATCATTTATCGCCAAGGAGAAACCGACCGGACCCATAGTGTCACCCTGTTGCATGCCTTCCCTCGATAAAAGGATTTCACCATCAATAAAAAGGTTAGTGTCGTTATTGTACATTTGCCACATAAAAGGAAAAATACTGCTGGCTCTTTCTTTGACCTTATGCAGAATCATATCCCTTGTAATAGTATTGAAGGCGTTAGAAAAGTCAACTTTGATCATCACGAAAGGTTCGTTGATCAACAATTTCTCTTTCAAATAATTTCGTATTGTGTGTACTATGGCCTCCGCACCTTTTGGTGAGCCAACACCCATCTGATTGGGATAAAAGGAGTCTTTTATTCTTTGATGGTCTTTCGAGCTGCAATTTTACTGGTAAGTCTGCGATACACAGTTCCCACTGCAATAGGGCGTACGTCATTGTTTTGTTTTGACAGTGCAAAAAGCGACGAACCATACAAAAAGGGAATGATTTCAGTAGGAACCATGCCAGCAAGCATCAAATTGCTCAGTCTTGTAATTGCCGCCAACAAACGACTACCTGGATCTCCACAAGTTTTTGCAGTAAGGTCTTTTAGATGTTGAGGTTCGAGCAGGTCCGGTCCACTGGCAGAACCCGGAGGAAAACTAGATATAGCTCGACGAACTTCAGCTTCATCACATTGTAAGGGATTGTTGAAATCCTCATTTAGGTTGATAATGGGTAAATCGGAATTAGATTTACGTGGAGGGTGCTTTTCTATTATCTTATTGAGAGTTTCTTCGTTGCTTGGTAAGATATTATCGTCTGAGGAAAGAATCCGAATAGCACCTTTGACATCTCCCTTTTCTATTTTCCTTTGAGCCAATTTTGTGCGCTTCTCCTTTGAAAAGATAGATTCTTTATTACGGGGAGAGACCTCTGTTTCGAATTGATCCAGAAAAGGCTGTGATAAATATGAAGCAATTCGTCTGTTGATGATAGAGGAGAGGGACCGTTGATGTCGGCTAGACGACTTGGGTTTAAATAGACATTGAGATGGGAAACGTAAAAGACTTATCCAAGAGTCAACGGTATTCATATCACACACCGATGCTATCAAGGTTTGAAGAGCGTTTGCTGCTTGAACTCTTGATGCTTTGGGGATTCTGTATAGAACAGAACCTCTCTGGAAATTTTTGAAAATAGTCATCAAGTCACGATTGCTTGGATTATTTACAGAGTTTGAAGATGCAGGTAACATATCATGATGAGTTTGTCTTGAACTGACGTTTATATTCTGTGAACTATCGATCTCAACAGAAGGTCTATCATTTGTTATCAAGGTTGCATTAGAATTACAGGTATGCTTCCGTAACGTAGAAAAATTCTTGTTGCAGGTATTGCAGACAACTCGCTTGTATTGACTGAAAAACGTATTGGGGATAGTATTTCGATCTGCCAAATGCATATTCACATGTTGGAAAAGGCTTTGATCTGATGAATAAGACCGGTTGCATTCCGATACTGGGCATAGGAATGTTAGAGTGGAAGACATGATACCAAAGGTTCGTGTTGAAAATATTAAAACTAGAGAATGTAACAGCACGGATTCGAACCAGTGACTTCAGTGCAGTTGCGTCATGACACTAACCACTCGGCTACTTCAGCTTTGGACGATTTGTATGTACACGTCGAAGATAATCCGAAAAAACGAAAAGTCGGTGCATAAACAGCACGATTGATTGATGGCAAGATTTGACCGGCAGACAAGGCTGCTAACGTGTACACGCTTTGACGGACTGAACAGTTTTCAGCCAAGAGGTCAATGGGAAGATTGGCGCGATGTAGACGGATGAGATCGGTGCGAGAATACTTCACGCGTTCAGATGTCATACACGGGAGATGTGTAGAGAAAACAGCGGACTGTTAGGGAAGGTAACGCCGACCAAGGCAGTGAATGAATAGAGAGATGCAATGAGATGCACACAGTTGATGAGTCAGCTGCAGAATTTAAAAAATTGAATTTTATGATAAAACCGTTGGAAACGCAAGAGCAATCATGGTCAGATAATGCACAGTATTACACGACGAATCAGATGATATAACTTTCTTCGTGAAAGGTGGCGATGAAGCGAAGAAAATTAGAGAAATCTCATAAACGCAGGTTATCTAACGAGAGGAGAGATAAGATAACATTGAAATGTTACATGTTAAAACTTGCTGTCGCGTACTGTAGAATCTATAATTTTGAATGTGAATGGCCAGCTACGAAATTAGGTAGAATTGTAGATAAGAGGAAAAACTTCATCAATCCTTAATTCAGCTCAGTTCAGTGGTAGCAGCTGGAATATCATCCGGTTCGATCAGTTCACTCGTTCACCGGTAAACGGCTGAAAACCTCGTTCGCTCACTCATTGAATAGCTTACTCAAAAGTTCAAATGCACTGATACACACATGTTAAAATTCAAGCAAAGCAGGTAAGATTAAATTATAAGATTTAAGCCAAGCTGCTGAGAGAAGTATCTTAGTTGAAATTGATGCAAATTTTCGATTTGATATTGCAAATTTTCACCTTGAAGACAGCAAAGCAATCAAGTAAACCGTTAAGACAATCAAGCAAATAAAGCGATAGAAAGGAAGACATCAATATTGAAAAGTCAGTGCTTGATATTCTGTGCATTTATCCCTTCTATTTATTGCAGGCAGGGTTTCGAGGCCGGGGCCGAAGCCGACAGAAAATACCACAGCTCCGGCTTAAGGCCTCATATGTAATAATATCCCCCTATCCGCGGGACGGGGTCGGCTAATCCAGCCAGCCAGCCTTGTATATTTGTATATATATGTATAATATTCACTTTGCGAGAGAAAGTGATACTTGACAATGTAGCTGAAGCGAATGCAAGTGTGCCATCATTGTAGACCACTCAAAATCTGCTGTTCTTTATCTCCATCAAACAAATAGCCTACTGTGAATCACTTGTCTGGATTTTAAAGGAGATCGCGGACAGTAGTTTATAGTGTGACATCCGGCGCGACGCTTCGCTTCGCTTTGCTTCGCTTCGCTTGCGCCGGATGTCACACTTTTGCGGGGGTTTTCAAAATTTTCAAAAAAATCAAAATTTCAAAAATTTAGGTAGATTTCAAATTTCACGTGGCCGAAGGGCGAAAATTTAAGTTGTCTCAAAATATCACGTGGTCTAAGAATTTTGAAAATTTAGGCAGACGAAAATTTAAGTTGTCTCAAAATATCACGTAGTCTCAATATACCAGAAGATTGTATTCAAAATATTTATTCAAAATATTTATTCAAAATATTCATTTAAAAATGGAAGAAACAAAAGTGGATGAAACAAAAGTGGAAGGAACCTCAAGAATATATCCTTCGTTATCATATGAACGTAGTTCTACTTTAATGGACATTGAAAAAATGAACATTGAAAAAATGAACAAAGAAAAACACAAAGATAGAGTTAGGTATATGAAAGATAAGGAATCTCAATTATTATTAAGATTAGAGCATTATAAAAAGTTAAGAAAGAGATGGACTAAAGTTAAGAATGTAACACAAGGAATTGGCATATTCTTAACAATAAGTTTAGGTGCTTTGACAATTGTTATATCTTCAGGTGTTTTAGTAATTCCAGTAGTTGCTACAGCTTTAACAGGTACGGGTGTTTTTGCAACTTCACTTGTTACAATGTTAGATAAATCTTTAATAACTAAGAAACGAAAATCATTAAAAACTAAGCATTTACATATTAAAGAAGTCTATGATAAACTACATTACTACTTTCAAAGAGTATGTGATGATAATGTTATTACGTTAGATGAGATTGAAAAATTTGATCAAATAGCTAATGAAGTAAATCAAATATTATTTCAATCACAGACAGAAAAAGTTGATGATAAAAATAAAAAGGATGGCAAAATTTCTAGTGATGCTAAAATTTCTAATGAAGAAAATGACAAATTTTTTTTAGAAGAGCTAAAAACTTTAAGCGAAAATTTAAGCAAAACTTTATTGAACAAAACTTTATTAAACAAAACTTAAAAAGAGAAAACTTTAAACGAAAGGATGTCAAACAACAAAGCAATAAAAAAATAATTTGTTCAGTAAAATGTTTTTGTTGTATTCCAATGTTACCACAAAATTCAAATATTATATTTTAAAAATGGATAAAATTAGAGCTGATAATTTTAAAAGAATAAAACAATTAGAAGAGTTAATAAAACAAAGAAATATTATGAAAGAAAATCATCTTCAACATAGAATGATAAAAGCTGGTATTCAATCTGATATGTTTGAAAAAATGCAGCAAAGCGAACAAGTAAAAACTGATTTTGAAAAAACTATGAAACCATTTAAAACTCTTGAAAAAGAACTTACAAATAATGATAAACAAATTGATATAACAGATCCAGAGCACAAAACTATATTAGATGACTATGGATTACTAGAATCAAACATTAATAAGAAATTACCAAAATCTATGCAATTTGAACATTCTATTTCATTTATAGATGGAAAAACAATACCTAGATTTTATCTCGGACAAAAAGAAATATTTCCACAACCTTTTCGAGGTTTAATTTTTTCACCAGATAAATCTCCTTTTAATTTAGATAGAAATTTTGTTAATCTTTTAAGAGGAGCAGATTTAAATAATTATGCTGTAGAAGATCTCATAAAATATAAAGCTATGTTAGACAGAGTTGGTGCAGTAAAATCTCTTAGACGTTATAAACAATTAGAAAATTTATTATCAACGGGAGTTAAAGTAGGGAAAGGTTTATCTGAAAAACAGAAAACTGAAACAACTATATTTTTACCAGATGATCCACAAGAATTACTAAATAGATTAAATATTTTAATATCTGCAATAAAAGAAGGACATAATTCTAGTTTCAATGAAATTCATGCTATATTGAAAAGACTGTTAGAAAAGAAGATACTAAATGAAGAGGATTATAAAAGTGTAGCTGAAATATGTTGTTTCTAATTTTTATCTATGCTTTTTACTTATGATTTTTATCTATGATTTTTATCTATGATTTTTATCTACGATTTTTATCTATAATATTTATTCAAAAATTTAACTAAAAAATGTGTTCAGCAGATTTAGACAAAATTAATAATCATTTAGAAAATCTAACAGAGATTTTGGGTTCATCAAAATTTAGTACGACGTTAAAAATTATAACAACTACTTCATCACACACTTGTAATTTAGAACCCATTCTACATTTGGAACAAAATAAAAATTATCAAATTGCATTGACTAGTTTCTCTACATTTAACACTATTCAAAATGTTATAAAAGATGTGAATGATCAATTTAGATATTCTACTGATAAAGGCAAAACATGGAAAATATTAACTTTTCTTCCTGGTTCTTACGAAGTTGAAACAATATCAAATGAAATTAAGAGACATTTAGGTATATCATTTAAAGATAAGAAACAATTACATTTTGCAGTTGAACCGGCAGTTAATAAATTTTCTCTTACTTTAGACGAAAATCATCAAGTTGATTTTAATCATGATAGATCATTGTCAAAGCTATTAGGATTTAATAAACAAACCTATAGTCAAGGTTATCATTTAGGTGAGAAGATTCCAAAAATAACTGAAATAAATTCAATTGTTGTACATTGTGACATTATTGAAGGAGGATATATAAATGGTAAATTATCAAATTTAATATTCAGTTTTCCAGCTTTTACTGTACCCATTGGTTATAGATTAAATGTAATTCCACAAACATTAATATATTTCCCTATTACAAGAAAAACTATTAACAACATTGGCATTAGAATCACTGATGAAAAAGGACAAGAAATAAATTTTGGAGGTGAAGAGATTATGATAGATCTTTTGGTTCGAGAGGTATAAACTCCCGTTCGGGGTGTATAAACTCCCGTTCGAGAGGTATAAACTCCCGTTCGGGGTGTATAAACTCCCGTTCGAGAGGTATAAACTCCCACGCGAAGCTAGAGAAGTCTAATTTTCTTCTTCTTCTTTAGAAACAAAAAATAAAAAAAATAAAAATAAATTTTTTTTATTAAAAAATGAGTGAACTACCTCCATTTAATAAAAAAAAACTCAAATTTAATCATCATCCAAATTTATCTAATAAAGTTTTGTCAGTTATTTGTGGAAGATCAGGATGTGGAAAAACATATCTATTATTTAAAATTTTAACGACTCCAAATTTTTTGGATTATAACAATCTTATAATTTATACAACAACGGCAGAACAACCCGTCTATCAATTTTTAAAATATGGATTTGAAAATAATCTTAAAAAAACAGCAATTGCTTCATTATTCAAAGAATATGAAAAATCTGAAGATGAAGAAGAAATAAGTTCGTGGTGTGAAGAAGCAGCAAAAAATAATCAGTTAGTAGAATCTAATAAAAATAACCATATAAAGATACAATTAATAGATGATAGTGGTAATATGCAAGATCCTAGTAAACTAGATAAAACAATGAAACATTGTGTAATTTTTGATGATTGTGTTAATGATAGAAATCAGTCAGTTCAGAGAAATTATTTCACAAGAGGTAGACATAATAACTGTAGTGTATTTTATTTAACACAAAGTATGTATTCATTAGACGGAAGTGTTATTAGAAAGAATGCAAATATATTTATACTATTTGAAATAAATGCAAGAAACTTAAGTGATTTGTTAAGAGATTTATGTGTAAGAAATAAAGATGAATTTAAACAATCGTGTAACAATGCTTGGTCAAAAGATTATGGATTTATCACAATTAATATTGATAAAAAAATTCATGAAAGAGTTATAGAAAATATTTTCGAGGAGTGATCGAACGGAGTGACCGAACGGAGTGGCCGAATAATTTTTTCTTATAAATTTTTTGTTAATAAAAATAAAAAAAAATATGTTGAATGATTATAAGATAGAGCATGTACCAGTTTTAAAAGATTATCGTCATCCTACAAATCCTGTAAATTCGAAGAAAGAAGCTAGATTTTATTATCATCATAAATGCGTAGCGCTCGTTACAGATTATAAAACAAAACATGGTATTAAACCGTGTGTTAAAACAAAAGACTTTCCACTTTGTTTAAGAAGTTTCCGAGTATTTTTGGCGTATAATAATTTATGGTGGTTGGTTAAGAAAGAACATTTAACAGCACATGAATTAGAAACATTACATCAATTACATATTCCTGTGTATATGTAAAAACGGAACCGAGGTTCTATGTAAAAATTCATTTTTTCTTTTAAAAAATATGAATCGTGAAATGTCTCTCGGACAAACGTCTAGGATTGATGAATTAATCAAGAAACAAACTGCTGAGTTTGATGCGCAAATTAAACATAGTAAACGTAGTAAACGTATTAAAAAACAGAAACGTACTAGGCGTAGTATTAGACGTAATACTAAAAAACAGAAACGTGGAACAAAAGAAATATTAGAAACTCCTATTACTGATATCTTTTTTGATGATAGAATTAAGGATGAGCTTGGTGATGATTTATGTAATTTATTTAATCCAAATGAAATTAAATATGAAAATGTATCTTTTATTAATGTAGTAAATGATATGCGGAAACTTTTAGCAAATGGTAAAATTATTAATTTACTTGGAAAAGTTATTAAAGATCAGGAAAATATAATTCAAAATTTTTACGTAACCTTCTATAATAAAAAATCATTTGAAACATGGTTTTCGAATCTGGATGAGAAATCCGATGCTAACGAATGGATTTTTACAGGTAATATTAAATATGAAGATTTTGGAATGAAGTTAGTACAAAGATCGCATAGAGGGGCAGGGATTAATATGAAATATAGAATCAAAGAATATTTCGGTGAATATTGTTATATTCCTTCTGAAGATTTTTGTTTTATTAAATGTTATAATGTTTTACGAGGTTTTAATGAAGAACAAGGAGAAATGATGAAAGAAATGTTTAATAATTTTTTATATAAAGAGAAAGCCACATCCAGAACAGGAGTAATGTCAAACTGTAAATTTTCTCAATTCAATAAATATTTTGGAGAATGTGTTCAATATTATAGTCCTGCCAATCGTCATTTAAATCCTAGAGGAATTGAAACGTTTCATAATTATGTTTATTACAATTATTTTCACGCAGGTTCAACAATTGGTCACTATTGTTTAATTAATAAATCTCATAAATTAAAAGCTATTAGAGAAATTGAAAATAATTTCAAACCCATATATAAAACACTTACTGATGAAAATCTAACAACGCGTCCATATAAAATCATAACAAAGAAAAAAATTGACTATGGTTCAACATATATTTGGGATCTCGAAACTTTTCCCGATCCTAACTGTTCAACAGCTCATCCTATTCCTTACGCTGTAGGAGCTATTAATTTTAATAAATTTATATGTTGTTTACCGAAACAAAGATTGAAAGAATTAGAAACACGTTTGCTAAGTGATATGATTAAAATTAAACGATCAAAAGATGAAGATGAAATTAAAAAACTTAAAAAACAGATTAATGAGTATAATAATTTAACTGAATTAGAATTTAATAAACTTCAAAATTGTGTGAAAATATTTACGAGAACTGAGGATGATGAATGTTCGATCGGGGGAAACCCAGAGGACGTATGTCCGATCCATCAATTTTTTAAAACTCTTGGAAAATTTAATTATTCTAGAGTAACTTTAATAGCTCACAATTCATCAGGTTTTGATTCCTATTTTCCGATAAAAGCTAATTTTAAATTATCTAAACCGCCTCTTAAAACTTCAAGAGGAATATTGACTGCTTCATTACAAAATCCTTATACAACTGAATGTGTTAGTAGATACATTCAAAAATCTTTTAGATTTAAAAACAATATGAAAAAAGATTCACCTTCAGGTAAATTAGCACTTCAAACTATTATAATGAAATGTAGTTATCAACATGTAAAAACAAGTCTTTCTAAATGGTGTGAGAATTTTAAAATTCCTACGAATGTGTGTAAATTAAATTATGAAATTGGAGACATAACACATGAAAATTATAAAGAAAAAGAAAATGAATGGAGACCATATTTAGTTAACGATATTCTTTCTTTAGCTTTTTGTATCTACAAATATAATAATGTTATGCAAGATTTAGTTGGTGAAGATATAACTACTAATTTGACATCCTCTGCTTTAACATTTAACGGTTGGATGAAAAGCGTACAAAATGACAATATAAATATTCATTCTCATATAGATTTATGGGCTAGAAATTATATTAGAAAATCTGTTAAAGGTGGAAGAGTTTCAGCAAATATAAGAAAATAAATATCGCCATTTTGTAGCATCTTGTTACCAATATTAAAACAGTATTTACCTGGTCGCTGCGCTGGGGAGACTTTGTCCCTTGGTCGCTGCGCTGGGGGGACTTTGTCCCTTGGTCGCTACGCTGGTGGGGCTTTGTCCCCTGGAAGTAATTTAATAGATTTAATGAAACAGTATCGAGATTTAGGAGATAAAACTGAAATTTGTAAGAAAATTTCAAATCAACTACTTGAACAAAAAAATGAATTTCTAATGGCTTTTGATGCAACATCTTTATATCCATCAGCTATGTATGATGAAAATTCAGAATACCCTAAAGCTGAATCAGCTAGAAAATTTCGTCAAGAAGAAGAGCGGGAAATAGTATATAAATTTAATACACAAACATTTAGACCTAAAACTGGAATATTCTCTGTTGTGTTTCAATATCCGAATGATATGTTTTTCCAACCAGTTCCTATTAAAGATAAAGTTAAAAATCAAAATAATAATTCTCATGTAAAAGTAATCAGGTTTAGAAATGGTATATGTTATGATGTATTAACTTCTGTAGACATACAAGAAATTGTTAGATGTGGGGGAAAAATCTTACATATTACTGATGGTATAATTTATGAAAAAAATTATCAAGTTTCACCATTTCGAAATTATATTGAAAAACTTTTTAATTTGAGAAAAAGATATAAAACAGAAGGAAATACTGTAGGTGATGAGTTAATTAAATTATTGATGAATTCGCTATATGGCAAAACTGTGCAAAAAGATATAACCACTAAATATCATTTATGGAATGAGAATACATTGAGAAAAAATTTCACTCAAGAAGTAAAAGATTATGAAAAATTAAATGATGACCAATATTTAGCGAAAGTAGAAATGGAAGATGATGAATTTCTCAAAACTAATATTGTAAAAGATGGGAAGACGTCATTCATGCCATCACACTTAGGTTCTTTCATTCTTTCTCACTCTAGAAGAATCATGAATAACTTTATTTTAGAAATTAATGGTTTCAAAGAAAAATACATTTATTATACAGATACTGATTCAATATATATTTCCAATGAGCTCTTTAATAAATTAGACGCGGCTGGATATGTTGGAGGAGAATTGTGTCAAGGGAAAAATGATTATGGAAATGGTGGAATTATTTTTGCAATGTTTATTGCACCTAAAGTAAAATACTGTATTACTGTAGATGAGCAAGGGAGACTTAGTGAAAAGAAAACATTCAAAGGTTATTCACAAAACAAAGTAAAAGTAGAAGATTTTCTAAAATTATATTCGGGGAAAACATTATCGACTACAGTTAATAAACCATGGAAAAGATCTTTAGAAACTGGAATTAGTATTCCTGATAAAAATAATAATACTGAAGAAAAAAAATTTTCTGGTCAAATAAATATTCTTAAACGTCAAGCACCTGATGAAAATGAAATTATGTTACCTTATAACGGAGAAGATATTCAAGCTGAAATATTTCAAACAATCATCTGTGAGAGTAATTTAAGTGATGATGATGACACGTGGGAATAATAATTTTTTTATTACATCTAAAAAATTTATAACATCTAAAAAATTTATTACATCTAAAAACTTATTACATCTAAAAAATTTATTACATCTAAAAACTTATTACATCTAAAAATTTATTACATCTAAAAACTTATTACATCTAAAAATTTTATTACATATGAAAATATATTTATCGAATATTTTCTTTATCACATTAAGTTTTATCATATTAAGTTTTACCATATTAAGTTTCATCATATAATGTTTTATCAAAAGATAATTTAAATTTTTTTTCACTAACTATTGATTCTTCATCATCATCATCAATTGATTCTTCATCATCATCATAAATTGTTTCTTCATCATCATAAATTACACTTTTTGGTATAGGATGCCCTTCCATGATAGGATACCATTCTCTTATTGGAATATCTAATTCTAAATTACATTTCTTATCTGTTAATAATATAATAGAGAAAATATTGGTCTTTGATCTCTTTTGGAAAATTTAATAACACCACCATAATCTGAATCACTTTTAGTTTTTGTTAAAGATGATAAAATTTTAAATTGATTAGATGTAAATCCTAATTTAAATTTTGTAGACCCGACACATAGTTGTCTAACAGTATCTTCAACTATACCATCATTATTATTTTCAATTGTAAGAAAATGAAATTTAGATAAATTTTTATAATTACTAATATTTTTATAATCTTTTTTACCATTTACACCTTTTTCAGATGTTACAGAATCATCATTATTATCATAAGATTCTTTAAGATCGGGCAAAGCCCTAGAATCTTCGGTTCGTTTATTATGATTATGATTATGGTCATTGTTAATAGTATAAGGTGTTGACCACATATAAATTTTTTCTTGTTGAGCTAAGCCATTTATGTAAGATTTTAATAAATTAATATTTAAGTTTGAATATAATCCTATATACGTATCATCATCATATCTTTGCGGCATTTCTAATGTTTCTTGTTTATAAATTGTGTCTCTATAATAAACTTGACATAATAATTCTTCATTATGTTTTTTACTCTCTATGTGAATGTTATATTGATTTTGATCGTCAACAAATAATCTAATTTTTTCTTTGGAAAAAGATTTTAATTTTTTAACTAATTCTTTAATATTGATATAATTAATAATTTTAGTTTCTATCCAATCAGTATTACTAATTGGTAACACTGCTCTAATAAATCCATAAACATTATTATGACCTATTATAACCATATTTTCTTTATTTAATTCCACATAAGCTACATCATTATATTTACTAACAATCTCCATAAATTTAATAAATGGATCTCCTGGAAACAAACAATAATTAGTTTCTATAGAAGGTAAACCTTTTGTTTGTTCTCTAAATATTTCGGCTTGTAATTGAAATAAAATATTAACATCTATACATGGATTTGTAATAGTATTATTATTATTATTATCAAAACATTTATTTTCAAATCCCGTTGATCTCGTCGAATAAGAAGAACAGGATGATGCGGGCGAATATAATTTTTTTAAATTTGGATTTTCCATTTTTTTATTTTTATTAGAAAAATTTTATTTTTTATTTTTATTAGAAAAAATTTTATTTTTTATTTTTATTAGAAAAAATTTTATTTTTTTATTGTTAAAAAATGATGTTACCAAATGTTGGTGGAGGTGCATATATCCCGAATAATCGTGATTTAGAAATAGAGATAGAAAATTATATCATGAAAACTGGAGACGTTTTATCTGGTCCATTGCATCTTTCTATTCTTCCGCAACAAAATACAGAGTTGACAAATAAACAATATGTTGATACACAAATCAATGATTTAAAGGAAAAATATATAAACGATGTTTTGGTTCCACTGATGAATGAATTAAAGTTGCTAAAACTTAATGACAAATCATTAAACGAAAAATTATTAAAACTTGATAAAAAGGATAGAGAGCTAGAAGCAGATATAGCAAAACTTTTTAAAAAGATTTCAGAACAATCAAAAATTTTAATATTACTTTCTATAAAGTTAAAATCTGCAGTCATTAAAAATAAACATCAGATAAAAATGTTAAAAGAACAATTAGAAGATGAAATAGAAAAACTTCCTGAAAGAATTAAAAAAAATTTAAAGCAGTTACAAACTACATTCCAAAAAAGTGTTGATGAATTAAGTTCTAAAATTACTCAACAAATGAAAAAGATGAATAGAATAATAAATGAAGTAAACTCACTTAATGAAAAAGTTGATAAAATGAAAAATCTTAAAATCAATTTAGAAAATGAATTAAAGAAAAATTTACAAGAAAACTCTAAAGAAAATAAAGAACAGTTAGATTCTGTTAAAAGACAATTAGATGTTCTTAAAATTAAGTTAAATGCACTTAAAACGGCATTGAAGATTAATCAGCAGAAAATGCAAGTTAATAGAAAAGAAATTAAAGTACATCACACGCTGCTTGACGCAATAGATAAAGTGCAACAGTCAATTAATAAAGTTATCTCGAAGTTGTTGTCCATTCACAAACGTAAATCTTAACACGTAGATATTTTTCCCAAAAGTCAAATTTAATCCTAAAAAATGCCTATAATTTATAAACACAATCTTAAACATTTTGCATCAAATAATAAAATTGCTCATGAACCATCTATGAAACCTGTGTACCATTATGATAGTGTAGAAACTGTCGGAACACAAAAGTTCCTAGGCACCGCAGGTGCCGTCCAAAAAGAAGGGGCTGGCATCTTTTCTGGTATTGGAAGTATCGTTAACTTAATTAAAAATAATAAAGATTTGATTACATCTGCTGCAAAAGGAGCAGCTGCTATAGGTAGTACAGCTAGTGCAATATCAAATGCTTTCAAGTCTCAAAACGAATTAAAAAAACTAGAAGCTATTCGTAAACTTAGGAATGATTCTGAAGAACTAAAAAATTTAAAAAAACTTTCAGAGGAAACAAAAAACAAAATTGCTAACATAGCTGTTGGGGAAACCTTGAGGAGCGGAGCTCCGTCTAATAGTAAACATAATGAAAATAAAAATAATAAAAAAACAATTGAAGAAATAAGAGGAAATGGCGTGAGTAGCAACCTTCGGTTTAACCAGCAAAGCTGTAGCGGAGCTGGTCTAGCAAAATTCTAAAATATATTTTTTAGTAAAATTTTTTTAGTAAAATTTTTTTAGTAAAATTTTTTTAGTAAAATTTTTTAGTAAAATTTTTTTTAGTAAAATTATTTAAGTAAAATTATTTTAGCAGAATTTTTTCTGTCTGTGAGAAAAAACAAAAAGTCAAATTATTTTTTATAAAAATGTCTTCGCTTATCGAAAATAAATTTAGATTAGACGATCCTCCGTTCGTCAGTTATAATCAAAAAAAGAATGACTATATAAGAATTGCTATGAATCCCGGATCTTCCAGTAGAGTAAACACTGGAGGTGATTTAATTTTTGAAGTTGATAATCAGCAGAGTTATTTATATTTACCTGATTCATTTTTACACTGTGAATATTCTTTATATAGTGATGCTAATTTTACAACACCATTACCAGATACCGATAATATTACACTAGAGAATAATTTCTTTCCAAGATTATTTACACAAATGCGTTTAGATGTTGCAACTCAAAATATAGAAACAATAAGTGATTCTCCAGGTGTAATTGATACAATGCTTAGATTTGTAATAATTGGTGAAAATAATAAAAAGAATGAAATCGAAGGTTGGTTTCCTGATACTAATGATGGCATAATTATTGATGATTTAACTCACGCTGGAACAGATGCCGCAGGAATTGCGAAAGATGTAGAAAATATTGCAAAACATTTAAATAAAACAAATAATGAAGCATATAAAGAAAGACGTGAATTTAACAAGAAAAGTAAACAGACAGTTAATTGGTCATTGTCTCCATTATTCGGATATTTAGATTATGATAAAATATCATATCAATTAAAATTTAAATTAATAATTCATCGTACAGCAAATAATGAATTAATCTTTTTTGGTAAGACTGGAAAAAAGCATATTTAAAAATTGATAGACTTGAATGGTGGATTAAGCATATTACTCCTAGTTTAGAGGTTGAAACAGCTATTGCAAAAAGATTAAATACTAACAAACCAATTCCAGTTAATTTTCTAAAGAGAACTGCTAGTTCAGTAACTTTTTCCGAACAAAGATTTAACTGGCATTTTACTAGAACTGCGAATACTCCAAGATATTTATTACTAACATTTCAAAGAAATAATTCTCCAAGTTTTGATAAGAACAACAATATTTTTCATATTAATACAATTCGAAGTTTACAAGTTTCATTAAATCAAACCCGATATCCAATTGATCCATTAAGATTCGATGATACCAATAATCAATTTATGGAAGGATATGATTGTTATCGAAATCTTTGTACAGAATTTGGAGTTGAACCACAATTAACTCCTGGAGATTGGAGACATTTATATCCAATTTTCTGTTTCGATTTAAGTGCACAATCTGAAGATATTATTAAAAATGGTTGTGATGTAACAATTAATATTGAAAAGAAAGATTCCACAACTTCATTGATGGCTTATGGTTTATTGCTAGAAGATGTAAAATATTCTATTGAAATTCTTAATGGAAAGATGGTTAGGATCGGCTAAAGCCAGAGGAGCTTCGCTCCGATAGGTTAAAGCCCAAGACTTAGTCGATTAATTAATTTTTTTCATAACTAGAATAGATTAAAATTTTTGTTAACTTAAAAATTCTTAACTTAAAAAATTTTTTCATAACTAGAATAGATTAAAAAATTCTTAACTTAAAATTTTTTCATAACTAGAATAGATTTAAATTTTTGATAACTTAAAATTTTTTTATTAAAAATGTCGCAAGCGAAAAGTAATAATAATAAAACTGTTGAATTAAAATTACGTAATATTGTTGACAAAAATACCCCTAAAACTATTACGATTAATAAAAAAAAGTATTATATAAGTAAACCAATGATAGAGAATATTCAATTACAAGAAGAAAAGAATGGCGGGATTCTCCCATTAATTCCACTAATAATAGGTGGCATAGCAGCTGCAGGAAGTGTTGCAGGTGGGACAGCTGGTATTGTCCAAGCAGTAAATAAAAATAAATCAGAGAAGGCAGCATTAGAAGAACAAAAACGTCATAATAGAGAGTTAGAGAAAGTTGCTAGGGGTGAAGGAGTAGTAGATAATTTTATTAGTAAATTAAAATTAGTTGATGAAGGAAAACGAGTTCTTAAAAATATTCTCCACAATGTTGATGATTTAATTGAAATTAAAGAAACTAAAGATGGTTCTGGAATATATCTAAGTCCTAGTATGATAAGGTAATAACCTCAGAACCTTTGGTTCTTTTCGGTAAAACAATTATTTTATTTTATCTTTTAAATTTTTTTTATCTTTTAAAATGAATTCTAAAAATTCCGAAAATTTAATTAAATTAAAAATTTCTAATTTAGATTTATTGAATTATCTATTAAACAAAAATAAAAACTCAAATTGTCAGCATATTGGAGGTGACAAGAACAAAGTTCCACACCACTTCGGTGGTGATATACAAAAAACATTAGAAAACTTTCCTGGATTTATTTGGAGTAAATATTCGAAAGAAAAACATCTTCCTGGTCATTCATATACCGGTCCAGGAACTCGATTAGATATGAGACTAGATGAGAATAATAATCCGAAACCAGGTGAAGAACCAATAAATAGAGTAGATGCCGCCGCTTACAGGCATGATTTAGCTTATCGAAATCATGATCTAAGTTCTCGACATGCAGCTGACAAGAAGATGATTCAAGAATTAGATAGTATTCAAAATCCTACATTTAGAGAAAAGATTGAAAGAATGTTTGTTAAGAAAGCTTTACAAGCTAAAATATTATTCGGCCAGGGTTTAAATGAAACGACAGCTAAGCTGTCTGAGAGCAACGCTCGAACTAATAACTCTGAGAGCAACGCTCGAACTAATAACTCTGAGAGCAACGCTCGAACCTATGCGTCCGAAATTCACAAGGAATATAGAAAGCCGAAATATCTATTGAAAGTAAAAGTATTTAATAAAGATGATATTTGGAGTGCTGATCTTATTCATATGCCGAATGAAAGGGACTACAAATACGCATTGACCGTTATAGATTTATATACACGATACGCTTGGGTAAAGCCTTTAAAAAATAAAGTGGTCTATCAGTTAAATATGCGTTTGAAGAAATCTTTAAAGAAAGTAATAGAAAGCCAAAAAAATTGTTGTTGATAAAGGGTCGGAATTTTATAACCGAAACGTTCAGCCACTATTTGAAACTGTTTATTCCACTGAAAATGCAGGGAAGGCCGTAGTGATAGAAAGATTCAATCGACGTTAAAAATAAATTATTCAAGAAATTTACTGAGCAAAAAAATCAGAAATGGTTGAAGATATTACCAGGAATTGTGGAAGAGTACAATAATAAAGTTCATTCTGGTATTGAAGAAACTCCAAAGAATGCTTCTGACGACCCTGATCTAGTACGAAAGAAAATATTCGAGAATAATAATTTGAATGAGAGTAATCCGAATTTGCAGAAACTTAAGCCAAAATTTAAAATTGGAGATAGAGTTAGGATATTTAAATATAAGAATAAATTTGAAAAAGGCTTTGTTGGCTATTGGACTAAAGAAATATTTGAAGTTTGCAAAATAAATCAAAGTTATCCGATTACTTATGAAATTAAAGATTTAGATGATGAAGATATCAGAGGCCGATTTTATCAAAATGAATTACAGAAAACAGAGCTTTAACCTCTAGGTGGCGCTTTAGCTAGCTTCGCTTGAGTTATAGATTGTTTAACTCTAACATAATATCTAGAAATGATACTCCTTTTGTAATTTGTACAAAACGTATAAACATAATTGCCCACAATAAGTTGTTCCCGGTTTTTGAATTTGAAATGTATTATAAATTCCATTGCCAAGTAATTCTTTTACTTCATTTGTAGGGGGCAAACCGTATGAGTCGAACCAATAGTTCTCAGCCTCCGGGCGGTCAAAATAATAGTTCTGCTGATAATTTTTAACGCCTGCTGACCAATGTACACCTTTTTCATTTGACGTATGAAGATTTGTTATGAAATTTACAGTTATTGATGGAACTTTGTTCCGTGAACTGAAGGTTCCTGTTGGCCTATTTTTTAGGAATTGTAATTCATCCCTCATCAATATGTGAAAATTCTTTATTCCCAATTGATTAGCAATCTTATTTAAATCGAAATTCGTTGTTGTCTGTGTTCCATATAATTTCAAAAACTCATTTATGTTGCTCATTTTATAATAAAAAAATTTCTTAAGGGACCCCTAGAAGTCAGAAGGAGGGGGGGGTATTGATTTAAAACTGTTCTCTAATGATGTCTTTCCTTACTACTTAGTCAGAAGGGGTATTGATTTAAAACATTTTTATAATGATGACTTTCCTTACTACTGGGGGGGGTATTGATTTAAAACTGGTCTCTAATGATGTCTTTCTTTACTACTTAGTCAGAAGGGAGGGGGTATTGATTTAAAACTGTTCCACAATGATGACTTTCCTTGCTACTTAGTCAGAAGGGAGGGGGTATTGATTTAAAACTGTTCTCTAATGATGTCTTTCCTTACTACTTAGACAGAAGGGAGGGGGTATTGATTTAAAACTGTTCCACAATGATGACTTTCCTTGCTACTTATTCGATTTTGAAATGATTTAATTTAATCTAAATTAAAACGTTACATTGTTCCATTTTATTCTTATGAACTCTTGTTAAGAGAATATTGATTGTTTTATCTGTATTAAGACATTAGCAACATCTGTTACCAAATTTCTCAACATGAACAGCTGCTACCAGTTTAAGCTATTCAGTATGAGAGAATTCTTTGTGACCCGCATAACTCATGACTTTTCACTTGAACAGCTGCTGCCATTATTCCACGTATTACTGCGTGCATTCATTCTGCGAGCGTTCTACGAGACTGTGACTGCTTACGAATCATCTGTGACCTTTATCTATTTTGGTCAATTTCATCAGCGACTTTCAACAATTTTATTTTTTATCATAATTAATTCACTACGTTTTAACGAAAATGGCACGTTCAAGCATCGCCTTTGCCGATTTGAAAAGAAAAATTTCAGACACTATTGTGAACGAAGATCAACGGAAGAAGTGTATTGAGATGCTAACAGAATTTCAGGAGAAATATCTTAAACCAAGGGAGGAAGAAGACATCCACGCATCAAAAACATTCAGAGAATTTTTAGTGATAAATCGATTTGAAGACACATTGCAAGATAACGCCATCAATATCAGTTCAAACGATAATTTTGAAGAAGAAATTCAAAGAGACATCTTGGCATCAGAGCTAACTAATTATTTAGCACATTTAAGAAGAGAAGAAGACATTTCGGTGAACAATACTGTGAAGTTATCGTTGTTAAAAGGAAGAGCTTTGACTGCAATCCGGGGAAGTGGCATGTTTGTAAACAATTAGGTTATTCGAGAGGCTATAGCATCTTTTTAAGAAAATTTTATAAACCATATTTACGATTTCCGTTTATTAAGAACTCGACGGAATCTATATCATTTTTCAAAAGGAACTTCGCTATTATTGACTCGTATCTTCGCCATGGGAGACACCGCCCAACCCTTGATCAAATTTTTAAACTCAATCAATTGAAACGGTAAGCTACTCCCAATAGATAATAGTACTATGACCCTTCCCTTATTTGAATTTACGAGAAACAATTGTATCATGGCATAATACATTTTCTAGTCAACATATTTTATTCGTTGTAAACCATGCTACTTGTCCTCATTGGTTTTATAGTACTATGACCCTTCCCTTATTTTACTCATACAGAAACAATTGTATCATGGCATAATACATTTTCTAGTCAACATATTTTATTCGTTGTAAACTATGCTACTTGTCCGCATTGGTTTTATAGTTCTATGAGCCTTACCTTATTTTACTCATACAGAAACAATTGTATCATGGCATAATACATTTTCTAGTCAACATATTTTATTCGTTGTAAACTATGCTACTTGTCCTCATTGGTTTTATAGTTCTATGAGCCTTACCTTATTTTACTCATACAGAAACAATTGTATCATGGCATAATACATTTTCTAGTCAACATATTTTATTCGTTGTAAACCATGCTACTTGTACATAGTACTTGTCTGTGATGTGAATAAAATATTTCAAAGATGAAATGTGTTTTCATTTTGTATCGAGTTAAAGCTGTAGCAACTACTGGAATTGTAAGAACGCCAGATGAAATGACAATTTGTTAAAGCATTAGACCATCTCTTTCTTAACTTTTTATAATGCTCTAATCTTAATAATAATTGAGATTCCTTATCTTTCATATACCTAACTCTATCTTTGTGTTTTTCTTTGTTCATTTTTTCAATGTTCATTTTTTCAATGTCCATTAAAGTAGAACTACGTTCATATGATAACGAAGGATATATTCTTGAGGTTCCTTCCACTTTTGTTCCTTCCACTTTTGTTTCTTCCATTTTTAAATGAATATTTTGAATAAATATTTTGAATAAATATTTTGAATACAATCTTCTGGTATATTGAGACTACGTGATATTTTGAGACAACTTAAATTTTCGTCTGCCTAAATTTTCAAAATTCTTAGACCACGTGATATTTTGAGACAACTTAAATTTTCGCCCTTCGGCCACGTGAAATTTGAAATCTACCTAAATTTTTGAAATTTTGATTTTTTTGAAAATTTTGAAAACCCCCGCAAAAGTGTGACATCCGGCGCAAGCGAAGCGAAGCAAAGCGAAGCGAAGCGTCGCGCCGGATGTCACACTATAAACTACTGCGGACTTCCTGAAGATTGAGTTTTTTCTGAAAACGCAACTGTCAGGCGAAAAACTCTTCGCGAACAAAATGCACATACATTAGTAATGGGCAAAAGACCGTTCCAGGACAAGACAAAAAAAAATTGGTACTTTTAAAAACGACTAAATTTAAGAATTTTGGTCATTTTTTCAGGTTTTAAGACCTAAATTCATAAATTTAGTCCATTTAAAAAGTACCATTTGAAAAATTGGTATTTTAAAAGAACGTCTAAATTTAAGAATTTTGGTCATTTTTCAGGTTATGAAGACCTAAATTCATAAATTTAGGCGTTTTTAGAAATACCCAATTTTTCAAATTTTTCAAAATCTCAAATTTGAGAATTACAATTTTTCTTCTCAAAATCATGACCGTTCCAGGACACCGAAAATCATAAAAGTTAAGAATCTCAAATTTGAGAATTACAATTTTTACCTTGAAATCATGACCGTTCCAGGACACGTTAAAATCATAAAAGTTAAGAATCTCAAAATTTGAGAATTACAATTTTTACCTTGAATCATGACCGTTCCAGGACACCAAAAAATCATAAAGTTAAGAATCTCAAATTTGAGAATTACAATTTTTCTTCTCAAAATCATGACCGTTCCAGGACACCGAAAATCATAAAAGTTAAGAATCTCAAATTTGAGAATTACAATTTTCACCCTTAAAATCATGACCGTTCCAGGACACCAAAAAAATCAGAAAAGTTAAGAATTTCAAATTTGAGAATTACAATTTTCACCCTTAAAATCATGACCGTTCCAGGACACCGAAAATCATAAAAGTTAAGAATCTCAAAATTTGAGAATTACAATTTTTACTCCCAAAATCATGACCGTTCCAGGACACCGAAAATCATAAAAGTTAAGAATCTCAAATTTGAGATTATGATTATTTTTATCCTCAAAATCATGACCGTTCCAGGACACAACATCAGAAAAATTGGTACTTTTAGGAGTAGTTAAAATAACCCCAATTATCCCTAAATTTGTGAATTTGTAATCGTTTTTATGTCTAAACCAGGTTAAGAACCCTCTAATTCATATTTTAAAATAAGTCTGGGGAAAATATTTCTTTAAAAATGGATGAAACAAAAGTGGAAGAAACCTCAGAAATGGAAGTGACAAAAGTGGAAGAAACCTCGACTGGGAAGAGAATATATCCCTCGTTATCTCAATTAAAACTTTTACGGAGCAGCGTGACTTCTTTCTCTCTCTCTCTCTCGATCCTGTCTGTTACAGGAATATTGTATTCACAATGACATGCATTCTTTAAAACAATTGTTTGTCTTCAATGAGAATAATTCCCGTATGCTTTTAATAGAATGACCTTGAACGCTAATGAATGACCTTGAACGCTAATGAAATTTACACCAAAACTGTTCTGGTAGCCAGAAAAAGTGTCAGAAAATGTGTCAGAATGTTTGTCGACAATGGCTGTCGATAAAAGTGCCGACATGGTTGTCGATAAAAGCGCCGAACATAGTTGTCGATGAAAGTGCCGACATGGTTCGAGAGTCGGTGTATTTTTCCATTCAAAATAATGTCGCATGAATGATTGTTATGGAAATCAAAATGAAGAGAACTGCTCATTCATTTCTCTTCTCTCTCATATGTCTATTGTGTTTAGATTGTATTTGTTCTTTTGTTCCCATAGTGTGAATGAGATTTCACAACCCGCATTATGCGCTATTGTCTGTGATTTGCTTCACCCTATCAGCTGTCACAATTTTAGCAGCTGCTAAACGCCAATTCTTTTGTGAAATTTCTGAAATAGATTTTATTCCATTTGAAATGATTAACATAAATGATTTCTTAAAATTATATGG
>CAJQUW010006690.1:0-20000 GCA_907163375.1 Prostheceraeus crozeri
ACTGAAGAGTGAGGGACAGGCTGCATTATATATCCGGAAGGTCCCCTTTGCTGGTGGTAGCAAAACTCAAAATACTCTTTGGCGCGAGCGCTTTCGAGGTCCGTCGGACATCATAGTCATGCGCTTAATGATTTATTGCGATATTCACATGAAGCAATGAAAAGTGTTCATAAGATCTATGACAACAGTCTCTTTACGAAATGGGTCAATGATTATATAATACTGTTTTAAGTTAAGAGTAACATATCAACAAAGCCAAAATCACATAAAGAAAAAAGTTACATGCGATAAAGAATTATAATACTGCATTGTAAGAAGATCCTAAGTCAACCTTAGTCTTGTTGCCCGAGCCCAGCTTCTTTGTCCAGATGGCTTCTTTGGTGATTCGTTGCCGCCATTGTTTCGCCCCATCAACCCTACGCATGTCGTCAAAAGACATCATGTGACCATCTCAGTTACATGCTTCGCGATCTCCGACCTGTAAACGTCCATGTCCTTTACTGCTCTTAGGTGCTCCTTTTTGCGCTCCTTAAGGGGCCTGGATGTCTCACCGACGTAAGAGAAAGAGCAGGAGTCTTCTGAGCAAGGGATATGGTACACTGATCCCAACTGAATGGCAGGAGAGGGCCGCTTTCTTACGAGCATCGACTGGAGAGTACTTGAAGGCCTCAGAGCAATGCTTATGTTGGAATCAGAAAGTACAGACCTTATTTTCTCTCCAATTCCTGGATAGTAAGGAATGGTTGCTTTCGGAGGTTCATATTCACGTTGAATAGCAGTGTTAACACCAGACCAGAAGCAGATGTCTTGTTCACTGTAGCCATTCTCCATGAAAACACGACGCAGATGTTGTCTCTCCTCCGCCAAGGATGATCTTGAACACAGACGATCAGCTCTTACATGTAAAGAACGAACAATGGATTTAAAAGCGTTCTTTGGATGACAGGAATGCCTATTAAGGTATGAATCAGTGTGAGTGGACTTGCGATAGATGGAAAACTGCAAATCTTCGCCCAATCGATGAATGAGCAAATCCAGGAAAGGCAATATATCATCCTTCTCTTTCTCACACGTAAAATTAATGCTGCTCTCACGTGAATTCAGGAAGCGCAGGAAAACATCGAATTCATCTTCAGAAAACTTCCAAAATGCGAGAACATCATCAATGTATCTGAACCACATCGACGGAATAGAAATATTCAACTGTCTTGCAAGTTGAAAAGTGGATTCTTCAAAATAATCCATGTACAAACAAGCAGCTATTGGGCCTAAGCTGCTGCCCATGCTCACGCCATCTTTCTGGATATAAATTCGTCCATTGAATTCAAAATAGCAGTGGCGCAGAATAAAATCCGCTAGATCCAGAATTTCATCTATCGTAAAATTACATCTTGATGAAAATGAGAATCGTTGGTCAGAGCTCGCCGAAATGCAGTAATTGCACCGTCAATCGGCACATTTGTGAATAACGATTCAACATCGAAGCTGACGAAAACACCATCTCGGAAATTGGGGCTTTGACGTAACGTCGCTTTCAGATCAAATGAGTTTGCGATGTAAGAGTCACCCATCGAAAGGTACGGTTTCAAAACACCTGACACATAACGAACGGCACCCGAGAATAATGAGTCAACTTGACTAACAATTGGCCTCAGTGGCACACCAGGTTTATGAACTTTGGATAGGCCAAAGATGTGAGGTGTCTGGAAATGCGTTGGGCAAATATTCAGGAGGAACTGCCTGGTTATTCGACTTTCGTTTTCAACTTTGCGCAGCTGAGTATGGAGCAATTTTCGGTATTTATTACCAGGGTTAGTAGAAACAGCTTCATATGGCCCCGTTTGAATCACATCCATAAGTTTGGCATTATATTCCTGTCTGTCCATCACGACGACCATGCGGCCCTTATCTGCCGGTAAAATGATTAAATCATTATTACTTCGTAAAGCGCGAATTGCAGATTGTTCTTCAAAGGACACGTTGGAGTTTGATCGCTTTGACGATTTGAGGATCTTAGCCACTTTGTCTCTGACTACGGTTTTCTGCGACGAGTCCAATTGACTAATGGCACACTCAACACCAGCAATAATGTCATGTTTAGGGACCATTTTGGGAGTCACAGCAAAATTAAGACCCTTGCTCAGGATGCTGATCTCACTTTCGCTAAGAGCGTAGTTGCTCAAATTCAAAACACTGTTATTGTTATGGGACAACTTGGGCGATTCCTCTTTTGCATCCAAGGATTTCAGTCGCAAAAGACGATTATCCATTTTCTCGTTAACTCTGGTCCTGGTACACGACAACGTATTGTTAATAAGAGAAATCATCCTTGACTTGAGAGACTCACTGGTAACCATATGGAATAAACAAGAGTGTCTCGTAGTTGTCGAATCCAGAAGCCGTTCGGAGAAGATATGAGTGCTGGACAGTTCAGAGCGGATCATTCTACTGGCAGTCAACCATTTCAATTTACGATTAAAATTGTGTTTACCAGGCAATTTGAAATGTAGCGAGCGAGGAGTCAGTCTCTCTGCTAAGCAACTGGATAGAAACCGTATTTTTGCCATCACACCAATCAATTGCTTCTTTTCTCGCAAAAGCGAACGAAAGATAAGCAGACATCTTCTTCCATAAGTGTCGTTGATTTCACTGAAGAGTGAGGGACAGGCTGCATTATACATCCGGAAGGTCCCCTTTGCATCCGGAACTTCAAGCAAGCACAATTCTAAATCCAAATTCATTTCAGATGATACTTAACTTACGTGAGATTGAACCTCAATAAAGGGGAAACTAGGACTTTCGTTCAAAGCACCTGAAAAAAGTGATCAAATTATTATTCACATAGGCCTATCACACAAAATAATCTCTCAACGACTTACTTATATGCGCCAGGGTATACCTTTCTCATTGTTTTCTTCTCTTACCTTAGAAATTCATTTCGTAATTCTCCAATGTAGGCTATGTTTTCGACAAGAATTCTGAAAAACAAGATGTCCTCGCACTGAGCAGGTTAGATGATAAGAATAAGGTTTTGCACATAATATTGTTTCGAAGCATGCATGAATATTTGAAATTCCAAATGAATTCCTTCAATTGATTATTATTGTTCGAAATTATTGGTCATCGAGATACAACAATAGCAGAAGCAAACGCAATACGCTTAAATTCGCAATCAACAGAAAGTTCGAACTTTCGGATTACAACCGTGTTTGTAAACATTGGTTTCTTTGCGACACATCGCAGCAAAATTGGCAGAACTTTTGTCTTGTTGCTTTTGTTCTTTTTGTGTAGCGAAACGAAAATTAAAATGTTTCTCTGCATTTAGTTTTTACTGGACTGGAGATCGATATGTTCTGCAGTCACGTATAGAAAGTGATCAGTTTGTAGCGGACTATAGCACCTTGACCATTACAGTGAACATTTATAGTCAAGAATAGTTCATAAAAAGTGTTCTTGTTTTCAAGTTAAAAATCCCTTCCTTTTGTCAATTTTACTTTCATGTGACAACGATCAGAGCAGAGTCCTGTTATATATACTTTGCGTCTCATGTGTCTGCATGTATCAGAGGCTAAACAATGTGATAGGACCTCAATTTCACGTTCAGGGAAGACAGAATTATGCTTAGCGGTTCAGCCGTGGTTCAAGCGGCAGCGCAGACAACCGTAGACGACGCGCAAACTATAAACGCTCGCCCGCGCGTATTCATAAACATTTCCCATGTTTTAACAGCATCAGATCAAGTGGTTTCTGACTCTTAGTGCAGCGCGTATGTACGCGGGTAGAAGAATAGAATGTCCTTTACTACGGATGTTTGGGGTGTTCCGTAATTAGGCGTGAATCACGCGTGGCATGTCACAGTGCAGTGTAGATTTAGCGAATCATAAAATCATGACGATGAAAATTGAATTAAAAACATGAAATTTCAGCCAAGAAAGCAAAATCAGATCTCGACTTTTTCATGAAGACTTCCATTGATGCAGTTCATTGGATTTCCTTGACCATCAGCAGAATTTCCGATCAGCTAATCGATGCTTGCTTAAATATGTTTTTGGACCACGGGAAAAAGTGAATCTTTTCATATAAAAATTTTCACTACAAATACTTTTTAATTGAGTCGACACTCTACCTAAATATCCTTACTCTATATTTGCTGAAACAAACAAAAGTATTTTGACATTATATATAGCTATTAAGATGTCATTCTTTATTTATAATTTAACATCCGGGGAAAATGATCCTGCTACAAATATTGTACAATAAAAGCTTTCAATTAAAGTTCCCATAATCCTGTTGGATTTATACGGGCTGTCATAGCAACCAAGAAAGCTCTCCACAACTTTTCAAGATAAATGAGCAAGCTAAGATTTCTGAGGTTACTCTGAAAAAGTAATCCTCATTATGCGTCTGATTGCTCAATGTGCTTAATAGAATGAATATCGTGTTAGAGTGATTTAAATGCATTATTTTACCTAGCTCAGTCATATGGGAAAATGTCGCTTATTTTGCTAAATAACATCTTCCCAGAAGAAGCTACCTGCAAGTTTCTGCAGTCGGCGTATTAAAAAGCATGCCTACATGTAATGCTTTAGTTGTATGATAGTTGTATATCAATTCATTCAGCACTAATGGTCTTATAGCAATGTCCTTCTACCGATAATATGCTATTAATCTGAGAACGCTGATGGTCTAGCCTATGAACATTTTACTTTCAGAAGTTAGTAGCCCCCTCCCTATATGCATTGTCAAGTGTGTCAAAGACCTTGGAGTTCTGATTTTAAAAGACCTAAAATTCTCTCGGCACATTATGACCTGTGTTCAGAAAGCGAATCGCATTGTATCTGCCATCCTCAGGACATTCGTCTCTCGGGACGCCAGTAATGGACAAAAGACCGTTCCAGGACACCATAAAATCAAAAAAATTAGTACTTTTAAAAACGACATAAATTTATGAATTTAGTCCCTTTTTCAGGTTTTTAAGACCTAAATTCATGAATTTAGTCCATTCAAAAAAGTACCATTTTTTGAAAAATGGTACTTTTAAAAACGACATAAATTCATGTATTTGAACCCTTTTTCAGGTTATGAAGACCTAAATTCATAAATCGGCTAAAGCCAGAGGAGCTTCGCTCCGATTTGGGCGTTTTTAAAAAATACCCAATTTTTCAAATTTTTCAAAATCTCAAATTTGTGATTATGACATTTTTCACCCCCCAAAATCATGACCGTTCTAGGACACCGAAAATCATAAAAGTTAAGAATCTCAAATTTGTGATTATGTCATTTTTCACCCCCGCCAAAATCATGACCGTTCAAGGACAGCGAAAATCATAAAAGTTGAGAATTTCAAATTCATGAATTTTATCCATCTTTCAGGTTTTTAAAATATATCATGTGACTAGCGAACCGAAGGTTCAGGGCTTTGCCGTTAAAAATATTTCTTTAAAAATGGATGAAACAAAAGTGGAAGGAACTTCAGAAATGGAAGGAACAAAAATGGAAGGAACTTCAGAAATGGATGAAACAAAAGTGGAAGGAACCTCAAGAATATATCCTTCGTTATCTCAATTAAACTTTTACGGAGCAGCGTGTCTTCTTTCTTTCTTTCTCTCTCTCTCGTTCCTGTCTGTTACAGGAATATTGTATTCACATGACATGCATTATTTAAAACAATTGCTTGTCTTCAATGAGAATAATTCCCATATGCTTTTAATAGAATGACCTTGAACGCTAATGGAAAAATACACCAACTGTCGCGCCATGTCGACACATTTATCGACAAACTTTCTGACATCGGCGCGACAGTTGGTGTATTTTTCCATTCAAGCAATGTCGCATGAATGATTGTTATGGAAACCCAAAATGAAGAGAAATGCTCATTCATTTCTCTTCTCTCTCATATGTCTATTGTGTTTAGATTGTATTTGTTCTTTTGTTTTCATAGTGTGAATGAGATTTCACAACTCGCATTATGCGCTATTTGTCTGTGATTTCCTTCACCCCTATCAGCTGAAACAATTTTAGCAGCTGCTACACGCTAATTCTTTTGAGAAAGTTCTGAAATAGATTTTATTCCATTTAAAATGAAAACATTAGAGACATTCTAAAAATATACGGCAAACAAAACCACATTAAATTTCGATTTAAATGAGATTGCTAAGCAATTGGGAATAAAGAATTGACACATATTGATGAGTAATGACTTACTATTGATAAAAGATGTACGAAACACCAACTTTACTAATACAATGCAACAATGTAACGTTTAAATTTAGATTAAATTAAATCATTTCAAAATTGAATAAGTAGTAAAGAAAGACATCATTAGAGACCAGTTTTAAATCAATACCCCCTCCCCCAAGTAGTAAGGAAAGTCATCATTATAAAAATGTTTTAAATCAATACCCCTTCTGACTAAGTAGTAAAGAAAGACATCATTAGAGAACAGTTTTAAATCAATACCCCCCCTCTGACTTCTAGGGGCTCCCTTAAGAAATTTTTTTATTATAAAATGAGCAACATAAATGAGTTTTTTAAATTATATGGAACACAGACAACAACGAATTTCGATTTAAATAAGATTGCTAATCAATTAGGAATAAAGAATTTTCATGTTCTAATGAGAAACGAATTACAATTCCTAAAAAATAGGCCAACAGGAACCTTCATTTCCCGGAACAAAGTTCCATCAATAATTGTAAATTTCATAACGAATCTTCACACTTCAGACCAAAACGGCGTACATTGGTCAGCAGGTATCTTTAGTAAAAACGGAGATAATTATTATTTTGACTCATACGGGCTTCCACCTACAAATGAAGTAAAAGAATTACTTGGAACGGGAACATACAATACGTTTCAAATTCAAACACCAGGCACTACTTATTGTGGACAATTATGTCTTTATGTTTTATTTAAATTACAAAAAGGAGTACCATTTCTAGATATTATGTTAGAGTTAAACAATCTATAACTCAAGCGAAGCTAGCTAAAGCGCCACCTAAAGGTTAAAGCTCTGTTTTCTGTAATTCATTTTGATAAAAACGGCCTCTGATATCCTCATTATCTAAATCTTTAATTTCATAAGTAATCGGATAACTTTGATTTATTTTGCAAACTTCAAATATTTCTTTAGTCCAATAGCCAACAAAGCCTTTTTCAAATTTGTTCTTATATTTAAATATTCTAACTCTATCTCCAATTTTAAATTTCGGCTTAAGTTTCTGCAAATTCGGATTACTCTCATTCGAATAATTATTCTCGAATATTTTCTTTCGTATTAAATCAGGGTCGTCAGAAGCATTCTTTGGGGTTTCTTCAATACCTGAATGAACTTTATTATTGTACTCTTCTACAACTCCTGGTAATATCTTCAACCATTTCTGATTTCCTTGCTGAGTAAATTTCTTGAAAATTTTATTTTTTAACGTCCGATTGAATCTTTCTATCACTATAGCTTTTCCTGCGTTTTCAGTTGAATAAACAGTTTCAAATAGTGGCTGAACGTTTCGGTTATAAAATTCCGACCCTTTATCAACAAACAATTTTTTTGGCTTTCTATTACTTTCTTTAAAGATTTCTTCAAAAGCATATTAAACTGATAGACCACTTTTATTTTTTCAAGGCTTTACCCAAGCATATCGTGTATATAAATCTATAACGGTCAATGCGTATTTGTAGTCAGACTTTGTCTTAGAACCTTCGGTTTCGGTCCCTTTCATTCGGCATATGAATAAGATCAGCACTCCAAATATCATCTTTATTAAATACGTTTACTTTTAATAAATATTTAGGCTTTCTATATTCTTTATGAATTTCAGATGCATAAACGTCTGAATTATGATTTTCATTTAAACCCTGACCGAATAATATTTTAGCTTGTAAAGCTTTCTTAACAAACATTCTTTCAATTTTTTCTCTAAATGTAGGATTCTGAATACTATCTAATTCTTGAATCATCTTCTTATCAGCTGCATGACGAGAGAACTTAGATCATGATTTCGATAAGCTAAATCATGCCTGTAAGCGCGGCATCTACTCTATTTATTGGTTCTTCACCTGGTTTTGGATTATTATTCTCATCTAGTCTTATATCTAATCGAGTTCCTGGACCAGTATATGAATGACCAGGAAGATGTTTTTCTTTCGAATATTTACTCCAAATAAATCCAGGAAAGTTTTCTAATGTTTTTTGTATATCACCACCGAAGTGGTATGGAACTTTGTTCTTGTCACCTCCAATATGCTGACGGTTTGAGTTTTTATTTTTGTTTAATAGATAATTTAATAAATCTAAATTAGCAATTTTTAATTTAATTAAATTTTCTGAATTTGTGGAATTTGCGGTATCCATTTTAAAAGATAAAAAAAATTTAAAAGATAAAATAAAATAATTGTTTTACCGAAAAGAACCAAAGGTTCTGAGGTTATTACCTTATCATACTAGGACTTAGATATATTCCAGAACCATCTTTAGTTTCTTTAATTTCAATTAAATCATCAACATTGTGGAGAATATTTTAAGAACTCGTTTTCCTTCATCAACTAATTTTAATTTACTAATAAAATTATCTACTACTCCTTTTCCTTCGGGCGAAGCCCTGGAAGACATCTCCGATGTCCCTTCACCCCTAGCAACTTTCTCTAACTCTCTGTTATGACGTTTTTGTTCTTCTAATGCTGCCTTCTCTGATTTATTTTTATTTACTGCTTGGACAATACCAGCTGTCCCACCTGCAACACTTCCTGCTGCAGCTATGCCTCCTATTATTAGTGGAATTAATGGGAGAATCCCGCCATTCTTTTCTTCTTGTAATTGAATATTCTCTATCATTGGTTTACTTATGTAATACTTTTTTTTATTAATCGTAATAGTTTTAGGGGTATTTTTGTCAACAATATTACGTAATTTTAATTCAACAGTTTTATTATTAATATTACTTTTCGCTTGCGACATTTTTAATAAAAAATTTTAAGTTAAGAATTTAAAGTTATCAAAAAATTTAAATCTATTCTAGTTATGAAAAATTTTTAGTTAAGAATTTTTAAGTTAACAAAAATTTTAATCTATTCTAGTTTTGAAAAAAATTTTAATTAACCTATCGGAGCAAAGCTCCTCTGGCTTTAGCGCTTTAGCCGATCCTAACCATCTTTCCATTAAGAATTTCAATAGAATATTTTGCATCTTCTAGCAATAAACCATAAGCCATCAATGAAGTTGTGGAATCTTTCTTTTCAATATTAATTGTTACATCACAACCAGTCTTGATAATATCTTCAGATTGTGCACTTAAATCGAAACAGAAAATTGGATATAAATGTCTCCAATCTCCAGGAGTTAATTGTGGTTCAACTCCAAATTCTATACAAAGATTTCTATAAGAATCATATCCTTCCATAAATTGATTATTGGTATCATCGAATCTTAATGGATCAATTGGATATCGAGTTTGATTTAATGAAACTTGTAAACTTCGAATTGTATTAATATGGAAGATATTATTGTTCTTATCAAAACTTGGAGAATTATTTCTTTGAAATGTTAGTAATAAATATCTTGGAGTATTCGCAGTTCTAGTAAAATGCCAGTTAAATCTTTGTTCGGAAAAAGTTACTGAACTAGCAGTTCTCTTTAGAAAATTAACTGGAATTGGTTTGTTAGTATTTAATCTTTTTTGCAATAGCTGTTTCAACCTCTAAACTAGGAGTAATATGCTTAATCCACCATTCAAGTCTATCAATTTTTAAATATGCTTTTTCCCAGTCTTACCAAAAAAGATTAATTCATTATTTGCTGTACGATGAATTATTAATTTAAATTTTAATTGATATGATATTTTATCATAATCTAAATAACCGAATAATGGAGACAATGACCAATTTACTGTCTGTTTACTTTTTTTGTTAAATTCACGTCTTTCTTTATATGCTTCATTATTTGTTTTATTTAAATGTTTTGCAATATTTTCTACATCTTTCGCAATTCCTGCGGCATCTGTTCCAGCGTGAGTTAAATCATCAATAATTATACCATCATTAGTATCAGGAAACCAACCTTCGATTTCATGCTTTTTATTATTTTCACCAATTGTTATAAATCTAAGCATTGTATCAATTACACCTGGAGAATCACTTATTGTTTCTATATTTTGAGTTGCAACATCTAAACGCATTTGTGTAAATAAACTTGGGAAAAAATTATTCTCTAGTGTAATATTATCGGTATCTGGTAATGGTGTTGTAAAATTAGCATCACTATATAAAGAATATTCGCAGTGTAAAAATGAATCAGGTAAATATAAATAACTCTGCTGATTATCAACTTCAAAGATTAAATCTCCTCCAGTGTTTACTCTACTGGAAGATCCGGGATTCATAGCAATTCTTATATAGTCATTCTTTTTTTGATTGTAACTGGTGAACGGAGGATCATCTAATCTAAATTTATTTTCGATAAGCGAAGACATTTTTATAATAAATAATTTGACTTTTTGTTTTTCTCACAGATAGAAAAAAAAATTTTACTAAAATATAATTTTTAGAATTTTACTAAATATAATTTTAGAATTTTACTAAATATAATTTTAGAATTTTGCTAGACCAGCTCCGCTACAGCTTTGCTGGTTAGACAGAAGGTTGCTGCTCACGCCATTACCTCTTATTTCTTCAATTGTTTTTTCATTATGTTTACTATCACCCTCTACAGCTATGTTAGCAATTTTGTTTTTTGTTTCATCTGAAAGTTTTTTTAATTTTTTTAGTTCTTCAGAATCATTCTTGAGTTTACGAATAGCTTCTAGTTGTTTTAATTCGTTTTGTGATTTGACAGCATTTGATATTGCACTAGCTGTACTACCTATAGCAGCTGCTCCTTTTGCAGCAGATGTAATCAAATCTTTATTATTTTTAATTAAGTTAACGATACTACCAATACCAGAAAAGATCCCAGCTCCTTCCGTGTGAACGGTTTCTCTATTATCATAATGATAAACAGGATTCATACGTGGTTCATGAGAAATTTTTTGATTTGAAGCAAAATGTTTAAGATTGTGTTTATAAATTATAGGCATTTTTTAGTAATAAATTTGACTTTTGGGAAAAATATAAATACGGGCGAAGCGCGAAGCCCTGGAAGACATCTCCGTTGACCCATGAACCGATGTCCATTATAAAAAATGTTTATTTTTTGTTCTTAACTTTTGCAGATTGCGTTTTTGGTTTAACTTTATCAGGAACCAAACCTGCATCAATCATTCTTTTTATTCTATGATTTTCTTTCATAATATTTCTTTCTTTTATTAACTCTTCTAATTGTTTAATTCTTTTAAAATTATTAGCTCTAATTTTATCCATTTTTAAAATTATATACTTTCATATATTTATACTTTTTTATTTTTAAAATTATATTTATATTTTTGTATTTTTTAAATTATATTTATATTTTTTATAGGTAAAAAATATTTAAATTAATATTTACAATACTCGTTTAAGATTTACGTTTGTGAATGGACAACAACTTCGAGATAACTTTATTAATTGCCTGTTGCACTTTATCTATTGCGTCAAGCAGCGTGTGATGTACTTTAATTTCTCTTCTATCAACTTACATTTTCTGCTGATTAATCTTCAACGCCGTTTTAAGAGCATTTAACTTAATTTTAAGAACATCTAATTGTCTTTTAACAGCATCTAACTGTTCTTTATTTTCTTTAGAGTTTTCTTGTAAATTTTTCTTTAATTCATTTTCTAAATTGATTTTAAGAGTTTTCATTTTATCAACTTTTTCATTAAGTGAGTTTACTTCATTTATTATTCTATTCATCTTTTTCATTTGTTGAGTAATTTTAGAACTCAATTCATCAACACTTTTTTGGAATGTAGTTTGTAACTGTTTTAAATTTTTTTTAATTCTTTCAGGTAGTTTTTCTATTTCATCTTCTAATTGTTCTTTTAACATTTTTATCTGATGTTTATTTTTAATTACAGCAGATTTTAAATTTATAGAAAGTAATATTAAAATTTTTGATTGTTCAGAAATCTTTTTAAAAAGTTTTGCTATATCTGCTTCTAGCTCTCTATCCTTTTTATCAAGTTTTAATAATTTTTCGTTTAATGATTTGTCATTAAGTTTAAGCAACTTTAATTCGTTCATCAGCGGAACCATAACATCGTTTATATATTTTTCTTTTAAGTCATTGATTTGTGTATCAACATATTGTTTATTTGTTAACTCTGTATTTTGTTGTGGAAGAATAGAAAGATGTAATGGACCAGATAAAACGTCTCCAGTTTTCATTATATAATTTTCTAGTTCTATTTCTGATTCACGATTATTCGGGATATATGCACCTCCACCAACATTTGGTAACATCATTTTTAAACAATAAAAATAAAATTTTTTCTGATTATAAAAATACATAAGTTATAAAAATAAAATTTTTCCTAATAAAAATAAAAAAAATGGAAATGACTCAAATTTGTCAAGTTTGCAATATGCGTTTTTTAAATCAAACACTATTATATTCTCATATGAAAAACACACCATGTGGTATGCATATGAATCAATTACAACCTAATAATATACAACCTAATAATATTCAACCTAATAATATTCAGAATAATATTCAACCTAATAATAGTATTCAGTATAATAATATTCAATCAGAGCAACCATTACAAAGATTAAAGCATTTATTTATTTCAGATAAAGAACAAAATCTTTATACTGCTAGAATAAATACACCTAGGCAAAATACTGCTAGAATAAATACACCTAGGCAAAATAATAATAATTATTTAGCACAAAATAATAATGTAGCACAAAATAATCCTTTTGTTCAAAATAATCCTTTTGTTCAAAATAATAATGTAGCACAAAATAATTATATTGATAAAAATCAATTTGTTGAAAGTAATAACAAAAAAATATGTTCCGGATGTAATAAAAATATAACATCAAAAAATTTTGCACGTCATTTAAAATTATGCGAACAACCAGAAGAGGTTAAAAAAAATAAAAAAGATAAATTAAAAGATCAGTTATGTCGTAATTGTAATAAATATTTTACAATTCAAGGAATTACTAATCATTATAATTCTTGTATAAGTTCTACAAGACAATGTACAAGTTGTCAAATTACTAAACCTAAGACAGAGTTTTATGATAGTAAATATCAGTGTAAGGATTGTTTAAAAGAAAAAGTTAAATGTAGAGGTTGTCAAAAAATTATATTAAAGAAAAATTTTCAGCGACATGTAACACTATGTCCAAAACTTAATCAACATAATAATCAACATAATAATAATTTATATTAGTATTTCAACTAAAATAGTTGTATTTCAACTAAAATAGTTGTATTTCAACTAAAATAGTTGTATTTCAACTAAAATAATCTTATATATATTAAAATATTATTTTTTTATAAAGAATAAAATATTATTTTATTAAAATATTCTTAAGCATTCCGGAAGAGAGGAGAGGTTCGGAACATACTTCTTTTGAGTATAGGAACAAAAAGTCCGACACATTCCGGAGGTTCTACAGAGGTTAAAAACACTCATAAGAGTGTAAGAATGCGAGTCCGGAATTAAAAAATAATAATTCCTAAATTTTTATTTTAAAAATATTAAATGAATAAAAACGAAAATTTGGAAGATTTATATTCACCGGTTATAATTAAAAGTAATAAAAGTAATAAAAGTAATCTAAGTCGTCATGAATCTCTTAATGCAATAAGCGAAATAATAAATAATTATATGAATAACACTGAGTTTCAAGATACACTAACCCCTCAAGATCCGAATCTCAAAGATATTAATAATATTGTAGAAAATCCTATATATAATACTAAATATAATAATAATATAGATAAAAATATATATAATAATATAGATAAAAATATATATAATAATATAGATAAAAAATATTTAGAGACACTACCCCCTAATTCATCTCTTAATAAAAAAATACCACAATCAGATCTTACACGTCTTTGGAATTTTTTAAAATTTCATTGTATAAAAATATTGTTAGCATGTATTTTAATATTTTTTATTTATCATCTTGTTATATGTATTGGAAATCAATGGGGTTACTTTCTAACAGAGGAACAAAAGAGAATAATTTTTTATAACCAAGAAAAAAAAACTTTTGAAGGATGGAAGACTGAGGAAGATAAGATTAAGGATAAAACTAATAATAAAAATATTAAACAAGGTAAAATGTATCAAGAAAATTTACATTTCATTGTTTACGGTAAAACTGGAAGTGGTAAGACTACGTTTATTAAAAAATATATAAACCAATATTATAAGGATGAAACAAAAGTACATATTTTTTGTATGCATACTTCTGAATGGCCAACTTTTACAAACGTCTATAATGATAAACAATTAGATGAGTTACAAGATATGGAAAGTTTTGCTGGTACACCTGAAAATAAATCTTTATTAATTTTAGATGATGTTGCAAGTTTATCAAAACAAAAAAATATGTCAGAAATATTTACAAAAGGAAGACATCAAAATATTCAAATAGTTGTATTAGCTCATAAAGCTTGTGATGTAGATAATAAGATTAGAGAAAACATTCAAACATTTTTTACAACTACACAAAATAATGCAGCATTCTTTAATGATATTAATAAAAATTATAAAATGAATATGCCTTTATCATATTATACACATCATAAATATGGAATAATACGTGTTGACACCATAAGTGGACATATGCAAGTATATGATAAAGATTTAAATATATTAGTAGATACCGAACATGAAATCTATAATAACTCTCAAGATTTTGATATTAGAATGTATGCAAATACAAAACATTTATCAAATCAAGTTATAGAACAAATAATTATCTTTTTAGAGTCTGAAGCAAAAGTACCACTAAAAATTATTCCTGATACATTTTATTTTTATTTTGATCATTATTTAAATGCAAAATTTGGTATACCAATACCAAAAAGATTACAAGATAATGAAACATTAAACTATTTAAAAATTGCAATAAATGATGTTAGAAACGCTTTAAGAAAAGCAACACCAATAATATCTGATGTTAAATCTACATTTTCTGATGCCAAATCTACATTTGTTGAAGCCAAAAAAACTTTTAATGATATAAAACCATTAATAAATGGTGTAAGTGAAATACTTAATAATTAAACAAATTTATCATAATCAAACCGAAGGTCCTAGGGCTTCGCACGATTTTGCAGATATATTAGTATTTTTTTCTCTAAAAATTAAAACAAAATTTTTTTTTTTAAAAAAAAAACTAAAACACAAATTTTTTCTTTAAAAAATAAAAAATGAAAAAATTTTATTGTGTCTTATGTGAAAAAAAATTGCAAACAAAAAGAAGTTATCAATCTCATCTACAAAGTAAAATGCATTTACAAAATGTAGAACGAGTTGATGAAGGAAATATATTAAAATTAAATAGTTATAAAAACTATCTAGAAACATTGCCTACTGATATAAAAGTTAAAAAAATGTTTGATGATTATTCACATTCGGAATATAAAAAATTTTTTAATAGTGAAGATGAAGCCGTAACAGATATAAAATGTTTATTTGGCGATACTGATGAATTTAACGAAATAGATGAATTTGATGAAGCCGTAACAGATATAAAATATTTATCTAATGAATCGGTTGAATCGGTTGAATATAATGAAACCGATAAAACTTTTTCTGATATTCTAACCAACTTTTATAATATATTTAAGAAATCTTTCAAATGTTATATGAATGTAGAAGTACTTTATACAAAAAATGGACCTGATGGAATTCCTGAAGAAATAATACAAGGACATTTTACAAATTCGCAAGAAATTCATAATGTAAATGATATACAACCCATATTTGAATCGATGATACTTAAATTAGAAAATTGTATAATTGAAGCCCAGTTACGTGAATCTGGTTGGAGATTTGTTAAAATAATATCTAAATCAATATCTAATAGTAATTGATAAATATAAAAATAATACTGGTGGTAGTTATGTTCCTTTACCTTTCAGTTCACCTCAATTAATCAACATAAAAAATGAAGATGATTATTGTTTTCTGTGGAGTATTATAGCACATTTACATCCTGCAAAATATCATAAAGAAAGACTAAGTCATTACAATAAAGAAGAATACATAAGTGAATTTGATCTTTCTGATGGCTTAGATGAATTTCCATATGATTATAATAGGTTACTAAAGTTTCATAAAAAGAATAAAAATTTAATAGAAGTAAATGTTTTTGAATTAAATGGAATTATGTTTCTATTGGTAAAATTATTCCACTTTACTCAGATTCAAAAAAATTTTATTTGAATAATAAAAATTTATGTCAATCAGAAATAGTATATAATGATAGAGGAAATTACATGCATCATAATATTTTTTACCAAGGAAATATAATATGTACTGAAAAATTTGAACTTGTTAAAACACTCTCACCAATAATGATTAATCATAATAATTATAAAGGACGTACTGATGATTATAATTACAAATATGCATCTTTATCTTCAGAATATCAACAAAAATTAGAAAAAAATTTAAATGAAATTTTACAAAAATGTAAAATAGATTATCAACAACAATTAAAAATGTTACTACAAGAATATCACCATAAATATCAAAATAAGATAGAAACAATTCAAAAATTAAATGAAGAAAATAATAAAGAATTAAATAATGAAGAAAATAAAGAATTAAATGAATGTTTAAAAAAATCTCTACAACAATATAAAGAACAATATGATAAAGAATATAGTTATCAGCTACAAATATTAAATCAAAATTATCATCAAAATACATTTAATATTACAAAAGAAATTAATGAAACACATGAAATATATAAAGATGAATTTGAAAAACTAGAACAGACAAAACAACCAGCACAAGCGAATATATTATATTATCAGGGTCATTTTATATTGTGTAAAGATGTTTCTATATTTACAAAAACTTCAGATAATAAAAATTTTCCTTGTCTTCAATGTATGACAAGTTTTAGAACTTTAGAAGAAATGAATAGACATTTGGAGAATTGTCAACAAAATGAAGCAGTCAGAAACACATTTCCAAAAGATGATTATTTAGAATATAATAAATGGTATTTTAAAAATAAAGTACCCTTTACTATTTATTGTGATTTTGAAGCATATAATGTTAATATGACACAAAATCGAACGGAAAGTTCCAGGGCTTCACCCGATTCTGAAAATTATAATTCTGAAAATTATAATTCTGAAAAAAGTGCGCCTGAAAGAAGTGCACCTGGAAAAAGTTCAACTGAACAAAGTAAAGAAAAATATTTATTTGAACAAAAACCATTATGTTGGGGAATGTACATTCATTCAAATTATCCTGAATTATTTAAATCAGAATATTTACAATACTATGGTGAAGACAGTTCAGAAATGTTTACAAAGAAAGTAGAAGAATTACAAGGACGTTTTTCACAATTGCTTGAAACAAATAAACCAATGATACCATTAACGGATGAAGAAAGAAAAGAATTTTATGATGAAATAAATTGTTATTACTGTGGAAAAGGTTTTACAAATAAATATAAAACTGGCAGAGGTAGATATATTGATAAAGTAAAAGATCATGATCATCTAAATGGATTATATAGAGGTGCAGCACATAATTCTTGTAATCTTAATGCTAACAAATTTAAATATAACTTTGTTCCTTTATATTTCTATAATGGTTCTAAATATGATTTCCATTAGTAATGAAAGATTTATTTTCATCTGAAAAATTACAAACAACAAAAAATAAATGTACTATGTAAACAAGAAGAAGAATATTTTTCAATGCAATTAGGTTGTATTAGAATTTTAGATGCATTTAGATTTTTTACTCCTTATTCATTAGATGTTATGGGAAAAACTTTGAAACCTGAACAATGTAAAATATTAAATAAATATAATTTAAAACCTTTAAAAGGAATATTTCCGTATGAGTATATAGCCTGCGGCTCACAGTCGAAGACTGATATAACTGGAGATAAAACCTGTGGTTCACAGTCGAAGACTGATTTTAATTCTGTGAATAAAATTATGGAAGAAGAACAACTTCCTCCAATAAATAAATTTAAATCAACATTAAAACAATCACAATTATCAGACGAAGACTATGCAGAAGCTGAAAAGAATTGGAGAGAGTTAAATTGTAAAACAATGTATGATTATACAATGAAATATCTACAGATAGATGTATTAATGCTAGCTGATCTTTTTGAAAACTTTCGTGATATGTGTTTAGAATATTACGGAATAGATCCATGTTATTGTTATTCTACACCAGGTTTAACATGGTTAGCAGGATTAAAACATACAAATGTTAAACTTAAACATTATAAAGAAAATACATATGATAAATTATTATTTTTTGAATCTGGAATTAGAGGTGGAGTTTCATCATTTTTAGGTAATAGATATGTTAAATGTTATAATAAGAAAGTAAATCCACAAGAATATGGAATAATGAAACCTTTATCTCCAGAAGAAAAAGAAAAAATATTAGAAATTTTTCGAACGAAACGAGAAGGAGTAGAACGTGAAAATGCAATTGATGAATTCATGAGAGAAAACTATTTATTATATTATGATTTTAATAGCTTATATTCTTCTTGCATGATACAAGAATTACCAACAGGTGAAATGACATGGTGTAATAATCTTGTTTATCAAAGAACATATGATGGTGAAAATAATTTTGGTTATGTATATGAAGTTGATTTAGTATATCCTGATTATATAAAAGAAGCAACAAAATATTATCCTTTCTGTCCAGAAAACAAAATTCCCAATATAGAAGATTTTTCAGATTATCAAAAATCTATAATTCCGAAAAAATACAGACCAACAAAAAAACTTATGTTAACACAAGGTAATAAAGGAAAGTATGTTGTTGAAGGAAGAATGCTTAGATTGGTATTTAAATCATGGCATGATTCTCACCAAAATACATCGAAAACTAGAGTATAGAAAATCTAAATGGTTAAAAAATTATATAGAGTTCAATATTGAAAAACGTAAAATAGCTAAAAGAAATAAAGATGATTTTGGAAACGTTTTCTTCAAATTAATGAATAATGCATTTTATGGTAAGACTTTAGAAAATGTGCGTAATAGACAAAATATTGAAATAGTTTATGATAGAGATAGATTTCAAAATTTAACAAGGAAACCTACATATAAAAATAACTACTAGATTCAGTGATGAACTTTGTGCTGTTCATCTAAGAAGAAGCATTGTAAAACATGATAAGTTTAATTTCATTGGTTTCACTATATTAGAATTAGCTAAACTATTTATGTATAGTTTTATATATGATTATTTAGCACCTGCTTATGGCAAAAACTATAAATTACACTTTACAGATACCGATTCTATTTTCTTAGAATTAACAGTACCATATGGTTCTTCACTAGATAAAGAAATTAATAAAATAAAAGATATTATTCATCCTTCTGATTTATGTAAAGTAAAAGATGAATTAGAAGGAAATGAAGATTTCATAACAGAAGCTATATTTTTAAAATCTAAATGTTACTGTTATGATACAACTAAAAATATTAAAACACATAAAACATTAAAAGGAATTTCAAAGGCATCAGTGGCTAATCAAATAACATTTCAAGATTATAAAAATGCATTATTTAATACTGAAATAAAAACAGCATGTAATTATAGACTTAATTCAAAAAAACATAAATTAGCATTAGATCCATTTGATGATAAAAGAAAAATTTTACCTGATGGAATAACTACTTTACCTTTTTAATTTTCTAATTTCTATTTTCTAAGTATAACAATATAACAATATAAAAATATAAAATATTATAAAATTATCATATAAAAATGGATAAAGTTAGAGCTGATAATTTTAAAAGAATAAAACAATTAGACGAATTAATAAAACAAAGAAATATTATGAAAGAAAATCATCTTCAACATAGAATGACAAAAGCTGGTATTCA
>CAJQUW010006690.1:22500-40674 GCA_907163375.1 Prostheceraeus crozeri
GGGTGGTGGGGGGGGGGGAGGGGGTGGGAGGGTTGGGGTGGGGGGGGTGGTGGGGGGGGGGTGGGGGGGGGGGGGGTGTGTGGTGGGGGGGGTGGGGGAGAGTGGGGGCTGGGGGGATGGCTGGGGGGGGAGGGAGTGGGTGGGGACTGGTGGGGGGGAATATGACTTCGCCGTATCTGAATCATGTTGTCTTTCAATTTTCTATAAAAAAAATATTTATTAAATTTTTAGTTTAAAATGTGTTCAGCAGATTTAACAAAATTAATAATCATATGAAAATTTAATAGACATTTTGGGTTCATCAAAATTTAGTACGACGTTAAAAATTATAACAACTACTTCATCACACACTTGTAATTTAGAACCCATTCTACATTTGGAACAAAATAAAAATTATCAAATTGCATTGACTAGTTTCTCCACATTTAACACTATTCAAAACGTTATCAAAGATGTGAATGATCAATTTAGATATTCTACTGATAAAGGCAAAACATGGAAAATACTAACTTTTCTTCCTGGTTCTTACGAAGTTGAAACAATATCAAATGAAATTAAGAGACATTTAGGTATACCATTTAAAGATAAGAAACAATTACATTTTGCAGTTGAACCGGCAGTTAATAAATTTTCTCTTACTTTAGACGAAAATCATCAAGTTGATTTTAATCATGATAGATCATTGTCAAAGCTATTAGGATTTAATAAACAAACCTATAGTCAAGGTTATCATTTAGGTGAGAAGATTCCAAAAATAACTGAAATAAATTCAATTGTTGTACATTGTGACATTATTGAAGGAGGATATATAAATGGTAAATTATCAAATTTAATATTCAGTTTTCCAGCTTTTACTGTACCCATTGGTTATAGATTAAATGTAATTCCACAAACATTAATATATTTTCCTATTACAAGAAAAACTATTAACAACATTGGCATTAGAATCACTGATGAAAAAGGACAAGAAATAAATTTTGGAGGTGAAGAGATTATGATAGATCTTTTGGTTCGGGAGGTATAAACTTTTACGCTACAATAGAGAAGTTTAATTTTTTTTATCATTTTCATTATTAATCTTATTAATCTTATTAATCTTATTATTAGAAACAAAAAAATAAACTTAAATTAAAATTTTATTTTTATTTTTTTGTTTCTAAAAACACTAATTCAATAATGGATGAATTTATTACTTTAAAAATGAATGAAATGTCTTTAAATAAAAAAAAACTTAAATTTAATCATCATCCAAATTTATCTAATAAAGTTTTAGCAGTTATTTGCGGAAGATCAGGATGTGGAAAAACATATCTATTATTTAAAATTTTAACGACTCCAAATTTTTTGGATTATAACAATCTTATAATTTATACAACAACGGCAGAACAACCCGTCTATCAATTTTTAAAATATGGATTTGAAAATAATCTTACAAAAACAGCAATTGCTTCTCTATTCGAAGAATACGAAAAATCTGAATATGAAGAAGAAATAAATTTGTGGTGTGAAGAAGCAGCAAAAAATAAACAATTAGTTGAATCCAATAAAAATAAGCATATAAAAATACAATTAATAGATGATAGTGGTAATATGCAAGATCCTAGTAAACTAGATAAAACAATGAAACATTGTGTAATTTTTGATGATTGTGTTAATGACAGAAATCAGTCAGTTCAAAGAAATTATTTCACAAGAGGTAGACATAATAACTGTAGTGTATTTTATTTGACACAAAGTATGTATTCATTAGATGGAAGTGTTATTAGAAAGAATGCAAATATATTTATACTATTTGAAATAAATGCAAGAAACTTAAGTGATTTGTTAAGAGATTTATGTATAAGAGATAAAGATGAATTTAAACAATCGTGTAATAATGCTTGGTCAAAAGATTATGGATTTATCACAATTAATATTGATAAAAAAATTCATGAAAGAGTTATCGAACAATTGTTTACCGAGTAATAAAAATATACAAATATAATGTTTTAATATTTTATTTTTTATTATCAGCTTTAATTTTGTCTATTTTTTTAAAATATAATATTTGAATTTTGTGGTAACATTGGTATACAGCAAAAACATTTTACTGAACAAATTATTTTTTTATTGCTTTGTTGTTTGTAATCTTTTCGTTTAAAGTTTTCACGTTTAAAGTTTTCACGTTTAAAATTTTCTCGTTTAAAATTTTCTCGTATTAAGTTTTGTTTAATAAAGTTTTGTCTAATAAAGTTTTTAGCTCTTCTAAAAAAATTTTATCATCACTAAAAGTTTTACCATCACTAGAAATTTTACCATCCTTTTTATTTTTATCATCAACTTTTTCTGTCTGTGATTGAAATGATATTTGATTTACTTCATTAGCTATTTGATCAAATTTTTCAATCTCATCTAACGTAATAACATTATCATCACATACTCTTTGAAAGTAGTAATGTAGTTTATCATATACTTCTTTAATATGTAAATGCTTAGTTTTTAATGATTTTCGTTTCTTAGTTATTAAAGATTTTTCTAACATTGTAGCAAGTGAAGTTGCAAAAACACCCGTACCTGTTAAAGCTGTAGCAACTACTGGAATTACTAAAACACCTGAAGATATAACAATTGTTAAAGCACCTAAACTTATTGTTAAGAATATGCCAATTCCTTGTGTTACATTCTTAACTTTAGTCCATCTCTTTCTTAATTTTTTATAATGCTCTAATCTTAATAATAATTGAGATTCCTTATCTTTCATATACGTACTCTATCTTTGTGTTTTTCATATTTATTCCTTATTTTCATATGATAATGAAGGATATATTCTTGCGGTTTCATCCACTTTTGTTTCTTCCATTTTTAAAGAAATATTTTTAACGGCGAAGCCTGAACATTCGTTCGCTAGTCACATGATATATTTTAAAAACCTGAAAGATGGATAAAATTCATGAATTTGAAATTCTCAACTTTTATGATTTTCGGTGTCCTTGAACGGTCATGATTTTGGCAAGGTGAAAAATGTCATAATCACAAATTTGAGATTCTTAACTTTTATGATTTTCGGTGTCCTGGAACGGTCATGATTTTGGGGGTGAAAATTGTCATAATCTCAAATTTGAGATTTTGAAAAATTTGAAAAATTGGGTATTTTTAAAAACGCCCAAATCGGAGCGAAGCTCCTCTGGCTTTAGCCGATTTATGAATTTAGGTCTTCATAACCTGAAAAAGGGTTCAAATACATGAATTTATGTCGTTTTTAAAAGTACCATTTTTTGAAAAAATGGTACTTTTTGAATGGACTAAATTCATGAATTTAGGTCTTAAAAACCTGAAAAAGGGACTAAATTCATAAATTTATGTCGTTTTTAAAAGTACTAATTTTTTTGATTTTATGGTGTCCTGGAACGGTCTTTTGTCCATTACTGACGCCGATCTGCTTATTCGTCTCTTCAAGACACTGGTCCGCCCTCACCTCGAATATGCCATCCCAGTCTGGAATCCATCCCTGAACAAAGACATTCTGGCTATCGAACGTGTACAATGTCGATTCACCAAAAGCGGCCGTGGTCTATCCTCGTTACCCTACGAAGAAAGACTGAGAGCTCTGAAACTCCCAACACTGTCGTCGTCGGATTATGGACCTTAATTAACCGTGTTCAAAATATGTAACCACCTCACTCCAAGTGATCCTAATTCCTTCTTCACCTAGCTTTAGTGTTTCCCGAACCCGTGGACATAATTACAAAATTTTCCGCTCTTCCTTTTCCCACCGCATCATAGATGACTGGAACCGCCCCCCCCCCCCGACGATATTGCGAACAGTGAAACAGTTTAAACGAAAGCTCCTGAATGTATTTCCTGTGTTGCCTTGGTGCTCCTTGCACTTATTGGTGTACTAAATAAATAAATTTCTTTTGCATCAAAAAAACTATTTGCAGAATAATCTCCTATGAATTTTTTTGCTGCTTGATGATCTGAAGCTAAAAGATCAGATATAGTCAAATGAAGTTGCTATAAGAAAGGCAATAAAACAGAGGGATTTCATCGAAGTGCCACGCATGGATCATATTTACGGAGACATATTCATACGAGACCACCATAGCCTTTCTGTGACTGTTTCAAGTTGGACATTTAAATTGTGTATGCTTCAATTCTTCTTATCACAAATCGAGTCACTTGGATATCTTCGAACCCTATTACTTTCGAGTCGACGGAAAGTGTGCCTATAGTCTAACATTTCATCTCGCACGTAGTAGCCAACTTTCCATCAGAAGACATAGATTTGCATCTCGTCTAGATGTCTATGCTTCCCTTACTTTTAATGACACGAAATACTTTCATACCCTGACGTGCTGTGCGCTATGTATTTCATTCATTTTGAATTTGAAATCTTTTCATTGATAATCAAAAATCTGGCAGGTTTGATATCATTCCACCTGCGTTGTTTTTTCACTGTGAATGCACTTTGTGAAAGGTTTGTTGTGTTGAGTGAGGCTGTGATGGAAAATGATCAAATTTTGAGAGAACATAAGAAGTCTTTTCTTATTGAATTTATGTGATGGACAATTGAATGGCAAAGAAATGAACGGAAAAGTAAATGGAAAATAATTTCTCATCTTTTCATTCAGGAATATTCTCGAAGGTCATTTTATTTGCAAATTAAAAACGAAAAGAAACCAAAAGTGATTTTTCTTGCAAATTCATCAGAAAATGTCAAATGTGAAAATGAAATGAATTTGAAGTCATTGAGTTCTTAGCGATGTTGGATGATGAGGAACGGACAGCGATTTTCAGGAATTATAAAGACTTCGTTGTCGTCTTCAAAGAATTCGTCTTTGCGATCCTTCCGATTCTTCTCCTGTCCCTCTGCGGTTGTGAAGAAGGAGCGGCCTCTACCCTTCTCCGTCACTTCGAACAGTTTTTCTCCATCTTCGGAGACCGCTGTCCATCGCCACATCTTCCACTGCTGCGGAGGTTTCTTCAACTTTTCTTGGAGAACATTCCGCAGTTCTCCGACAGTTGGCGGTCTCGGAGGTGGAGGACGTGGAATCCCCATGCGCAATGTACCCGTCCAGTGTTCAGACAGAAATGAACTGAACTGCAAAGAAGAGGTAAAATGAATGAATTTGACTCGCCAAGAATTTGTTTGGAATAATTCAGTTGAAGGTTCACTGTTCATGGATAAACACGATTAGAATAAAAAAGTGTTTTAATTTTCTCGAAGTTGTTTGAGATTTGACAACATTTTTATAAAATTCTCAAAATAAAATTCAATTATAAAATAACAAGCGATGTTTTGGAAAGATTTGAAACAAATTTGATATTTTAGATTTATTTCAAGCAGCAATTAATTTCAGCCATTCTCCGCAGCTGTCGTCAGATTAGGAAAATGAAATGACAGCAGTCTTTAAAACATCAAAAACAAATAAAAATAGTTTGATAAAAATTCATTTCGTTGATGTTCCTTTCCCATGAAGGATGACTCTGTATGGAATGTTTTTTAAACACGAACTAAGTTTAGGAATTCAGTCTAGAAAGGCAATGTCAAGAAGTTTGCAAATTGAAGGTTTTGATCAACACTTCAATTATCGGCGTTTTGGAAATTTGTTATTTGCAGATCTCTCGTCCTAATTAGATAATTTGCTCCTATCGTCTCGCATCAGGAAAATCTTTAAAATGCATTAGAATACAATATCAATAATATCACTCTATTTAACGAAGTTTCTTATAAATTCCTATGAAGGAATAGTAGACTCAAGAGGTTCATTTTCGGAGATTCAAAATTCATTTAATTGAAAATCTTGATAATTACTCTTTTCACAAAAATTCAAGCGGAACAAAAGTTTTTCAATTAGTGCTAAATGTTCTGTTCATCAATTTCCTTATTTCCTTTTAAGCTTATTTCTTTGAAATCGAAGTCCCTGTCGGAGGGACTCCAAATTTCCTTGAGGTATGACTATGATGGCCATTGACCATCCGAAGGGGTTCCCTTTAATCTAGTTAATTTTGCTTATGCCGAATTATTTCGCAAAATTCAAAAAAATCTCTGCATAGAATTCATCTGTGTAGACACTCAAGGAGCTGAAGATACTAAAGAGGTTCATTTTCATTATGCTGCTTGCATCAGTGTATAAGATATGAAATAAGTATGCTGCCGGTACTTTCAGATATATATTAAAACATATTGACTGATTATCCATAATCATCAATCAAACAATGAAATCTATATAAGTTCGTCGCTATCGTTTGTTCTCGACAACATAAAGTAACAACTTCTCAGTGTCCTTTCATTAAGACCGCAGGAACTCTGTTTCTTGTGTTGTTCTGTCTGACCCTTATTTGACTAATGAAGATCTGAAGAACATCACGGGAACGGTGGTATTCCGTGGTTAACATTGCCTGATAGCGAATTTGTTAATTAGATTTTCAGTTTTCAACTCACCAGGAACCACGGGTCGGGGTGGAGGAGGCGGAGGATGCTGAGTCGTAGAGTCTTTCTTTGGAATATCTGTAAAAACGAAAACAATTCTGTCAATCCTTTGAATAAGAGTTTTGTTGCATCAAATTATTGATTATGAGAAATTCATTCATGCAGTAATGATGCAGGATGTATTTCAAGTAGAGAACAATTGCTTGGTCAATTTCAACTGCAAGATTTCCCAACCCGACCAACAACATTTTGCTCGCTAATCAGATTTTTGTGGAAGCAAAGATGCTCTCATCGTACGTAACATTTCCGCTTGACAGTACGTAGGAAATCAGGCAACACCTGAAAACAACATTCGAGACCGGGGGTGGACAACCTGTGTTCCGCTGGATATAATTTGGTTTTTCATTAATCAATTTTTCGTGGCATCAAAGCGCATAAGTAGATCATAGAATCCCATTTCGGAGTTTCGAGACACCTACTGATAGTACGATAATGAAATATATTGCATGCAAAGCCGTGTCCTTTGCTCAATGAACATTATTATAGAGGAAGGAATCTTGTGTTCGACGGTCGAAAGCCTCACATGCTAGTGTCCACAGAACGATAATTGAGGATCTTCTTTAATCTAACCTTGTCATGCATCTCATCTTAGACAAAGTTATTCGCGAAATTCAAAATAGAAAACATTCACTTTTGAGGAAGTCAAGAATGATCAATTGTGGTCTGCCGTCGCGGGTCAAGTAGTGATTGACAATGATCTGCGATTGATACTTGCAAAGTTAGATTTTGGTTCAATCTTGGGATGCTCAAAATTCTTGACGTGTGGACTGAAGACATTGGGATACACCTCAAGATTGAAATACTGACCATGTCAGATTACACATGTATAGGTTAAAGCTGAAGGCTGATCGAATGCATTAAAGCAAGAAAGAATGGCATCATCGTACCTCAGCTTCTGGAATTGATGTCAGTTTTTGTCATGACTTTAATCAACCCATAATTTTTGTAATTGTCGTTCTGATAGGAAATTTTTGATTCTATAACAAAGTGTATTTAAATTGTTGTTCGTCAATGTTCTTCTAGCTGCTGCCATCTAACTTTTCAACAAATAATAATTTCTTTTAGGAATGTGCTGACATGTGCAATTTTGCCGGTAACCGAAGCCAATAATTTATCGACAAAAATGAAATATTGGCGGATATATCGACAATGGTTCATATGACATATTGATATATGAATGTGTTATAACAATAATGTGTGCACAGTATTCGTACATGTAACCTATCCACCTTTCAGACATTTTATCACATGTTTTAATATTTCACGTACTGACTGTAAAATTAGTCCCAAATTGAATATTCTCAACCAAAAGGTAACAGTTAATGTAATTCTTGGTGTACTGAAATAATTCATTGATTTCATCCATGCCATGTTTTATTGAGGACTTGAAGGTCAGAATTGAACCATTTTGTAATATGTTCTGCTGGTTGTGGTCCAGCTAAGCATTTTCCGATGAAAGAATCGCGTTGGTAGTGTCATGAGGGTCATTAACTGCTATAGCCAAAACAGCCCGATTCCTGAATTCCACAAAAATACTGAATGATACCTTGCAGGTCCATAATACTTGGCCTTCAACTGTAAGTGAGTCAGAGAATATGTTAAGATTGTTAGATAATGAGCTGATCTCCTTCTACCAAGTTAATTAATAGAGACATGATATCAGCAATGGTGGCTCAGACGTGTGTGAAGTTAGCCGTACCAATATCCGTACCACATCGAAAATCGCGTGTGCCACTCTCAAAAACAGCATTGACACATAATTTTAGAGTGTGCCAGCTTGTGTCACCACTCATTTTTCAAAATAATTCAGCTGTTTGCGAGAAATCGTCCATCAAAAGTTCGAGGTGGTACGGATGTGAAGTTAGCCGGACCAAATTACAGAAAAAATCTTAAATCGCATCTTTATGAATTTTCAACCACATGGACATCTAAAAAAACATGTCTAAAGCATGTGCCAACCACTACTTTGCCAAAATTCACGATAGTTACTGACGCCCAAAATGGACAAAAAGACCTCAAAGTGGTACGGATCGTGGAAGCTAGCGGTACCCACATGTGAAAATCACGTGTGCCACTCCACCGAATCAACCACCGAATACACTTATTGGGAGACTGTGCCAAGCCTTGTGCCACCCCTCAGACAGCTCCAACTCTCCGTAGAATCCGCACAAATGCGGATTTTCCTCCGCAGCCACGCCAACAGCTACTATCACGTACAATTGTGAAAATCAAAGCGTGTGCCACTCGAATCAACCCACCGAATACACCTAAGAAACCTTTTCATGCACTATATTTGTAAAAAAAATGTCAAAACCGACGCGGTTTTTGAAAACTTTAATTTTCAAGAAAAAATATCGCAAACTTGGCGCTTCTTATTGAAATCCAGGCCTTAGAAAGATGTAAGGTGTGTCTTATGTGCTTCTTTAAATCTGAGGTGCCGCAAACAAAGGTCCCTGACTTAAAACGCGAGCTTCAACATTCAACGGCATCTGCATCGCGAAAGTGTCAATCACCGAAGCTCTACACAACAACCTCTACAAGAACCTGTTGATCATTTTGCCTGAGCCGTTTATGCCCCTACACCAGCCAGTGTACATACATGGTACTTCCTTTTGAAATAATGATGCTATTCGATATAAACAAGTGTCTTCATTACATCCATGAATTATTTTAACATTTGCATCTTTAAAATATGGGAGCATACTTTGGTTTTAGTTCTACTTGCGCATCACAACCTCGCATTGTAGAAATAGAAATAGAATGTCTTTATCAGCCAAACACAGTGAAGCGGTGAATGACAACTCTACAGAAAGTCAAATACAAAGTTAAGAAATAACTACAGTATAAAGATGAACATGTTCACAATAAGATCAGCAAGACAGTTACAACAATCTTACAAAGACTCTTTCCAACACGAGAACGATCTATGCAAAAGGCGATTTTAGGAACACCATGAATTTCTTGAGTTGTGATCCGACCTGTCTAATATCGAAACATAACACTAAAAAAAGGTGTATCGCTATGATTAGCAACACCTCAGGACAACGTTTGGATCCGAAGCCCTGGTCCGCAGCACGATCTAATAACATTATATGTAGAAAAATTCGGAACTAATTCTTGCTTCGACCCTTGCACCTCAACTCGAAGACGTTCTTATGTACAATCGTCGGGTCAATATTACATCTAACACGGATACCATTATCAACCTTCCCCTATCTCCACTCACGAACTACCGTTAACCCCGCCCTGTCTACAAATCTTCGGCCGAACAACTTTTGACCGACGTTATAAGTTACGTAGATACTAAAAATCGACGATAGCAGCATTTCTTAACCAATATCATTTCACCCATGGGCCATTCTCATCCCCGAAAGAATCGGATAACACTGTATACACCGCCCAAGATTATTCAGCGTTCGAGACCAGTTGACAAGGAAGAACCATCACTACAGACAACAGGTTGTCAGAACCAAGAGACTTCTTAGTGATGCAGTCCCCATAAATTTTGCTTTTTGACTAGCGCCGTTTCAAATATCAAACCAAAGAGTAGGACCAGGGGAGACTCCGCGGGTTCCATATGCCCACGCCATTAACTTCTAGAGCCAGAAATTAAATCAGCTCTCAGTCCGAACAACAATTAAGTATCGTCACACCACGTTCGATGTGTACAACATCGGCATAATTTCTATGCCATTTGAATTAACACAAACAAACAGGTGACATATAGAGTTCCATACCCATTGCAAATAATCAATTGGTCCGACTAATACCTCCCTTGGGGACACAACCCGCTAGTCAACACAATAGAGACCCGACTCGGAAAAGAAATCCTCAACATACGTACAACGAACAACGATTTGCTTACGCTCATGTAAAAAATTGAGAATGAAACCTGGACAGCTTGTCTAGGTAATTTGACTAAAGATAAAATTGAGTTTTTAGGAATGGAATTATAACTCAACTTATCAAAAATAGCTTTGTTTAAAGTCAACTTGCTAACATTCGCAACTACCACCACCCGATTTAACAGTCAAGAAAATTTCGTAAAATATCATGATAATTAATTTAATGGTTTCAACATTAGCGTTATTTGGTCTCCTTTCCTACGACCGGGAACACATTACGCAAAATGCGTCGGCGACCAACCTCACTCTCGATAATGTATGGATAGCAATCCTATTCAGCCTACTAGACAATTATTTATCATAGCACTTTAGAAAGACCAGGTAAAATTTGAAAAAATGGGTACGAAAATTAACAACAGATCACTTACAGGCATCAGAAACTTTCGGCAATGGGGACAACATATAGCATATTTTATACATTGTGGGGAAAAAAATACTATTTTCAAAACACATCATTATAAGATATGTGACAGCAATAGCACTTGACAAATACACATTGAATGGTGTCTTGAGGGAGTGAGGGAACGGGCAATCTCTAACTGATCTCGCGGCATCTGTCAACAACCGCCAACACCTTTACGGATCGACGAAGATAGGTATCAATACTGAAAAGTCAGATACTATCAATGAATGATCAGGTAATGCATCTTAAAATCCGCAGAAAAGACACTGGGATCAACATTTCCTCCATAGACAGATGCAAAATATTGATTCAAACTCTGGGTTGCTTGAACACAGAGGACACATTAATTTGGTGTTTTTTTGTATCTAGCAAACATTATGGGATACGCTTTCCAATCCATTCCCGACTATGACAAAAAATCTCCGATCTTTTTCAGATATTTCTGTTTTTTCTGTTTTTTTTTTTGTTTTTTTGGGTTAAAAATTTGCAATTCGAAATAGAGAACGAATACATTAATATGAACTAGCTACAATACAAATAATCGATAGGGTCTGTAAATATCAATTTAAAGGAAGGTGGCATGAAGTGTATCAAACAAAAAAGTTAAAAAAATATGATCAATCGCACTTTTGAGAGTAATATGTAATTCAATATAATTGTAAATTATGAATAATATAACGTAAAATAGGGTTTTTGTGCGAAAGTTAACAGATGTCAAATCTCTGATAGGATAATCCCCAGATGATTCCTGATAGGATGAAATAGCACAGTCACTCTCCGTTCTGTCATATTTTTTCCTATGAGAAGCAACTCAATACTTAATTAATTTTATTTACAATGCATTTAAATGTACTTTTCTTTAACCATTGCTATTCACATTTTATTCATTGTACAATAAGTTTGGACGAAATAAATCCCTGCATGTAGGCCATTATGATTCAAATGGTGGGAGCACACGGCAACCGTTATGTGCGAGACCATAGATGCTCCTTTCACATATCTTATGACGCTCGTATCTACCGCGGTAAAGTGAACAATGCAACTCTAAGCTTTATACAGACCGATGCGAACTCATCCATTTCGCCGGTTCTCTTAACCGGCATGTTCACGTAATGAAATTGGACTAATGAACAAAGAAAATGTAACATTAGACACTGTCAGATAATTTATTAATTCCAACACGTGACAACCCCCCAGATGTGGAAACACACTAAAGTATGCAATCTTAGGGAGAGTAAAAATGGGGTCACTTATAGTGTTACTTAAATCATTGTAGAAGTAATGTGAAGGCAACAGAAACATCTAAAAAGTCAGTGTAAAACGAGTCATTAGAATGTTTGTCCAAGCAGATCCAATATTGCCACCTCAAATCTGTGACCACGCTTGGCGTGCATTCGCTTGGACCACAGGCTTCCGTGATCCTTCATTTCTTTAAGGCTTTGTCAGCTCCCTGTTGTTTGAGATTTGGATGCACCAATGCACACACTTTATGTTAATTCCAAGAAGTTGTTTTAAAATATACCGTGTAACGCAGCGAACAACAGAACACAAACTTCGCTTCTCAAAGGGTGGGGGAGCGGGGGGTATACCACGAACTATCGAAAAAACGGATTGGTTTTTCCTCTTACCTCTATTGGGTCCACACACGCAACATTAATGGTGGCTCAGCGGCAGGTTGTGTTAGCAACTCCACCCTGAAAAGCGCTCTGTTCCAATTTATTCATACCTGACTCAAGCGCTGTTCAGTCATATCATTAACGCTGGTCACGTGCTACCTACTACACGATGAATCCATTACTGCTTCCTCAACTGCCTTGCATGTCCGCGAAATAAATCCGACTTTCTGTTCTTCGTGCGTCAACATCGAGAATGCAAATTTCTTAATAATCCATGCCGATACAGATATGGAACTGCTTCTTCTACTCAACTGCTTGGGTCGTGACGGAGATGCGATATTTACGATGGACTTCCCTTCACCGTAAAGACATCATATTCTGACTGTATATAAGCACGTCTCCGGGAATATTTCTGCGAGCGAGGAGAGACAAGTATAGAACTACTGATGTCGGCGAAAAGACTTCTTTCAAGTCCAGACAGTCCTCAGAAAGAGATCAATTACGGAATTTTTCGTGCGCGGTTACGACGTCTATCCAAACAGTGTAACTTCGCAGTACTACAAATGAACTACAGTCGTGACATTTTCGTCATCGGTGTTAAAGATGACAAATTAGGCGAAGCGTCTGCCTTACCGAAATGCTGCCATAGTCCAATCCCTACATTTGAACTTGCCTAATAATTACGAAAATCTGAGGCGTATCGCAACGCGCCCAGACATGAACGTCAAATGCCGTGGGATTTTCTAGTGTCAATCGCGTAAGAGTTTCTCCAGACACAGTTAATCACAACCACTGCAAGGTCGATACTAACTTAGGCTCCTACACGACCAGTTTTCACCAAGGAGCCATTACAACTCCAGAAGTGCTGATCAAGGAAATATCTCATTACACCCGTCCAGAAGTATCTGATCAAGGAAATTCCATCATATACAATTCCAGAAATGCTGATCAAGAGGAAATTCACGAAATCACCTAATCCCGAAATTGTTGAATACAAGGAAATCGGAATCTTCGCCAAATAGAGTGTAAGACTTTTCCGGTCTGCGGAATCATCTTTTAACACATTGGTCTTCGTGTCCAGTAGTGTGTCCTGCTAAAGATGCTGAGGTTGTCCTTCTCTTAAGCCACAAAAGTGGTTCATTTTAGCGAACAAGGGTGTGCCGTATCAAAAGGCACTTGTTTAAACTGGTCTCAATCTAAAAAAAGGAGTGAGCTTTTTAACACAAGCAAACACGTAGTGTTCTGCGACGTAATTGACTCCAAATAGCGATGACCCAAGTTGGTAGACTCTAGAGTTTTAATAAGGAAAGGGGAAACGCAGTTAATATAGTCCTTTCTCACGAAGCGAACTACCGCAAAACCGTACTGCTAAATGATATTGCTCATGTAAAATGCTGCCGATTGTGCGAATATCTGCGATGAAACCAGAGTGTGATAATATTTTGCCGGTTGATTGCATTATCTTATCATTATTTGGAGAACTTGAAAAAACAAGAGTAAACGCATCAAAGCTGGGGCTCATTTCGTCATTCCTTCAAAGGCGCATGTAACTCTGTGTCTGTTCGTTAATGCGTCCGATAAATGCGTTTCTGAATGTTTAACTAGCGCACTACGTTGAAGTCAAAGTTACGTGATTGTCCACATCGGTAACCCTTGCTCATTCCTATGCCGTTATCTAAAGAGTGTAGGACTTGTCACCGCCGAGTAGCTACATATCACTGCAAATCAACACAGACTCTACAACTTGACAGAACAGGTTACCCCAAGACGAATTTTCAGCGACAGATTTGCGACTAGCTTAACACTAGGTCAGACCTACCCAAGACATCATTATTCACCACGAAACGGACTATTGACCTACTGGTTACATGCGTGTGTCGAGTACGCGTGATGATGTACCAACCAACTGTCGCAGAAAGAGCGCCAGGGCAATATGCAACCAGCCACACGCGCCGTGGATTTTCCAATCCATGCTCAGCGATTCATGATGCAGTTTAAGAACAGAGCTACGAGCGCATCATTGGTTTGAACCTAGCTACCGGGTGTTAATCCGGAAAAATAGACGGACTAAACCCGCTATCAGGAAATAATACCCTGCTCACAGGCGATGGTAGTCGTCCGCTTTAACAAATCTACAGCGCTCGCAGATATACCGCATCTATGTGCACGCTTTTACGACTCATTAAACGAAGCCTATTTGATCAAAGAACCAATTTGCACAGTGAATCCACCATACTCTCGATGAATTACGTTCTAACAGTATGTTGTCAATCACGAAAAGCTTTTCAAGTACACACTCGACACATGCGAAACGGAAGTATTTGCGGCAAATCACCTATTTTCCCTCTATAGAGACTCCAGAAAGATCTAAAGTTTATCAACCACTCCCTTCGGTAACCTAATCTGTTACAAACGCACTCTATGTATATTGGCATATCGTCTGCGAATCCTCTCCGGAAATTTACACAACACCAGTAAAGTGTGCGCAGTATAACCTACTTCAGCGGAATTGATAACGTATCTAGATTGTTACATTTGACGATGACTTATGTCGATCAGCACACTTCTGACCGATCGAGGAAACACAGACAAATTTAATGACAACCAAGTGCTGCATGAACGAACGACGGCAGTGCACTGCAAGTCACGGATTGCACTAGCACTCTGAACAAAGGAAAAGTGTAAAATCGGTAAGGAGTTCGCGATCCAATTACGATTAGGACATTTATGGTCTTTTTCCCTGATCGGTGTACAGCCCATCACTTCAGCAAAACACTGTAGCTCTCAGTGCTTATATGCCTCAATCAACCTGACCTCCGTACCAACGCACTTCACCGTCCATTCCGTACGGAACTACGCTGCTTACCAATTGGCCAGACTTCAACCCCACATTATCAGTTCTACTCGTTCACCGAAAATCCCCTATTCTGGATCCCATGGTATCACTGCGACGAAATTCGATGGAATGGTACAGCATTACACGGTTATCTCTCCATTCAACACAGTTTCGCGAATTTCTTTCTAGAAGCAAGTAAGACTGGCAATATTTCGATCCTAACCAGAAAGTTCGTTGTCCGAAACAACGGAACAGAGCACTGATGCTTTGATCAGGTAGCACCAAGGCAATCGGCGGAGTTTTACTCCAGGACACAGAAGTCCACCGTTCTCAATCTCGTCTCAAGAACCCTCACTGCGATACGAAACGTCGGTACGGCACTTAGATCGAAAATCTGCGAAATTCCCCTCGGAATTGTTTTTCAATACCATCAATACGGCGTTAGAAAAGCGATACCTTATAGGCAATCAACTTCGAATTACGAAACCGACCACCCAACAAAACCGCAGCCTCAAGCAATTTTCACAGAAGGCCGATAGATTGCCTCTCGAACTCGCCATTTCAACGCTGGTTGATTACAACCCATCGCAACTTGCAATTCAAAATGAGTCACAACGAATTAAACGGCTAGGATACACGAATTAGGCTCTCATAATTTGCCCCCCTTGACACTCGTAAAATATCATCCAACGGTAACCAAAGAGGACCCGCCAACCCACCTCTGCACCGACTGCCTCAGCGAGAAATACACTTACCGGAAATGATTAATCCTACTCTCCTGAAGAAATTAGCTGAGTACACCTGAGCGCGTTTGCGTCGTATGTTCAGCCAAATCACATTATCCGGACCTTACATTTCGAAATAATGACTCGCCGATCGATCGACCCCGCAAACACTGGATCCTTTATTACAACCGCGGTTATCACAGCTGTTAACAAAACGAGATTGGTCTGACTCCCTCTTGCATGAAGAACTAATGCAAAAAGTGCTAGTGTATTAAAACCACTGTCGTGATGAATACTCATCTCTAAAGAAAACAAAACCGCGTGGAACTCTTATCATGAAAGGCGACAGCAGTTTGTCCATCCTGTCCCTCTTACGAAGAAAACTGGCTTGATCTCTACGCACGAAGGTCCACATGGGAATCAATAACAATGAAAGGTCCTTTCTACGTGCTTATTGCTATTTGAACGCCATGTCACGATAGCTGACGAAATGAACATCAAAGAATATGTTCAGAACTTGTAACCGACCATGTAACGTATGATAAGCCAAGATCGCCGGAGTGAAGACACCTACGGCTCCACGAGCTATACACGCGTGGCACACTGAAGTAGGAAAGGAGTGGGACTGAACCATTGGGAACGCGAGAAATTATCTATCAGAAGGGGGGGTTCGCCTCCCGCTTACCCCATCAACAGGACCGCTCTCCAGATGTTCTGGAAGGAACATGTTATAAACGTTACGTTTGATAGAATTTCCAACGCCACTCCTAACACATTAATCTTCAAAGGTCGGACATTTCCATACAGAGGGCATCCCAACCTTTCGTTAAAAAACACCAGACCAACACGGTAAATTCAAGTAGAAAATAATTTAGACGTATTCTGATCAGCTCATCACTTCGCCAGGTTTATCGGCACTCCCTAAATCGATACACAGACGGATAACGTACCTCCATCCATTCGAGTTTACTCACAGAGTTCGAAGCAATTTGTTGAAAAATTACGGCAGAAACTTGCTCATTCCCTGTCTTAACTGTGATACTACCCACGGGCAAATGGCATCGTTGAACGCTTACATGGTTCGAACAATCAAAAACCGGGTTTAAAAGAGCGAACGGATAAGGTCAAAGTTCGACTTCAGCCGGAAGAATCCTTGACACGAGCATTGCAGAATCCGTACTTTCAGCACATCAGGTCTACATCCAACGAATTACCAAAGGGCGAATCGTCGCCCTTCGAGCGACGTTGAAGTACCGGCCGCAAGTGTCGACCAAACTCCTTTACTAGTCAACATCACAAGAATGCGAACAACCTACTTCTCCACGCTAGACAGCGATATATTATAAAGTAAATGTATGGCGAATAAAATTGATCAGTCAGTGATAAGGACTCACAAATCGGGCAGATGACGTTTTGGTTCGAAAAGGTGACCGAAACACATCAACACAGTGCATGCAGGATTTGTCCGAAAAGTGGGTGAGATACACCATGCAATATTGATCAAATGGAATTTCGACGGTTACAATCAAGGAAGCAGCAAACCTCAAAAAAGGCGATGCCTCCTAAGAAGCTACGGCCCTATATGATTATAGGAACCGACCTTGCTACGCCGATTAACACTCTCCTCCCGACCTCACTCTCTCACATCACGAAATCACTATCAACAACCGAACACCATGCCACAACAAACCTGACAACGCACGGATTAACATCTGTCCTCATCAAACCTTACTACTATTCTAATCATGAGTACTCCACATACAAACCCTAGAAAAAATACAACCTGCGTAGGACGATTTGTAGATCCTAATTGTTACAAGAGTGTGATCCTAGACGGCTTTCTCTTCTAGGAGATTAACCAAGACTTATCTTTTTAGACTTATTCAATTCTTGTGGTTAAAAACTGAACACTGCACTCTCTACTTACGATTGAAATTTAATATTTATCGTGATTTTGAACTTTGTTATGCAGTTAGTAATTTCTCTCCTATGATATAACAGTTTCGTGTTATCAAAAGGCGTGAGATTGTCGAGTTATTAAAGTTGTTGGGGGATGTTGAGATTGTTGAACCAATTGTCAAATGTATGTAAATTTCATTTGTTTAGAATATAGCCAGTGTATGAAACAGACACTTTCGCTTACTTCTTTCAAGTATACCACGCTAACGAAAAAACGGAATGGTTTTCTTTCTTACCTCTAGTGTCCAGAACGCAACA